>CM041777.1:195222593-195822593 GCA_023374045.1 Limonium bicolor | reverse complement strand
GGATGTAATTTCTTATGAGGGTACGATGTCAACGGATTCACCTTTTTCACAGAACGTCAGGATCAGAAGTCAACGAATCAAAACAGTGGTGTAGAGCTTGAAGCTTATCAAAACTTATATGACACCGGTGTCGTGGGTCATAGTTCTGTCTCAGTACAACAATCATATTTCGGTGTTATACAAGACATCTGGGTATTGGACTACAACAGCTACAAATGTGTGTTTTCCGCTGTAACTGGGTTAACAACAATCATGGCTACCGTGAGGAGGAGCATGGTATGAAACTGGTTGATCTGTCTAGAGCTACTCCCACGGTTGAGCCATTCGTTGTTGGGACGAAGGTTAAGCAGATATTTTATGTAACTGATCCCTGTAATCCTAGATGGTCTGTTGTGCTTAAAGGGAGAAGAGGAATAGTTGGTGTGGATGGTGTGGTTGATGAGGATGAGTATGATGCAGAAGATGAACCTCCAACTGTTCCTATTTCATTGGAAGAGGCTGAGGTCACAGGTCATCATGAGTATATACGATCAGACCATAACGAGGGAATGTGGGTTGAGAGATAATGGTATATGTAAGTTATTACTATAAAAATTTATATGAAATTACACTCTTTTATTTATTGCTTGTTTATGACCATTATGAAATGCTTAATTTAATTCAAATTGTATTTCAATCCTTGCAGGCATGGCTGATCAGGACATGGCTGATGAAGAGTTCGATTTTTTTTGTCAGGAGGAGGAGGAAAATGAGCAGCAAATGGTACCGGTCCATCTACTCTCTCTGCCGCTGCTGCTTTTTGCCCCATCCACATCTGCCGCTGCTGCTGTTGGCCCTTCCATGAGTGCACCTTCTACGAGTGCTACTCAGAGACCCAGAGGTAGAGGTCCGACCCGTGGGTTGAAACTGCAGAAACCGGATCAGATTAGTCTTCTGTGGGACCAGTATGGGAGGTATGGTGGGGGCAGCAGGTCAGAGTTCGCTAGTATGCTAGGGACTCTGGCCAGATCACATTGCTGCATCAACCACACATGGAAACAAGTCCCGGAAGAAGTAAAGGAGACCATCTGGAAGAAGGTGCAAGAACGGTACAAGATCCCAGAAGAAGTGAAGAAGACCGTTCTTTCTTTGGTGGCCGGCAAAGCTAAATCATTCCGCCACTACTTGGTTGAGCATTGGATCAACAGGGTGCCCCCACGTGAGCCTCCGCCGTATGTTGTGTACAATGGCATGATCACTGAAGAGGAGTGGAAGGAGTTCGTTGAGCGGCACGCCACCCCCGAGTTCAGGGTATGTTTGTGTGTACTCTTTTCTTAATTAATGCTCATAATGCTTTATCCCTGATTTTCTAATTAATTTCCTGTTGTACTTTCTTAACAGCAAGTACAAGAACAATCACGGCAAAACCGTGAAGCTAATCTCTACCCCCACACCATGGGACGAAGGGATATGTGGGCAGCCTCGAGGGATGGAAAGAAGCTGGTTTGCTGACACGGAGGAACGAGGATGGAAGTGAATGCCTGATCGAGGATGTCTCTGAGGCGAGGAGGGTGCAGATGTACATACTGGGACGCCAGAAAACGACCAGCGAAGGTCAGAGGATATTTCCTAATGCTGCGATGGAACAACTGGCTAACCAAATTGTAAGTATTTGAAAGTAGCTGTTAAATAATTTACTTATATACTCAAGTGTTTGTTGATCTTAAATCTCGTCATTAACTTCTTTGAAAATTGGACAGTACAAAGCGGCACAGAGAGGAGAAGTAGACTTACACGCTCCTCCTTCTCAAGACAACGCGCTGAATCAAATGCTTGGGAAGAAGGATCACCCGGGCGTGTTAGAGGATTTGGGGGAGAAGTACGTCAGAGAACGTATTCCCGCCATCTGCTAGGAAGGGTCAGATGAGTGCTGCTGAAGTCGAGGCGATGGTAGAGCGTAAGTTCGCTGCTGAGCGCCAAGCTAATGACGAGAAACAGGCTGCTGAGCGTCGGGCTATCGAGGAGAGGCTGCAGGAAGCGTTGAATGCGATTTCACATGCGACTACTCAGCAGCAGCAGCTAGATCCTCCTCGACTGTCTCTCCTCGTCTAGTTGTGCTCCGACCGCTGACCCGTACCCGTTTGCCAACATCCAGGTTAACTTTGTTTAACTATTTTTCTCCTAAAATAAAGTTATTAAAATAGTATTAGATTGGACTCACTTATTTATTTCACGTATATCTCTATTTATTAAGGAGCAAAAAAATGTCCTCTCCAAATACCATTAGATGGGCACCCTATAGATGCGGCCTACGGGACGGTGTTGCCATCAGGTCCACTCACGCTCATCAGTTTCGTACGTCTACCCCCATTCTAAACGCACGTGTGACCTTGGACCTAATAGTTGATGGATTTGAGCATGCATACCTTCCGATGGCGTTTGACAACAAATGCACGCTGATCGAAGCGAAGGGAGACATATTGCCCTGGCCAGCATGTTATATTGTTGTCACCGATGAGGTAAGACTGTTTGACAACCATTTAGTATCTAATAAAATGCATTATTTAGCATTAAGTGTCTAATCTAATCTATTATAGATCCCTGAGCTTCCTCGCCGCGTAACCCGGCCCAGACTAGAAGAGACCAGCGCGCCGGCGAATCCTGAGATCCCTGAGCTTCCTCGCCGCGTATCCCGGCCCAGAGAAGAGAGATCTGCGCGCCGGCGAATCCTGTCAGAAGTACAAGGGTATGTTCTAGATAAATGTTTAATGTTACTATAATAATCAATTAGTAATTATCTTTACATTTATGCTTTACTGTTTGTGTGTGAAGGGTAAGAATCCAGTGTTACGGGGTGCGAAAGGTAAGAATCCAGCGCCCGTCCGGGGTCACACCAGGACTTCTGAGGCGCCTAAAAATAAGCTCGCACTGCCACAAAAACTTGTTAATGTTTTGGGGCCAAGCAGATGAATCTCTACGACAAGATCATGTTGAAGTCATCTCAAACTAACAACTTCATGATGACGCTTCCAAAGTCGATGTTTCACTACGAAGAAGATAGATGACGGCAATCAACTTTGAGGACATCAGAGAGATGATGTGTGGAGATTATCTGAACATTAACATTATTCAAGCTTATCTAAAGTAAGTGTTCTTTCCGCATACTGTAAAAACATATAGAATAAGTATCTATGAAGTTGCATTGGCTAACTTTTTATAGTACATGTGATATAATAGATGTCTGCTTGAGAGATGTGCTGAGAAGGACATGACCTCCATTACTGCGGTGTGCCCAGAGCGTTTATCGTACGACTCAGTCACTAGGGACCCGGGGAGGTTTTGTGAATACATGATTCATTGCTTCAATGTTGTTGATCACAGAATAAATTATTCACTCTAATGCCGTATCACCAACGTGAGTTCTAATATAAAATTACATACTAATTAGCTAACTTTTTTACCTTCATTTCTCATTTCATTTGTATTTGACATTGTAGCCACCACTGGGCTTTTTTATATTCTGCGCTGCCCACCGCTACTCTGCTCGTTCTAGATCCACTAGGGCAGTGGACAGAATTCACACTGAAGACTTAATCAAGAGTAAGTTTTTATTACTATTTAATTGTTTGTAATTTTTTTGAACCAAATTAATGTATTTGTTCATTTTGCTAAACGCTTTTGTTAATATATGTAACAGTTTTACAAAAAAACCCCTCAGGGAGAGTTTGGTGATTTGACCGTCGATTACATCCAGGTTTGGTAATTCATGTATTTCATTCGTGCTGCTATTATCTTTGTACAATTGTTTTTACATTTGTGAATTTTGGTGATTTAGTGCCCTCCCCAAAGGATTCTAAGAGTTGCGGTACTACGTGACTTGCGGTATATGTACGAGTTCTGGGTACTGGTTACTTCCCAGGTTTTAAGATGATATAGACAAGGTAATACGAACGCTGTCTTGTATTTAATTCTTTCGACAGATTTTTTGTGTGTCTTTATCTTAATCTCATTATGTGTTCCATTCCTTTTCTTGCTGCAGATTAAAGAGCATTATGCCAGATTCAAGACTTACTCCGCCGGCGCCTTGTTGCATGTCAGAAGAGCATGGCAGCCATTGTATGCAAGATATTGGATGGTTTTTTGTTGCTACTAGCTCTGATGCTGGGCTATCATGGATTTGGTTTTTTTTACAGTTTTGTCTGCAGATGTTTTTTGTACTGTTTTATGGCTTCTGTTTTTGTAATGCTTTTGCTTGCTTGGAGTCATCCTAGCTGTATTACCGCTGACATGTTTAGTTCACTGCTACCTTTGTGAGCCCTCAGTCTGATTCTGTTGGTGCTGGCTGCGGCTGTGCCAGTTATATTTTATAATGAATTGCTAGCTGCTGCTGCTGGTAATACATATTCTAGCTGTGTGTATTGAATATTTCTGTTGGCAATTGTGCGCAAGAATGAATTTGCAATTGTTATCTCTGTTGCAATGGTGTAACAGATTGAATATGCAATTGAATATGTTACAGATTTCGATCAGGTGCTTTATTAGATGTTACGATCTGTTGCAATTGTGCGCATAGAATGAATTTGTGTTGTTGGTATTTGATTCAGGGTGGTTTCACTTGTGCAGTTTCTGCCTCTGTTGCTTATCTGTTACAATTCGTGTCTCTATTGCAATTGGTGTAGATTTGTAAAAAATAATAATAATAAAAAAAAATACACTTTAGATGACGGTTCTAACAATACCGTCATCTAAAGTCCTTTTGGGCGCGCGCTCCAAAAGACTTTAAATGACGGTTATTTCCAAAACCATCATCTAAGTGTCGACCTTACATTACGGTTATTGGTAAAACCGTGATCTAAAGTCCTTCGGCGCGCGGGCGCGACCCAAAGGACTTTAGATCACGTTTTACCAATAACCGTAATGTAAGTCAATGACCGCGGGCCGGAAAAGGCCTTTAATTACGTTTAAACCGTACTTAAAGACGTCGCCATCTTTATTGACGCCCGCGTAGATTACGGTCCACAACCGTAATTATACACGTTTTTGGACCGTAATTAAGGTTTTCCGTTCCACACAGTGATCCCACAATCAGTCATCAATACCTGCGATCATAAAACATAGACAAAACACAGAAAGGATCGCACAAATCAGAAAAACTGAGTAAATTCCACCTCAAGCTGTAAAATACATTTTAGAACACCATTGCCTTTAACAATCAGATGAGAAGGTTTACTGAATAGTTTAGTGAATTTCCAGAAAAACATAACAATACCGAGCTGCAGTAGGGAGCTTTCAACAGGAAATAATAACCACGATTCCGAACATGGGGTCCCCTATGGGACCCCAAACAACAATTCCAGGACAGTCACCTATGGGACCGTCAAACAACCACCCATCACCCTAAGTCCCTAAGTGTGCACACCCCCTATGAAACAACAGTAACATAGAGTAGATAGCATAGAGCTTAACACTGCAACACTTGGTGCAGCGCAAATAATTAATAATCATGGTGGATCTCCTATGGGCTCCCAAACAACAGAATACAACCTGTGAAGGACTCCCAAAACCACAATTGAAACACCACAATCTCAATCCAATTCCTCAATTCCAAAACGTGGGGAATAATCCCAAATCTCCAAACCATAACCAAGATAAAACACAACAAACCCTTTTCCAATATTTCGCAAAACCACAATCAAAACCATTGAGCATAGAATTTACCTGGAACAACCAAATCCCTCAAGAACCCAACTGCTCCGGACTATTGATAGCACTCGTCAACGATATCGGCGTCTAGGTAACCAAAATTAACAATCAGAATTCATCGAGCCACGAATAGATAACTAAGTAACTAAGTAGAATACATTACCCAAAAAAGCTCCTAATTGGCACCAAGGGAAACGATCCAGCAAGGGTAGAGTGAAGAACGCCGAAGGTAGAATGGAGAACGCGAATTATAAGAACTCAAGGAAGAAGATACGTGAATAAGTTTTTGGTAGAGCAAAAGCGTAGAAGCGTCGTGATGAAGGTAGACCGTAGTGGGGAAGGTCGTTATATAAATAAGTAAATTATAGGAATAAGGGAAATCGATATTGTTAAACAAGTTAATGATTACTATCTTAAAACAAAAGAGTTAAATAAATACGAAATACAAATAACTCAGAAAAGGAAATCAAAAAAATACTTAACATTGTAATTTGTTTTTAGGGAACCTATACAACAACATAACGTTGAGAAACATCAGGAAGGAAAATAAAATCTCTAACAACATTCTTTTAGAAATTCAGAAATAGTTTCCTAGTTTGAATATTGTTGAGAAAGTAGATCGTTGTAACAAGATAAGGATGGAATAGAAAATCTAGGAAGATAATTAATAAACATTTACTTGGAAGTAGGAAGGAGATTGAAATAAATTAAATAAAGTAAAGCAATAATACTAGCAAGGGAATTATAATTGCGTTAGAGAGAGTTCTAGAATACTAATAACAAAATATATATAAATTAATTTGAAGAAGCCAAATGGGATTTGAACTCTATAATCAGAGATAATCACTAATAGGAAGTAAACTCAGATTTGAATTCTAGAAATTAATTAAGTACAAAGAGAAAGTCAATTTGAATTAGAACTCTATGTATTTAAAATGAATAAATGTGGAGAGAAAAGTTCTAGGAAGAGGAAATAAGTTAATATAGGAGTATCGTTAGTTTCCCTGGGCCACTATATTACTAACTCGGACTTATTATTCTGACTATAAATTATCGTACTCCTAACTTCAAATTCCCGGGTATTTCAATCTCTACCTAGACAGTGTACCTATTGTTTTGCGGAATAGTGAATTGAGTGGGGGGTTGTTCGTCTCAGGGACCTCATTCTATTAATTGACAGTTTATTAACTAACTGAGAAACTAAACTAAGAAAACAGGAAACGTCACTTTTTCAGGTTTTACTTAATTTAATAAAAAGAAAGACTCAACAAACTACTATAAGATAACAAAATAATAAAATGGTAAAAATATACTAAATAAAGAAATAAATATTGAAACTCTAAAATCTAAGGAAACACCCCAAATTGTTCTGCAAACCTTCACTTTATTAATCTATTAATAAACTTTTTCCAAATTCTACAATAAACTCAGGAATCTTAATTAACCCGTTGACCGGTCTCTGTACAACAAATCTTAACAGGTAGAAATAACAAGCCTCAAACCATGCCCAAGTCAATTCAAACCAATCGCTTTATAACCAATTCCTATTGGAGACAGATTAACCTATAGGTAAACCATGCTTCTAGTCGTTAATTCGGTTAACTTCCTATGTCTTGTTAACTAATCTCTCAGCGCCGCATTTTGATTAGAAAACTACAAGGATTGCTTTAATAATTAGCTAGAGAATTAAAGCACATTAAGAACTGGAATTAAACTATTGCAATAATGAATATATTAAAAGATTATAAAATAAATATAAAGATCCGGTTTGCTACCCTAATCTGGGAGCTAGTCTAACTACTCAAATATAATTATAGAAGTAACTAAAATAGAAGAGAAAGACATTAATATGTAACACAAATAATATATGGAAGTGGTGCGATGGTGGTGGTTGGGTGGTCGATGGTGTGGTGGTGCGGTGGATGATGGATGGCGTACGGTGGAAGTGGTAATCGGATGAACTCGTGGAAGTGGTGATAGGTGGATAATGGTGGCGTGAGGTGCGTGTGGGGTAAAGGATGATGTCGTGATGGTGGTGTAAAAGGAGAGGCATAAAGCCCCTTGTGTTGGGCGTGTTCTCTTCTTTTGCAACCCTCACATCTGATTATATACTGGAGCCAACGTTTATCGATTTATAAAAATGTCTGTCTTCTGAATTTGATAAATCGTCACGTCTGGAACTGGAAAATTCACCGTGTCCGTACATGTGTCCAGACATGTATGTCCGGACACCTCTGTCTGTGTCACGCGAGATTTCTCTCGACTTGTGTCCGGACATGCAAGTCTGGACACAAGTCCGGACATCACTTCACCTTTGGACATTCTCGGCCTTTGTCCGGCCTTGCACGTTCGGACACAAGGTCGGACACAACTTCAACAGGGCCTAGATTCTTCGTTTTAGCTCTGTTTCCCTCCCCGTTTGTTGCGTTGGAATCCTCATGAGAAAAACTATGCATTCCTAGACTTTTCTCTGTATTATACACATAAAATGTATCAGTTCACATAAAAACATAAATCTAAGGAAAATATATGATAAGTGAGAAATATGGCATGAATCGTTATAGAAATAGGAAGAATGAAAGCCCTAAAAGTATATATATTTCGCACTTATGAAACTTACTTACACTCAGCTTTTGCTTGTTCTCAAGCAAATAGAGAATATGCCTACTTTTAAGCAATGTAGTATCAAAACTTATGAACAAACAATTGCGAAAGAAAACGAGCAAAATGACAATCAAAAGAATAGTTCTGCTATCTGCTATAGGTTTTCACAAATAGTGAAAAAGAGTAGAGCTAAAAGCATGGAGAAGTTAGATTATAGAAACTGAACATAGAATAGTTTGGGATCTTCCACCATTTCTTCCTCTAACCTTTGGATGACAAGGGGTGTGAAGTAATGCCTTATTCCGTGATACCTTTCAACACCACTTACTAATGATCAGAATAGGTAAAATAGAACCACACTTTTAACTTTTCACGTCCTGTTTCTTATTTAACAAGTTGTTCTATAACGCCCCTATTTAAAGTAAATACAGTCAAATATAAAACAACTACTAGCTTTCACAGACCATCGGGCACCAAACACCCGGTATAAAACCTCACTTAATTACATCCATTAAAATCATCCAAGTTATGGTCTAAACTTGAGAAATGTAAGTATTAAATAAACCATAAGTAAAATAAATAACTCTCAACTAATCCCGACCCATCTCTCAGTCACTTCGTGGTCACTTGCAATCAGTGTGTACCTACCATGATGAAACCGAAGCAGCCCACCCCGGAAAGGGTGAGCCAGTTCCCTGGAATGGAACTGGCCCGATTCTCTAAAACAGTCATTTAAATCATAACACTTAAAACAAAACCGTAACTTGAAATCAAACTCTTAGAAGTAAGGCAAAGAAAAAGACACTTCAAAACATTCCAATCACAGAGAAAAAAAACAAGACAAAGACAGAGATAAATAACTTTAAAACCAAATCAATCACTTAAGAAGTCACTCCATAAAGTTAATAACCATTCATATTGTAACACCCCGACCACTAATCCAAACATTAACTCCTAACCCGTCTCCATTACGAACAACAAGCCGCGAAATTCTAACTCCAACGGTGGGTGATACAATGCCGTTAGTCACCCACGTGACTAACAAGGCCAAATCCAATCCAAACAATTAATACAAATACAATATCGGTCTGATGGGTTTTATACCGAGTATACAATCCAATGATACATTCCAACTCCTTAATCAAATCTCAATTCAAATACAACCTCAAATCCATTCTATGCAAATACAATATCCATTCATTACTATACCGAGTTTCTACAATCATCAAGTTGTCGGTAACAATTCGGCTTACAAGTCAACAGTTCAAATAATTACAACATTCATAAACCAACTACCCTTGCTTATATAGCAACCCCATCATACACTCTCGGACGGTGTTCGGATTCCATGTACCTGGAAAATAAAAACGGTGCCCCTAGGGGCTCAGCAAATTGCTGCATATGAAATTCGCATACCCCGCGTACTAACGGGGGTACGCCGACTATTTTGGTCGGGAGTATGCGATTCATTTTAATTCAATCATCATGCATACAACATACATTATATATGTACATTCATACAAATACTCCACATTCAAACAAGGAATACAATCACTGAAATACCCCGTAATTAAAAATAGTGATTAATTAGGCTAATGAATAATTTAGAAGCTTAATTAAGTATAAATAATCAAGAGGGAATAAATCCCGAAGAAAACGGATCTTTAAAACGGTTTAAAAACACTACCGAACCTTAAAGCACGTTTTTCGAGGTAACTGGGAAAACGTGTCTTTAAGCGGGTCAAATAGACTCGTAACAGTTTTGGTTAACTAAATAACCATTAATAGATAGTAGTGAAGCTTTAGAACCAATAAAATCAATAAAATGAGAAACTAGTAAAAACTGTCAAAAACGGGAAGTTGTGGGGTAGAAACATAAATAACACAAACTAGTGTGTCCAATATTGCAAAAAGAATTATAAAACCCATGTGGGCTGGGGTGCTGTCCGATTTTTATTCCACACACACACACACACTCTTAACTCCCCTTTATTTGTAAAAGACAAAAAGAATTAAAAAGCAAAAAGTAACTTAACTATACTACTACCTCACTTTCTCTCTCTCCTCTACCCATTCCCTCCTCTTCTCTCACGTAAACCTATCTTCCTCCTTTCAATTTTCTTCCTCCTCCAGTGACAACAATGGAGAAATGAAAACACCCACACAAACCTCTATTCTCTCCTCTTGTTAACCCATCAAACTTGCTCCAAAAATTATAAAAACTACACCATTGGAATCCTCTCATCAAGAGCTACACTTCTACCTTTCCAAAATTAAACAACAACTTTCATTTTTATGGGTATGTCCCATTTGGAGCTTCAAGACCACCATTAGAAGGCCCTCCTTCTCCTTGTTCTATTGAGGTAAAAATATCCCAAAAAACTCCATCTTTTTCTAGCCTCAAGGGCAAAACGAAAATGTAAACTAAAACCCTTGCTTGCTTATTTATGCTAGCCGATTTTGGCCTTGTTGGTGGAGTTGGAATTTTGTTCTTGAGCCACTCCAAGCTTCATTTACACCCTTGCAAGGTAAGGAATTTTCTAAACCCTAAAACCCACATTAAAAGCTTAAATAATGTTAGGGTTAATTTTTAGTATTGAATGGTGTATTTAAGAATGGGTTGTGATGTTAGATTGGTTGAGAGACTAAAACCGGTAGATAGAAGGAAGGAGGAAGAAGCAAGAAGAACAAAGAAAATCTAGAAGAAAAACAAGGTAAGGATGCTCACCTTTGTGTAGTCTTGTATATGTATGTGTAACAGATTTTAGAGGTTTGGATTTAGTGATGAAGATGGTATTGTGTAGTAGAGTAGTGTATAAGAGGATACAAATATTTTAAACCCTTAAAAGACATTTTAAAAACTGTTACAAAACAGATTGGGATTGGGATGTTTGAGTGCAGGAATTCAATGTTGTTAGAGTGGTAATTGTGTATGAGAGTTTGTATATTGATATGGTGTATAAAACAGGTGGTATAGATCATAATGTGAGTGTAAACAATGTGGTGAGAGTATAAAATTATAGGGGAGACTATGTCGAAATTTACATAGGAATAGAACACTTAGTGAATGAGAAACTAGGTGAATAAGGTGGTTTGTAACAGATTTTGTTAGAGAAAGATAGAGGGTATATTAGGAGAGATAGGTAATGTAGTTATAATGTATTAGAGGTGTTAGAAATGACATTAGAAGAGGGAGTTGTAGAAGGGGAGTGTTAGTATCAAAATCTGTAGCAAAAATGCATTAAGGGAGGAAACAAGGGGAGTGTTAAATAAAAACTTAGAGAATTGTGTGTATAAGTTAGTATAGAATTATGTAATGAATTAGGAAATGAATTAGCATGATTTAGGATGTTTAAATTGTACTAAAACATGTTAGGATGTATGTAGGAAGTTTTGGGAAGCAATGGGTGAACTTGGGAAAGAAAAACAAAATCTGTAGCAATGTTCTGCTACCGTCCGACCCAGGGTCTGGGTCGGACAGTGGGTCGGACGGGACGTAGGCAACGACAATAAATCTTTCTGTAATGGTCCGACCCAGGACCGTGGATCGGACGTGGGTCGGACAGGCAAAAAAATAAGGGTCGAAGTTTCTGACTTCGTCCGACCCAGACTCTGGGTCGGACAGTGGGTCGGACGGAGCAGGGACACGGGACCGAAACCTTCTAGAACGGTCCGACCCAGAGGGTATGGGTCGGACGGAATAGTGCTGGGTCGGACAGGGTGAATTTCAGAGGACGAACTCTACTGGAATGGTTCGACCCAGGGCTTGGGTCGGACGGCCCAATACTTACAAAAAAAAAAACTGTAAGCTTATAACTAGTATGTATATATATATATACCCACCTATACATATGTATGTATATATGTAAGTAAACCATGGATGGGTCAAGCAAGGTAAGTAAATGAAATACAAGTGTAAGGAATGAAAAGACTTAGTAAGTATGAGTTAGGAAACATAAGAGTAATCGAATTAAGTTAATGATAGTTAGATTAATCATTCGATTGTACGTATATCATAGGATTTGATTTGTGACACCGGAGGACGTTTGGAAACACGTACGACGGTGAACGGTATGAATTCCTCATGCCCCATATGCTATCTTGGTTACTCTGATTTGTGTGTTGTGTGCTAATTGATCACCAAATAAGATAAATGCACGAATCGGAGTTATCATGTTTACTTGTGATTATGTAGTGTTGTATATTTAGGTATATTTTCTTTAAATCTCAGTTTGTATAATTCATGAAATGTATGGATGATAATGAATGTGTGTATATATGTTGTATTGCATCGTGACCGATCATTTGTGTGAATGGACTTCTAACTTATTCCTAACAAGCTAACCATCCTAACTTAAATTGGTAATTAAATTGGAATGAGTAGATGTTCGATATAGTTTCGGCCACGGGTGAGGATGCGGAGTCACGCGAGGTTGGCTCCAATTCCTGACTCTTAAACTGGTCCGCGGCCCAAATCCCTTAAGTGGGTAGCATCCCAGATTGGTGAGTCAAGTAAATCCCGGAGGTGGGACGGAGTAGTCCCCAGGGCCGGAGGTCCCGACGACTTAACTTGAGTATAAGTAACTAAGTAAGAATGAGTAAGTAAAGTGAATGTAAGTAAGTAAGTGTAAGTAAGAGTAAGTAATGTGAAATGATTAAAAGAGTAAATAGCATTCCGATTAACCCGGATGCGTATTTGGCTAACCTTGTGAAGGTAAGTGTTGTGAGCATTATTGTATTGTTGCCTTGGAATGAATAATGTATTGTGAACGAATGTATGTTGTATGCAAAGCATGTATGTATGAAATAAATGAACAGCATGTTTAGTGGACGTCAAATAGTCGGCGTGCCCTAGCTAGCACTCGGTATATGCGGAGTTTATACGCAGCGTTTACTGAGCCCCTTGGGGCACCATTTTTACTACATGTAGGTACTCGCGAAGGATGAAGATGTGAAGACTTAGTTCTATTTCTTTTGATTTCCTTTTGGATTGTAAACAATGAATGATGATTGGTGTACTGAGTAGTACATGGCTGTAGTTTTTGAGTAGCCGGTGTACCATGGGGTACACCTTTTTGGGATGCTGTGAAGGGATTTTAATTGGTATAGATGAGTAGTTGGTAGGTACTCATTCTTTTGGAAAGATTGGAAAGGGATGTAAGTATACACTTTAAATACTCGGTGATCTAGGAATGTAAGGTTGTTATCTTTTATATTTGGTAAGTAATATAGTAGCTCGGTACATCATGTTCATCAGACCGTTACTGTAAGTAGAATAGCCTAGCTAGCCGTATGGGCGGTTAGCGGCGTTGTATCACCCGCCGTAGTAATAGTAGACTTTCCGCTGCGAACTGATAGGATTAACAGGATGATTAGACGGTAAGCATAGGATTAGCGGTTGGGGTGTTACAAAAAGTGGTATCAGAGCGTAGTTACACTCTGATGTCCTTAGTTACCGAGCATAGGGGATTACCGAGTTAGGATTTCAACCGTCTTAAGACGAATACTTAGAAACCTAACTAGGAACTACCGTTATTAACAACGGATACCCTTGACGTTCTTAGGAACGATACCTTATTTAAATTTCAAGACCCTTGAGTCGTATCTTGCGGAGCTTAATGTAACTGCTAAATGTTTAGATGTCAGGAAGAGGTCCAGGTCGCCCTAGAGGAGGGGGCAATGACGGACCCGGCGCGCAGACGATAGCTGAGATCGTCGCCGCCACGGTAGCACAGATGCTACCCCAAGTAATCCAAGCAATGCAACAAAACCAGCAAAACCAACAGAACCAAGCGGGACCAATCCCTCCCCCTCCACCCAGAGAAGCTAACTGGGTAAAAGCTGTAGCGGAACTCCGCCCTCCTTGCTTTAGGGGCGAGAGTGATCCGGCTAAGCTCGTAGCCTATATCTCCGAGATGGAGACGGCGTTCGAAACCCTCGAAGCTCCGGCTGGAGTTCGAGTCAGAGTTGCTGCTTATTATCTGAAGGATGCTGCTATGGATTGGTGGAAGCTAAGCATGAGTACGTCAGCGACCCCACATTCGATTGGGAGTCTTTCGCATCTCTCCTCCGATCCAAGTACTATCCGGAGCATGTAAAGACTAAGAAAAGGCTAGAGCTGGACGCCTTGAAAATGACAGACAAGATGTCTGTGGATGAGTACTACCGCACCTTCACCTCCATCCTCCGTCTTCTACCTGACCTAGGATACACCGGCCAGGTGTTGGTCGATCGCTTCTATGGCGGTCTGAGCCATCGCCTTCAGTACGGTATGGGCTACACACGATTTACCTCCCTTCAGGTAAATATCGGTTAACCCTTAGTACCATTTCAATTCTTTAAATTCCTTGAATTCTTTGAGTCTTTCCTTATCTTTCTTAAATGAGAATCCCGGCTAATACCTGAAACTTCAGGAGTGTTATCACGCGGCTTCTCGCGTTGAAATCACTTGCCAACTAAGGGATGAAGAAACCGCGCTGAAGCGCAAGACTAACAATAAGAACACCAATGGCGAGGAGTAGAACCAGGGTAAAAGCTGGAAAAAGAAGAAGGGAAATTTCTTTCAGCAATCCCAAAAGAAATTCCCAAGTGAAAGCAGTGCCCATGCTGAGCAGGGCAAACCGGTTGAACTTCTTCAACTCGGTTCATCTGCACCGGTGGCAGCAAAGCCACTGAGATCATACCCACCTAAGGGTAAACTTCTATTTCTAATTCGTATTCGTATCAGTATCATATCTAGTATATCCACGCACACATGTGCTAACCCTCTAAACCTCATGTTCTGGCTCCGGTTCCACCAAAACCTTCTCCGATGGCCGCACCTATGTGTGCAGAAAGTGCAATCAAGACCATCCCGGCAAGGACTGCTATGAGAGAGAGATCAAATGCTACAACTGCCAGAAACCAGGACACACGGCCAATAAATGCCCAGAGAATGCCAAGCCAAAGGGGAACTACCAAAGCTACAGACAGAGGGAAGGCAAGGAGGTTGCATCTGGCGATGCACCGACCCAGCAGGCACCACAGGGACAGGGATCCCGGGGACCTCAGAGGGGTGCACCTCAGAGGTAGCCTGTCCTTCATGTGATTGACCGTGATGGGTCCGGTTCTAAATCCAGCCCAGGTAATAATCTAAACCTTTAATCCTTGAAGTAGCATGTCTAAGTAGTAGAGTAACTGTATGAGTGAATGCATGAGTAAATACATTGAAGTGTGCATTAAGCATGAAATGAAATAGTTGAAACTAGTACTCACCGTAGATGAAATTTATAACCATAGGAAGCTTTAGTATCTGTTATCCGATACCGGTAAACTCGAATCAAGAAGAGATCGACATCACCAACCACTACTACACCAACGAACAGTGTCAGGTCATCCGACCAGGTATGATCTTATTAAGGGGATACCTGACACCCGAAGCACAAGTCTCAATCATTAGACGATGCAACGAGCTAGGAACGGGTCAAGGAGGATTTTATACACCCGAATTCCCCGGTGGAGCGAAGATGAAGCTGAAAATGATGTGCTTGGGAAAGGACTGGAATCCTTATACCAAGACATACCAGGAGACACGAACACAAGACGGAGCAACGCCACCCACAATACCTCCAGAGTTTCAGACACTCGTCACACAAGCAGTAGAACTTGCACAACAATGTGAACATGAACCAATCCCCGCACTTGAAGCGGACCTCTGTATCGTCAACTTCTATGAGAAAGAAGGACGACTTGGGTTACACCAAGACAAGGACGAGACAGCGGAATATCTTGAACAAGGAGTGCCCGTAGTGTCTTGGTCCATTGGTGATGACGCCGTATTTATGTATAGCGAGCAGAAGCGTGTGGACCTTGCACAGAAACTGGTATTGAGATCAGGAGATGTCCTAATCATGGGTGGAAACTCTAGGATGCTGTATCACGGGATCAACAAGATCAAGTTGAATACGGCACCGCCGGCAATAATCAATGCCACACACATGAAACCAGGACGCCTGAACCTTACCTTTAGAAAGTATTAAATTCATAGTATCATGTAATCTATTAGTAACGTGTATTAGAGACACGGTTTGTATGATGGTTGGTTTATCAATAAAGAGCAGTGTTGATTAATTCCACTTGTGTCCACCATCAATACTTATCCAATTGTGACTTCAATAGGTTGTGGGCTCGGTACCGAAGGTAACCTGAGCATCCTCACCGAAGCACAAGCCGGCAGAAGCGGCACCATCTTAACGGGAACCTTCCCAGTGAACGACATTGATGCCAATGTGTTATTCGACTCCGGCGCCTCTCACACCTTCGTATCACCATCTTTCGTGAAGAGGTTGAAGCTAGATGCGGATGAGCTACCGAATTTTATGTTTACTCTCCCATCGAAGGAGCGAGTAAAGTGTACCAATTATTATCAATCAGCCACCATCGAAATCAAAAACGAAGCGTTTCCCATTTCCTTCATCGAGTTCAATGGATTGGGATTCGACTTAATCATTGGAATGAATTGGTTGGAGCGGCACAAGGGTAGGATCCTCTGCGCCGAGCATCGATTGCTGCTCAAGAGTCCTTCTGGGGTTACCGTATCTTACCGCCAGAGACCGAGAGAGCCTTCGACCACACTCATATCTGCCATGGCTATGTACCGGGAGCTCAGAAAGGGCCAAGAGGTGTACTTATGTTATGTGCAAGACCTGGAAAGAGATCCAGAGTTCATGACGATGTACCCATTGTATCCGAATTTCCCGACGTATTCCCTAAGGAGCTACCCAGCATGCCACCACCGAGAGCAGTGGAATTTGAAATTGATCTTTTGCCAGGTACCGGTCCCATTGCTAGGGCACCGTACCGTATGGCACCTGCTGAAATGACGAATTGAAAGAGCAACTACGAGACCTTCTAGACAAAGGGTTTATACGCCCGAGCGTATCACCCTGGGGAGCACCGGTCCTCTTTGTGAAGAAGAAGGACGGTAGCCTCCGACTTTGTATTGACTACCGCGAGTTGAATGCGGTCATAGTCAAGAATAAATACCCATTGCCACGCATCGACGACCTGTTCGACCAGCTGAAAGGAGCATTAGTCTTCTCCAAGATTGACCTCCGTTCTGGGTATCATCAAATTGCAATTAAGGAACAAGACATTGAGAAAACGGCATTCCGTACCAGATATGGCCACTACGAATTCACAGTGATGCCATTCGGTTTGTCAAATGCACCAGCTAAATTCATGGACCTCATGAATCGTTTATTCAGCGAGCAGTTAGACACTTCGGTTGTTGTCTTTGATAAGTGTCCAAATGAGCATGATTTATAGGTGTATTTCATATATAATATTAGCACTTTTCTTGCTCATTTCTCCACTTCGGTTAGTTTTCCTCTAGTTTATGTTTTATTGTTTATCTCACATAATTATTGGTTTAACATGAGGAAAACCAAGCCGGGAGTGAAGTAGACGAATAGACGAATGCATAGACACAAACGGCTCAGAAAACGGGGTCCAAACGAAGAATCTAGAGCCGGTAGAAGAGAGTCACGTATGGAGCACACAACAGAGGTGTGTCCGCCCCTGCAACCACCTAATAAGCAGGCGGACGAGAGGGAATCAACCGACAGGGGCAACCGCCTGTTGTTTGAGCGGTCAGGGAGGTGGACTCAACTTGTGCAACCGCCTGGCTTTTGGGCGGACGTGAGGGCGGAATAGGCTACCGCCTATTTTTCAGGCGGACAAGAGTATTAGAGAGGCAACCGCCCCTAGCAGGCGGACGTGAGGGCAGAGCATGCAACCGCATGCGGACGTGAGGCGGACAAGCACACGTGTAAAGTTCACAAATTAGCGCGAGCTTATCTTCTTCGCCCGTCGTCGTCTGCAACTTACCTTCACCGACTGTCTACAACTCGCCCAACTCGCATCTGCCTTATCCATCTACCGCGCGCAGCGCCTACCTAAATTCACTCACACGTTTGTCCCCTGCAATCAGTGAGCAATCAATGAGCTCAATCATTTCCTCAACTTGCTCACGCGTCTGTCTATCTCCAAACCTTCGCTTCCTCTATATAAATCCATGACCACACAGCGACCACCCAGACAATCAATCGATCCACGACACAACTTCACCACAAACCTCACGCCATCTCATTTCTCTTCTCTCGCCTTCTCCATTTTATTTATTTTACAGTCCACCAAATCCACCTCTAGCCCTACGTATACAAAATAGCAGAGTGAGCCGGAGTGATTACGGATGATTTCTATTACTCTTGTCTCTGTCTATCTATTTAATATGTTAGGCTAGTTTACGTACGCTCTAGGAACGGTTATTATGTGTTTGTATTAATTGTGCAATATTTCTACTGATTTATTCATATGCAGTTTGTTACGCTTAAAGGTTATCTCGCACCTTTTTAATAAATGTCATTAGTTTATTAAACTGCTTTACTAAATCTATTTTGACCAGACCGGTGATAAATAGATAGGTTAATTAAGACGTAAAACTGGAGGAAACTTGTTATGATTTAATAAGTTAGTATTCAGTTGCAAATGTAATTCCTCAAATACTCCTCTGCCGTTTGCAGACTTTTGCTTGAGTTTTCATCGGACCTTGCATTACAGGTGAACGAGTTCTTATGAGTTTTCATCGGACCTTAAGAAAATAACAGGAACCTTGCCAAATTATTAAACCAGTAGAAATAGCTTAATTATGCAGATTATAATAACCTGACCTAGAGTTCCATTTAATTTATCTATTAACTTAGTTTATTTTATCTTTCCTTTTTATTTAATATACAAGTCAATTAATCCCCCCTCTTGTGACACGCTTAGGTACTATAATATGCACATTAGTCCCACGGTTCGACATCCGGTCGCTTACATTTTCACTATACTACTACGACCGGGATTTGTTTACAGCCCGATGTTTATTTTGAGTTTTTAATTTCTTTTCTTTTAATTTTACACCAGTTTAACCACTCATGATATAACGTCTGCAACATCGACGACATCCTTGTATACTCCAAATCAGCGAGGAACATGAAACTCATTTGAGGAAAGTGCTTGAGACACTGCGCGAGAACCAGCTGTATGCGAAGTTCTCCAAATGCGAATTTTGGCTTGATCAGGTATCATTCCTTGGACATGTCATCTCGAGCGTAGGTATCTCAGTTGACCCTTCTAAGATAGAAGCTGTACGATCATGGCCTAGACCCAAGACTTTACCAACATTAGGAGCTTTTTGGTCTAGCCGGTTACTACCGGAGATTTTTAAAGGACTTCTCAAAAGTCGCTAAGCCCATGACTACACTGATGAAGAAAGATGCACCATTTGTATGGACAGATGAGTGCGAGTTATCATTTCAGAAACTAAAAGACTCATTGACCTCAGCGCCCGTCTTTACTCTTCCAGAGGGCATAGAGGGATTTGAGGTATATTGTGATGCATCAGGCAAAGGAATGGGATGCGTACTCATGCATCATGGCAAGGTTGTTGCTTATGCCTCCCGCCAGCTGAAAAAGCATGAGGAGAATTACCCGACACATGACTTAGAGTTAGGAGCCATTGTCTTCGCTTTGAAGATATGGCGACACTATCTCTATGGGTTAAGCATCACCATCTACTCCGACGACAAGAGCTTACAGTATGTATTCACTCAGAAAGAATTGAACTTGAGACAGAGAAGATGGATGGAGTTTCTTTCAGATTACGACATCAACTTGCAGTATAAGGAAGGGAAGGCAAACATTGTAGCCGACGCCCTGAGTCGTCGAGCACACTCGCTCCATTCGCTACTCGCTTCTTCCAGCTTGGTTGACGAGGTGCGAGATGCTTAGTTGAGCGACCCTTACCTAACCGAAATCAGACAAAAGATCGAGAATGGTACATTTGAGAGGAAAAAGTATGACTTCAAGCTTCATGAAGATGGTTTGATTCGGTTGAATGGCAGGCTATGCGTCCCCCAAAGCAATGCTGAGCTAAGGGATCGCATCCTGCGAGAGTCACACAGTTCCACATTGTCAGTCCATCCAGGAGCCTCCAAGATGTACAAAGACATGAAGAGGTACTTCTGGTGGTCTGGAATGAAGTCAGATGTGACAGAATATGTATTGAGATGCCTAACGTGCCAGAAAGTAAAATTTGAACATCGTAGACCGGGTGGAATGGTACAATCAATGCCAGTTCCCGAGTGGAAATTTCATGATATCTCCATGGATTTTGTTGTAGGACTCCCACCTGCCAGGGGAGGACTCAACATGATCTGGGTAGTAGTCGATCGCCTTACCAAGGTTGCCAGATTCATACCGATGAAGGACACCTGGAAGGTAGTAAAGCTAGCTGAGCTGTTCGACAAGGAGATTATCAGACATCATAGAGTCCCGAAAACCATAGTATCTGACCGCGACACCAGATTTCTTTCTAGATACTGGAGAGCTACACGGGAAGCGCTGGGTACAGAAATGAAGTTGAGTACCGCCTTCCATCCTCAGACCGACGGTCAGACAGAAAGGACCATCCAGACACTGGAGGACATGCTTCGGGCATGTGCCTTAGACTTTCAGGGGAGTTGGTTAGACAAGCTTCATATTATCGAGTTTTCTTACAATAATAGCTATCATGCTTCGATTAAGATGTCGCCTTTCCAAGCTCTATACGGTAGACCTTGCCGTACACCCTTGTGTTGGGATGAGTCGAGTGAAGCGGTCATCATAGGACCGGAGTATCTTGAACAAGTACAAGCTGAAGTTCAGCAGATTCGAGCTAATATGAAGGCAGCCCAAGATAGACAGAAATCCTATGCGGATGTGAGACGACGCGACCTTGAGTTCGCTGTGGGTGACCAAGTGTTCTTGCGCGTTTCACCTATGAAGGGTGTCTTCCGTTTTGGTCAGAAGGGCAAGCTAATCCCAAAGTGTGTAGGGCCGTATGCTATCACTGAAAGAGTTGGATCTGTAGCCTACAGGTTAGCATTACCTGAGGACTTGGGGCGTGTCCATGATGTATTTCATGTGTCACAACTCAAGAAGTATATTGCTGATCCTTCTCATGTCTTAGAGCCCGAGAGACTCTCCATCGAGCCAACCATGAGATATGTTGAAAACCTAGTGAGAATCCTTGATAGGAAGACCAGAGACACTCGCCATAAGTCTATACGAATAGTGCAGGTCCTATGGTCAAACCATGACGTCGAAGAAGCGACATGAGTGTTGGAAGATGCCATGAAGGCTAAGTACCCACAGTTGATCATAGACTAGATAGTCTAGTATTTAGCAATACGGGTACGCGTCGTACCCCTTTTAAGGGGGGTAGAGCCCTTTTGCTTTTGCATTGCTTCGGGGTAAGCATTGCTTAGTGTGTAGGTATTGTAATAGACTTTTGTATGGCACATGTAGTGCAAGTAAGCATGGTATGTGTATGGATGTGTATGTGTAATGTGTAATGTATCTGTGTAATGTGTATTGTGAATTGTAATGTTGTATTGTGGAATGGTATGAATGGAAAATGGTGTATTGTGTATGTGAATTGTGTATGATGCTTGAAGAGTGTATGCTTGCAGTGTGGAATGAAGTAAACACCTTATAGGTGGTAGTAAGACACATTATGGCAATTGGTTGCCTAATGAGTAGAACTAATAAACAATTAACCTTGAGCAACTTTGAGGGCAAAGTTTCTTAAGGGGGGTAGATTGAAATAACCTGTAATTAAAAATAGTGATTAATTAGGCTGATGAATAATTTAGAAGCTTAATTAAGTATAAATAATCAAGAGGGAATAAATCCTGAAGAAAACGGATCTTTAAAACGGTTAAAAAACACTACCGAACCTTAAAGCACGTTTTTCGAGGTAACCGGGAAAACGTGTCTTTAAGCGGGTCAAATAGACTCGTAACAGTTTTGGTTAACTAAATAACCATTAATAGATAGTAGTGAAGCTTTAGAACCAATAAAATCAATAAAACGAGAAACTAGTAAAAACTGTCAAAAACGGGAAGTTGTGGGGTAGAAACATAAATAACACAAACTAGTGTGTCCAATATTGCAAAAAGAATTTTAAAACCCATGTGGGCTGGGGTGCTGTCCGATTTTTATTCCCCACACACACACCACTCTTAACTCCCCTTTATTTGTAAAAGACAAAAAGAATTAAAAAGCAAAAAGTAACTTAACTATACTACTACCTCACTTTCTCTCTCTCCTCTACCCATTCCCTCCTCTTCTCTCACGTAAACCCATCTTCCTCCTCTCTATTTTCTTCCTCCTCCAGCGACAACAATGGAGAAATGAAAACACCCACACAAACCTCTCTTCTCTCCTCTTGTTAACCCATCAAACTTGCTCCAAAAATTATAAAAACTACACCATTGGAATCCTCTCATCAAGAGCTACACTTCTACCTTTCCAAAATTCGAAAACAACAACTTTCGTTTTTATGGGTATGTCCCATTTGGAGCTTCAAGACCACCATTAGAAGGCCCTCCTTCTCCTTGTTCTATTGAGGTAAAAATATCCCAAAAAACTCCATCTTTTTCTAGCCTCAAGGGCAAAACTAAAATGTAAACTAAAACCCTTGCTTGCTTATTTATGCTAGCCGATTTTGGCCTTGTTGGTGGAGTTGGAATTTTGTTCTTGAGCCACTCCAAGCTTCATTTACACCCTTGCAAGGTAAGGAATTTTCTAAATCCTAAAACCCACATTAAAAGCTTAAATAATGTTAGGGTTAATTTTTAGTATTGAATGGTGTATTTAAGAATGGGTTGTGATGTTAGATTGGTTGAGAGACTAAAACCGGTAGATAGAAGGAAGGAGGAAGAAGCAAGAAGAATAAAGAAAATCTTGAAGAAAACAAGGTAAGGATGCTCACCTTTGTGTAGTCTTGTATATGTATGTGTAACAGATTTTAGAGGTTTGGATTTAGTGATGAAGATGGTATTGTGTAGTAGAGTAGTGTATAAGAGGATACAAATATTTTAAACCCTTAAAAGACATTTTAAAAACTGTTACAAAACAGATTGGGATTGGGATGTTTGAGTGCAGGAATTCAATGTTGTTAGAGTGGTAATTGTGTATGAGAGTTTGTATATTGATATGGTGTATAAAACAGGTGGTATAGATCATAATGTGAGTGTAAACAATGTGGTGAGAGTATAAAATTATAGGGGAGACTATGGCGAAATTTACATAGGAATAGAACACTTAGTGAATGAGAAACTAGGTGAATAAGGTGGTTTGTAACAGATTTTTTAGAGAAAGATAGAGGGTATATTAGGAGAGATAGGTAATGTAGTTATAATGTATTAGAGGTGTTAGAAATGACATTAGAAGAGGGAGTTGTAGAAGGGGAGTGTTAGTATCAAAATCTGTAGCAAAAATGCATTAAGGGAGGAAACAAGGGGAGTGTTAAATAAAAACTTAGAGAATTGTGTGTATAAGTTAGTATAGAATTATGTAATGAATTAGCATGATTTAGGATGTTTAAATTGTACTAAAACATGTTAGGATGTATGTAGGAAGTTTTGGGAAGCAATGGGTGAACTTGGGAAAGAAAAACAAAATCTGTAGCAATGTTCTACTACCGTCTGACCCAGGGTCTGGGTCGGACAGTGGGTCGGACAGGACGTAGGCAACGACAATAAATCTTTCTGTAATGGTCCGACCCAGGACCGTGTCGGACGTGGGTCGGACAGGCAAAAAAATAAGGGTCGAAGTTTCTGACTTCGTCCGACCCAGAGTCTGGGTCGGACAGTGGGTCGGACGGAGCAGGGACATGGAACCGAAACCTTCTGGAACGGTCCGACCCAGAGGGTATGGGTCAGACGGAATAGTGCTGGGTGGGATAGGGTGAATTTCAGAGGACGAACTCTACTGGAATGGTCCGACCCAGGGCTTGGGTCGGACGGTGGGTCGGACGGCCCAATACTTACAAAAAAAAAAACTGTAAGCTTATAACTAGTATGTATATATATATATATGTGTATACCCACCTATACATATGTATGTATATATGTAAGTAAACCATGGATGGGTCAAGCAAGGTAAGTAAATGAAATACAAGTGTAAGGAATGAAAAGACTTAGTAAGTATGAGTTAGGAAACGTAAGAGTAATCGAATTAAGTTAATGATAGTTAGTTTAATCATTCGATTGTATGTATATCATAGGATTTGATTTGTGACACCAGAGGACGTTCGGAAACACGTACGACGGTGAACGGTATGAATTCCTCATGCCCCGTATGCTATCTTGGTTACTCTGATTTGTGTGTTGTGTGCTAATTGATCACCAAATAAGATAAATGCACGAATCGGAGTTATCATGTTTACTTGTGATTATGTAGTGTTGTATATTGTGGTATATTTTCTTTAAATCTCAGTTTGTATAATTCATGAAATGTATGAATGATAATGAATGTGTGTATGTATGTTGTATTGCATCGTGACCGATCATTTGTGTGAATGGACTTCTAACTTATTCCTAACAAGCTAACCATCCTAACTTAAATTGGTAATTAAATTGGAATGAGTAGAAGTCTGATATAATTTCGGCCACGCGTGAGGATGCGGAGTCACGAGAGGTTGGCTCCAATTCCTGACTCTTAAACTGGTCCGCGGCCCAAATCCCTTAAGTGGGTAGCATCCCGGATTGGTGTGTCAAGTAAATCCCGGAGGTGGGACGGAGTAGTCCCCAGGGCCGGAGGTCCCGACGACTTAACTTGAGTATAAGTAAGTAAGTAAGAATGAGTAAGTAAGTAAGTGTAAGTAAGAGTAAGTAATGTGAAATGAGTAAAAGAGTAAATAGCATTCCGATTAACCCGGATGCGTAATTTGGCTAACCTTGTGAAGGTAAGTGTTGTGAGCATTATTGTATTGTTGCCTTGGAATGAATAATGTATTGTGAACGAATGTATGTTGTATGCAAAGCATGTATGTATGAAATAAATGAACAGCATGTTTAGTGGACGTCAAATAGTCGGCGTGCCCTAGCTAGCACTCGGTATATGCGGAGTTTATACGCAGCGTTTGCTGAGCCCCTTGGGGCACCATTTTTACTACACGCAGGTACTCGCGAAGGATGAAGATGTGAAGACTTAGTTCTATTTCTTTTGATTTCCTTTTGGATTGTAAACAATGAATGATGATCGGTGTACTGAGTAGTACATGGCTGTAGTTTTTGAGTAGCCGGTGTACCATGGGGTACACCTTTTTGGGATGCTGTGAAGGGATTTTAATTGGTATAGATGAGTAGTTGGTAGGTACTCATTCTTTTGGAAAGATTGGAAAGGGATGTAAGTATACACTTTAAATACTCGGTGAGCGGCGTTGTATCACCCGCCGTAGTAATAGTAGAATTTCCGCTGCGAACTGATAGGATTAACAGGACGATTAGACGGTAAGCATAGGATTAGCGGTTGGGGTGTTACAATCACACTAACAGAATAAGTTTGTTAGTTAGTATTGCTTAATCTTAGGCCTTGAGGGTTTCTACCTCACTATGCCTTACTCAATTACTCATTGCTTTACCCACTCTCTTGGGTACTCTTACTCAAATTCTCTTACTCTCAACCTCAAGCAAGTTCTACAATACTCAACTCAATTCTCCACTCAAACTCAATCTCTCAAGTCTCTCAAGTTTCAACTCAATACTCAATACTCAAGTTCTCAAATCAATTCTCAAACCAATACTCAAGGCATCTTTTAAGTCTTAGCCCACGACCTCCGGGCGAAGTCATACACAAGACTCACCACTGGGCTTGCAAATACAAATGGAGCTATAAAATTAGCTCCTCAAATTCTCAAATGTCCAGTTCTCTACCGGACTGCTCAAATTCCTAAAACTCCTCTCTCGGAGTCATTTCACAATCTCTTAGATTAGTCTAGAAGTATCTCTCTCGATATCCTCCATTAGCTTAGGGAATTCTCAATGTCTAGTATTCTAATATTTAAGGTTTCACCCAACTTATCGAATACTCTCATGTTCGGGACATTGTTCATTTTAGTCGGATCCTCTCATTGTGGGTCGACTATCGTTCTAAGGGGTTTGGTGATCCCTTACCATTCTTTACTTTTCTCAAGGTTCACATCTTGAACATTTATCAATCCTCTAAATAGAGGTTCATTATATACTTCCACCATTATTTATTTTGTGGATTAAATCATTTCGGTTCTCTAACCGTTATCGGGAGTTTACTAATTCTCGTACAATACTCTCACGTTCTAGTGAGTTCAAAGGTTTGCGTTATCGTCTCTTGGTTCGATAGTTTTAGTGTGTTTCCACGTTTTTATTGATTCACAACTTGACTCTTTCTACGAGTTACTACTCAAACAAGACTCAACTATGAGTCAAACTACAGTGCTCATTCACACTCAAGCAATTCATCCACAATCACACATTTCTTGAATTATACAGACTTTAAATGCAAAATACAATCCAACAACAAGCAATACAATACAAGCACAAGAGAGTGCAAACAATCCAATTCGTGCATTTATCTTGTTAAGGTGATCACACAATCAAACAAGCGCACAAATCTGAGTATCCAAGGTAGCAACGGGGCATGAGAAAATCATACCTTTCACCGGGGTTAGCCTTACCGTGTTGCCTTATGTTCTTCGGTTTACTCTTGGTCCACTGGTAATATTTCAGACATGTCCATTAATTTAAAGTACTACGGTATGTAAACTAGTACTCCCGTAATTAACCCCGTTATCCCATTATTCCTTAGTTTTACTCATATGTCCTTAAGGTCTCAACTTCCTCATTCACTTCTAAACTTTGTTTACACATTCAAGGACCTTTATAGGTCACCAAACAAGTCCTAAACATCATCTAAAACCATCCCCAATCATTCCCCCTTCATTAGGCCCCTTTAAAACACTTTCTGATGAATTTTTATAGTGGTCCGGGTTTGTGTCCGGGGTTACAAACCCGGACCAAACACGGAAATAAGTTTCTGGTGCATTTTTCATGTGGTCCAGGTTTGTGTCCGGGGTTACAAACCCGGACCACCCCCTGGGAATGCCATTCTGCCTAATTTTTGATGTGGTCCAGGTTTGTGTACCGATTTGTAAACCTGGACCACCCCTGGAACTGTCAAAATTTACAGTTTTTGATCAGTTTTCAACCCCTAATTCACCCCTAATCATTTCCTAATCTTTCCACACATTTCCTACATGTTTAAACACCTTAAATATGAGCTAAACCTCTTCAAACCATTGGTTTAATCCTTACTCAAATCCTTGCTCGATTTCTACCTATTTATATCTTCACTGTTACATTTTTACACACTTGTGCATTTTCTAACTTCCTCTTGATAGTTTACAATCTTCTACCACCTTACCAAACTTCTTATTGACCATCACCACTCCTTCCTAGACATTTGCATTATCTATACCCAAGTCCATCCTCCATTTCCAAGATTATAAACACTAACTCTCTTTCTAGAAATTCCAAGGCACCAAACATCAATATGCTACAGATTTTACACACTATCATATCCATTCTCCATCTACCTTTCCAAGGTTACCAAACTTCTCTACTCAACCCAAATGAACACCTAAGTTCTCTCATTGTCAAAGTCACCTAAAACACTTATTTTCTACTAAAATTTTGCCATAGTTTCCCCATAAGCCTAACATGTCCAAACTCATCCTTTATGACCAAAATCAAGCCTAAACTAACCACACCCGTACAAGGGTCTTACCAGCACTCAAACCAATCAAAGTCTCTTCCAACACAACATAAGCACTAAACACAAAGTGCATGGCTCCAAGGCCCTTAATTCAAAAAAAAATATTCACAAACTCTTACCAACCATAATCAAACACATTTTACCTCACAATTTGGGTTCATTCATTAAATTACCCATCCCATATTTTAAAACAATTAGATAAGCATCAAGGTAGTTATTTACCTTAATTCACAAGTTCCTCTTTTCAAGTCTTCTCCTCTCCTCTTCCTCAATTTCGGTCAAGTGGGCATTGGAGTTGCCAAACTCCATTCCCATCATCCAAGGAACACAAAATGAGTATAATTAAAATCCTAAACCCTTGGAATCATGCTAATTCAATGAAATGCTTAAAACACAAATTCTAGGGTTTTTACCTTTGGAGTTTTAGGAGGGTTTTTAACCCTTGAATCAAGAGGAGGGTTCAATCACTATTGGAGGGTTGAGATAATGCTCAAACAAGGAGAAAAAAAAGGTATTAAAAAGAGGCAAAATCGGCCAAGCCTGAAGGATGAAGAAAAATGAGTTTTTCTTGAATATTTTTACCTTAGAAGAGAGAGGGGACTCCAAGCTCCATAACAATGTCATTTTCTTCACCAATGGGGTATACCCATGGAGATGAACTTCATCTTTTGAAGGTTTTGAAAAGAGCGAAAGATAGATCTTGATGAGAGGAGCAAGAATATATAATTTGTTTTTGATTTGGAGTTGTAATGTGGCTTGGGCAAGCTTGGAGGTGTGAGCAGCCATGGAAGGTTGAAGAAATCTCCTGGAGGAAGAAGAAGAAGAAATCGGCAGAGAGAGGAGGGCAGTACGTGAGGGGGAAAAGAAATGAGGGGAGAGAGAGAAAAAGTTGCTTTTTGTAACTTTTTTCCTTTTTCTTTTCTTTCTTCCTTTTCTTTACTAGCTAGGTGAGTGTAAGTGAGCTGATTTTTATTTTAAAAACCGGTCCCACCTATACATATGAGCTGGAGCATTTTTCGTCTTTTGTAGAAAACGCTCGTTAATTTACCCGGTTTTAGCACTATTCAGTAACTGGGCCCGTTTTCCAGAATTTTCTCGTTTAATTAATTTGAATGGTTATTAAGCTTCCATTAATGTTTAATTATAGTTGTTTGGTTGACTATAATTTTTACGGGTTCATTTGACCACTCAAAGTCACGTTTTTGGGTTTTCTCGAAATACATGGGCTAAAGCTTTATTAGCATTTTTACTTGATTTTATGGATCCGTTTTATTCGGGAATTGTTCCCGTGTATTATTTAGGCATTATTAATCCTTGTAAGTCCATCTAAGACCCTTGTCGAGGTCGTATTCCTCCTACGGTCACATAACGCTCAATTTAGCGTTTTTCTCTTTTCTTTACCAAAATTCTTTAGGCACTAATGGGCCCTCAAATATCATGTTAGAGTAATTTAATCGCCCTAATTAAGTTCAGGGTATTTCAGTCTACCCCTCTTAAAGAACTTTGACCTCAAAGTTGGTGAATCTAAAATCGTTAGTCACCTAAGTGCTCAATGCTAAGGTTATAATCTCTCTATTACCTGTCAGACTCCAAAAGCCTAACTCGATGTATACCACACATCCAAACAACATGTCACAGCATGTATAGCAAACAAAAATATCCATTTCCAAACTCTCCATGAGGCCCATCCGCAGATAAAGAAGGCACAACAGTCCTCTCCCATATCGAGTGATCCTTCAGGTACCGGTCACGTTTGAACACTTATGCTTTCTGGTTCACGGCCGTCATGACTTTGGACACTTACGCTCTCTGGCCCTACGGTCCTTTGGTTCTGATCAATTTCATTTGCACATCTAGAGATCCTCAGGCTCCAAAGTGGGTATTCTTCCCTGACTGGACTACTCATATTCGGCGGCCCTTGGAAAAATACAAAACACACACTACAAACGTCCTACCGGTCACTTAGTACCATTGCTCGTCCATTGTAATGGTTTTAAAACTAATCATCACTCCCACCGGCTTACAACTAGCCTTACTCCCCGGGTCCAACCCGATACCGGTTCCTAACCACAAGAAGGTCCAACTAGCACCCGTGGAAGCAGTTTCAAAACCGTTCCTCATTCTGAAGTTTGCAGAAAATCATTGTGCCAAAATCAGTTTGGAAATTCATTTTGAAATCTCCATACAACTCCAAATTCCAATTTATGATAATTACACCTATTACTAGCGTTATTACTAATGACCACTTATAGGGAGCTTCAAGAGTCATTCAACCCCAATGTGATCAGCATTGGTGTTGAACTATCCATCCACCCCAATCCCTTGATCGCTAGCAAATCAAGTTCCACCTCCCACCTCACTTCACACAATCAAATAGTCAAACATTACTTCATTTTATATCTTCTTAATCTTGCTAGTCATAATCACCCATCCATACATTTTTCAGTTTCTCGAATTCATTTAGCTACTTACTAATCATCGCATCTATTATTAGTCAATTTATCTCCCAATAATTACCTAAGAAATTCAAACGCATAATACCAATTAGTTTCCCATCCTCCAATTGTTTACAAGTAAAATCAAATCAACTCAAGTCACCTAAGGGACTCAATTCCCACTAGGTTCAACATAGTCCCCACTAGGTTCAACATCGGTTTCATACCGATTTATACTCATCAAATCTCCCAAACGTACTCATTTCTCATACTATTACCAATCGGGGTTCTCATTCCCCTGGAGTTTCTCTACTCCTTTCCACTTCAAATCTCACAAATAATCAAATTTACACAATGAGTGGATACAAATGTTTATGTAACATAAGTACCAATCATCCAAAACAAATTCTTTTACGCTATGCGCATTGTAGTTTACGCACTTATTACGTAAAACATACACTTCGCGGTTTTCGGTCTACCCCCCTTAAAAGGGATTACACCCACGTAATCTACCATGTGTCAACATTGGACATAGGTCGAAGGCATTCAGCCGTCATGGAGTGTTTTAACTTCCATGTGGTCCATTATACAATGTATTCTGGTCAAAGGGTCTTAACCATATTTTTGGTTAGTCCCTGCACCAAGAATTCTCATTGGAGTTTGTTTAACTCTTAACCAGGTTCGGTTCTAGCCTTAGAGGCTTCAAGGCATTGATAACTAGCCATTCATTCATTAGGTGTATTTCACTTGGAATTTCGGGCCCACTAGCTTCTACTGCGCGACCCTGATAACTTGGGGTTTATTCGCCCTTCTCGTTATTCTTAATGTGGTATACATTACCCTTTTATCCCTTTTTATCATGGGAATAAGGTTTATCAATCAACGCGTGGTATTTCTTACCGTACGCAGACCCAATGAGTTACAGATTTTCTATCCAGCTCTCTGGAATCAATGTACATTCTATTGTGTACTTTCGTGATTATTCACTGGGTTCCTCTGACTTATTGTCGGTTGAGGTTAAGCCACTACTTAATTGTAGTGTTTCCTCTGTTGTCAGTGGCTTCTGAATTATGCTCACTATCTTGTTTGGTACAAGTGTTCTTTACTTGTATGACCTTGCATTTCTATGCATCGGTCCTCTAAATATTCATAGGTTTCCTTCCGTTTATATTCCAATGGGATTCACCTCGTGCTTCTTTAGCCTTAGGCCGCACGGTTTATTTCAAAGCTTCCGCTTAACTGGCTTGTGCCATGTTCGTTGGTGGAAGGAAGGATTTTCCACGATTGACATTTTCCATATTCCTAGCTATCCCACTAGATCATTAACTGCACAAGTGCAGTACCAAAACACTCAGTCCTACAGAGTGCAGAGGCGTAAACCCTTGGTAGTAAATGTCTTATGTGATCGCAATAGGGAATGAACATTACTTCCTTTGTGAGGTGCTTCATCATTTGGTGCAGACTCCTAGCTTGTTGCTCGGTCTGTCTGCCATCTCGTATTTAACAACTCCATAACATTGTGTGATTACTGAGGTACATTGGTCGCTTACTGTGCACCATGTTCGTACCTTGGTTTCCATGGCATCTGCCCATGTGTTTCCACCATTTATATAATGGTTCGCCATTCATTTGGTTGTTTACTGAATATACTATACTTGTGTTACTGTGCTCCTTGAGCGTTATTGATTTTCCATTTCACCTTTCCACGTACGGTATTTTTTTCTTAACCGATTACTCTTGGGTTTTCAACAATTGTCATCAAAGCTTCCTTCTGTTTCATCTTGTTCAAATTATTGCTTGGCAATGACTATATGCTCAAGCTTCACTACATTAGTAATTCTGAAAGAGGTGTATTTTCAGGCATTTACTGATGACATCCTCTTCTTTGGAATATGTTCACCGCTCTCGAGGTCTCACAGTGACGAGTGGTATTCTCGTGGTTATTTATTAAACAATCTCACTGGTGCTGTTCTTGGCAACTCCCATATGGTTCACAACAGGTTTTGCAACTGTTGGATCTATGTATTGCGGTAGGTTCATGGCATACAACCACGTTGCCTAGAGCTCAGCTCATCTTAGGCTATTTACAAGCATTGCTTCTCCTTATACCATCAAATAGTTTGGAGGTAACATTGGGCTCCATGATAAGATCATCGCTTCACGCTTCCGTTCGTTGGAGGCCCTTTAAGTCTCTTGGTGTTGATTGGTATCATTTATTAATTTATGATATACCCTGGTAAGTAGGATCCCTTCGGTGTTTTAACCGAGTGTTCATTCCAGCTCTCGTGTACTTATCACGAATTCACACCCTTCGAGGATTGCTCCTGGGTGTTGTTAAGTGATGCCACTTCATTTGGCTAGCTTATGGGTACGTTCAGTTTACTCCGCATTGCGGTTCGGATTTCAAATTGTCCTGTTTAGGGTTATCATGTCTCCCGTTCTTAGGGTAGAACAAAGATACTTTCTTATGTTTGACCGGTATGATATTCTCTTTGGTGACGAATGGTATTCTCTGGTACCTTATATGATCACTATGGGTATTTTACCTTGTCTATTGAACATTGGTGTGTTCATGTTAGGTATTGCCTTACCGGGTTTAGACCGGGTATTCATTCCAGTTATCATGCTTTACTTCAACATTTTCGAGACATATCCAATGTCTTTACTCAATTGTTAGTGCTTCTCGCACATCTTAACTCTTAATCATTCTCCTGGAGTGAGTTCTTGACTCCTTAGCTTTGTAAGCTTATCTGGGTTTCTTCGATCGTTCGAGGTGTCCAACTGTTCCGGTTCGAATTTATCTTATGGTCCGTAGAACGGAGTAGACTACTTCCCGTGTTTCGTACCCCACTAGTATACATACGGGGGGTACCTTATTGGCACGTTACCACTTACCTGACTAACTCACAAGAGGGTCTATTAGGCCCGCTAGCTCCTTCGGAGTGCGGTCGTCCCACATCCCGTATTTGGGTACACTCGTAGTGCTCGTCACACCCTAGGTGAAGTATTCTATTGTTAACTCTTATTGTATCATTGCATGATACTCACCGTGGTTCTTCTGGTTTGGTTTTAAAAATATGAGGTTTAAAAATAAATGTTTGGGTTTTGAAAGAAAATTTTTGGGTTTGAAAGAAAAATCTTGAGTTTTGAAAGAAATCTTCATGGCGTCGCCATGTCTGAGGTCTTGACCAAGTCTAGCTTCTCGCTGACTAGTATGTTCGTTAATATGATGGTCGGGCCGTCGGGCCTTCCAAGGTTAGGTTCTTCAAGTTCTTAGGATTGGTGATCCTATATTTACTCCATTTCCATAGCGGTACTTTAGTAAGCACTTGTTAGTTGTTAAAAATCTTATAACTGTCTTGCCTTAGCTGCACTTGCCCTGGGCAAGTGCGCGGGTAGGTTGTTTTTCAGGGTAGCGTATACCGGTTACGGTATCGTTTCTATCCGCCTTTGGTGGTTTTATTGGATCTTCCTTTGATCTTTGATCTTAATAATCAATTTCCTGAGTAGTTTCTCAGTATTTTGGCCATGATGGTCGTCAACTCGGGTGCTTTCCCGATCCTTGAGGTTCTCACTGTGTAACATGCTTCATCGCTCGCCCCCACACTTTTACTGTGGTTACTGAGGTTGACTAACCCTTAGGAGCTACATAGTAGTCCTGTTGGTGTGAGCCTCATGAACACTCTCATAGTTATCTGACTATGTTATTCGGTTGTCACAGCCTTCTGGCGTTGTAGGTTTGGAGTTATCCAACCTTGACTAATTCCTTAGTCGGTTAGTATACCATTGTGGTATTATCAAGCATTTGCAGTCTGTAGACTCTCTTGTCTCGGGTTTTGTTACTCCGCTTTTCCGCTTCATTGCGTGATTGTGCTTCCCTCCTTGTCGGTTGCACTTGGTTCGCGTGACTGCGAAGCACGTAGCCCCATGGTGCTGTAAATTTAGTTATCCTATGGTTAGGATCTTCAATCTTCTGCCGTTAAGTACGGTTATTGTCATTCAAACGGGAACCGTCTTCAGGATTTCCCATTCTTGGAATCTACCGTATGACTGGTTCTTCCTCTTATAAGATTTATTTTACAACTGCCAGATCGGGTTAACCCGAGTATGAGAGGTCTTTCCATCTCTTTGGTGTTCTTTTACCAACTTATGATGTGGGTTACGGAGGACGGGACTGGTTATGTACGTATCCAGATGAAATACCCCAAACCTTAATATGTTAATGAACTATCTAATTAGGATATACTAAGGCTAGAACGTGCCTTAGAAATATTAGAAGAAGTGTTAAACAACAACTTACTCCAAAACATGCTTTAAGAACAATTAGAGCAAAAAGGTGTTTTAAAGAGCACAAATAAATTAGGGAACTACCAATAAGTTCCCAAGAGATTTCAATTATGAAATACCCCTAAGATTAGTAATACGCATTATGCAGAATTAGCGTTTAAACCGAAATCACACCTTAGAGCACAAAAAGTGCTTTAAGGAAAAATGTGCTTTAAGCATGTATACATGGAACGAAAAGGCTAATGAGCATAAATACCATAAAGAACCAATGAAGAAACAATTAAATGGTCACAGGAACCATTACATATACACACAAAATAAGTATACAAGCCCACAGTAAGTTAGGGATTAAAACTAACGAAAGTCAAGGAGAAACCACTAAACGACTTGGTTTAAATTGGAATGAGCAACGTGCTATTTCATGAACAAAGTTTATAAATGATGTAAATATACTAAGGACACATTTAAACTGGCCAAAACAAATTGCATAATCAATGTGAACCCGGAAGCACATAAAATGGTGTTTTAAGGCATTTTCGGCTATGTAACATACCTAACACATGGTATAAGTCCTTATGTACAAGATTAATATATCTAATATTACATAAATACAAGGGATAAACAAAAAAAAAATCAGACTAAATGGTGACTAATGCTGCCGACATGGGAAGGGAAGAAAAAGGTGTTAAAATGTCATTTTTCCTACTTTTCACCTACTATGCCTTTCCATGAGTGCCTTATCACATTGTCCCCTGAATTATTCATTAATCAGACACTTATATATCATTCTTAGAGCTCCTGAACTCGTGGCTCATCCCCCCTTTGGAGAAACTCGTTGAAAAACACCATTTAGCTAGATTAGAACCTTAAAGAACACCTTATCTTGCACAGATCATAACTTTCTCATATTAAATCCAAATTCCAAGCTTGATATCTCGTTGGAATCCTCTTTCGAAGATCTTTCCATCCATAGCTCATGAGTCCCCAAAATCTGAGGAAACACCATGACGAAGTTCCTTTGATTCTCGAGGTTAAACATTGTCTTCTTGGAACTCTTTGTTCTTTGATTTTCATCAAGGCCGAGTGCCTAGGGTTACTAACCCTTCTTATTCTTCATCTTATTCTATGATTTTGGAGCCAATTTCTCTAGCAAATTGCTCTCAAAATTTCTAAGGAAATCAAGCTTAAATATTAAGCTAAAGGTTAATATACAAGGTAAATCCTACAACTACCTATTTCAAGGTTTTAATTGTTGATCTATATAAGATCTAACATGTTCTTCATCTTATTATTTATTTCCGAAATTTTAGTGATTAATATTCAACTTTTAGCTTATTAAAAGTTAATGTTTATTGAATCCAAGAATAGATTTATTCTCCTTATGATATAAGCTTCAATATAAGCTATCATAATATGCAAGAAAAATTCACAAACTATGATTTATATTATGGCCGAAAATTATGGGGATATAATTGAGTTAGAAAAATTATCTAACTTAGTTAAATTAAAAGAATTAGAGTAATTAAGAGTAATATGTAAAATTTAAGAAGTTTTGGTAACATAATGTGATTGCCGAGAATATATGAGGTTTATATGGAATTTGTAAGAGTTTAGGTTATGAGAAAATAATTGTAGAATTAAGTTTACAATTTATAAAGGGATTATAAGAATTATAAGGATTTATAAGGTTTTTGGTATATTTAAAAGTTAATAAATGATGGTATATATATATACTATAATACTACATAATTAAATCTGGTGATTTAGAGATGTTTAAAATCATTTTGGGTGTTCAAAAATCTGTAGGTTAATTAATTAAGAAAATTAGAAATTAATTGGAGTTAAATTGGTTATTAAATGAAAGAATAAACCACAAGGGTAAAATGGTAATTTTACTGGTCAAACGTGGTTGAACGTGATCAAACATGGTCAATGACAGTTTATAAAATATTTTGACGAGTTAGAATTAAAATTATTGCAAAAGATTAGGTAATAAAATGTTTAAGGAATAAAAAGTTAAGATAAATTAACTTTAGGGGTAATATTATAAATTCTGGAAAGTTAGGGTTTTTGACCGTAAAAGGCTGGTCAAACTTGGGTATATTTTGGTAATTGACCAAAAGTATAGAAGAAAGTAATTAAAAAAGACTTTGGAAGAAATTAGAAATAAAAATAACAAGTTTAGAACTTATTATGAGTAAAATAGAAATTAAAAGAAAGCTATGGGTAAGGAATGTAAATAACACATTTTTATGTGTTTAGAAGGTTAAGGAAATTAAATAAGGAATTTATAAACAAGTTGTAAAAGAAACAGAGTTAACACGGGGTTAAACGAGACCCGTATATAACTTGGGGTAAACGAGAGGTATACCCGTAATTTAAGAAAAATAAAAGAAATCAATATTAAAGGATTTTTAGTGAAAATACAAGTTATATTGGAAAAATAAATAAATACGTATATCATACGGACGTATACGAAATTTTTTGGTATACATGAATAGTATTCGTATACGTGAATAGTATCCGTATACATGAATAGGAAATACGTATACGTGAACAGTAAAATACGAGACGTATACGTGAAGAGTGAAATATGGTGAATAGTAAAATACGAGGTCGTATAAATGAATAGTAAAATACGAGGCCGTATAAATGAATAGTAGAATACGAGACCGTATAAATGCATAGTGAAATACAGATGAATAGTGAAAACTATGAAAACCTAATACAAGGTCCGTATAAGTCTAAGGTTGCTGACTGTGCAACTAAATAACTGTTAACGACGTTAGTATGTTAATGAATTGGAATTGAGCTTGAAAACGCTCCTAAATGAACGAACCCGCTTGACAGTATACTATTATACCCGGGTTAACCTAGGAAGAGGTTTAAGTTGAAAAGAGAACCAAACTAGTTCTAAGACACAAGATACTAATACTAGTTCTGGTTACAGATCTAGATAGTCGGAGGAGTTCGGCGGATTAGGCGAACGTGGTATAAGAGCTAGCTAATCTTCGGTGTACGGTATGGTTTTCTTGTAGCCTACTTGCAAACGAGGTGTCCCTCGGCTTGTGTGCTAATTATTTATATGTTCCGACTAAACAAGATAAATGCACGAAAACAGATTATTGCGTTTTCCTTTGTGAATCGTATTGTACTATACCGTCTTTTCTTTGAGCTCACGTACTAACTTCGATTAGTAATAACGCACGTAAGAGACATAAGATAATGATTTGAGTTTCACAACGTTCCCACGTACAAAAACGTATAACATTGCACAATGGTGCATGAACATGAACACTCCCTAATATTGATCGGTTAATATCCGGAAGAGGTTTAACTAACAAAGATTGTCTTTGAGACTTCTACTAACTGGAACTTGGGGGGTGAAGAATCTGGGACTAACTCCGGTCATGCATGTTAAGGAAGGAGGCCGGCATCGACATTAGATCCGTCTTCCGTTTGACTTGTCTTATGACTCGTCGCCTGGAGTCGACAAATAGACTCAACCACCAAAGATGAACAGTTCGAGGTGGGAGGCAAATCTAGTTGGCGTAAGAGGGTCAAGCCTACACCCCTCATAATTTAAGAAATATTGTTTATTTAAACTAGTGGAGCTGATAACTCACTAGCCAGGGTTAATAACAACCCGACAAAAATAAACAACGAACTAAGGTACAATCAGTTCTAATTAAAGAACGGTTGTCTTAATTGAGATAAGATTTGAGATAAGGATTAAGATTGAGGTAAGATAAGAATGGACTAAGATTAAGAGAAATCATATCTTAAGGAGTTAAATGATTAACTCACTTATTAAGGGAACGCTTTTAAGTTGTTCATTGTGTGTGAACTATGTTTGTTCATAAGTGGCTTGTTGTTTATTGCACTTCTTGCTTGTGTTGTGTATCTAATCAACTTCATGCTATCGACAATTAGTCGTCGTAGCCCCGTTAGCTTGGGGGCTATAAGAGAATCGTACCAGCAAAGGTGCTGACCCCCTCGGGGGCAACTGTTTATTTTACAGGTGAATAGCAGAGGACGACCGTCCTGAGAGTAGGAACGGGTAGAGTACTTCGGGTTGCTTTTACATTTGTTACACAAGATGTGCATGTACACTCGTTTAGTAAACGGATGAGAGGTTAGTATGATGTATTAGGATATGAGATACTCGGTATAAGTTGTGATTTATGGATTGTATTGTATAGATGCTCGATTAATTATCTGGTTAGTCAGACCGTGACTTGTAAGATAATAGGCCTAGTTGGTCACGTGGGTGACTAACGGCGGTAACACCAATTTAGTAGAACTTTTCCGCTGCGTTGTTAATGAACGAGATGGACTTAGGGCGACGATCGCTGTATTTGGAGATGGGGTGTTACAAAAAGTGATATCAGAGTGTAGTTACGCTCTGATGACTGGAAATCACTGAGCTTAGGAATTACCGAGTTAGGAACTTTAGACTTTGGGATAAGGGTTGAGTATTAGTGCGAGAGGTGCGCTAGTTAGGATTCCCTGATGTGTATCGGATATCTATAATACCTAACCCGCCCTCCGCGCCCCTGGTTCTAAGATACCGGAAATGAACGCCAGAGAGATGACAAGTTTTCTCTTACTCTGGAAAACCCGATCTGGCAATTACTAAGCATTATGCAAATACGAGAAACACCTCGTTATGCAATAGTCTTTCAAGACTTGAAGGTCCTAACTGGAGCGCAGCGTTGAAACAAGTGCTACCAACGGAATCCTACCAATGAGAGAATAATAATTACCGGCAACTTGAGTCGACATGCTACGCAGTCGATATAACCCCGCCATACTAGTAAGAAGAAAAGCACTATGAATGCAATGATAGGACAAGAGAAGTGACGGAAACACTGGACAACAGTCCAAGGGAGCAATAACAGCGGGATAATACCGCGCAAGAGCATAGGGACTACCTGAAAGTCAATTATGCAGCGGATAACTCCGAACCTACACAAAAAAGGGGTTGCAAAGACCTGACTGTAATAGCTCAGACGACTATGAATGCATATGCAAGTCATACTCCAAGATAGGACTACGATGTAGTGCCTAAGGAGATTCAATACTCGATAACCACGACGAAGGTGTGGAAACGAGAGTGAGAACACTGGTGGAACGTGACCCATTAATTACGGTCCAAAACCGTGTATAATTACGGGTCTGGACCGTAATCTACGCGGGCGTCAATAAAGATGGCGTTTCTTTAATTACGGCTTAAAACCGTAATTAAAGTCCCTTTTCCGGCCCGCGTGTCATTGACTTTACATTACGGTTATTTGTAAAACCGTGATCTAAAGTCCTTTGGCGCGCGCGAACCAAAGGACTTTAGATCACGGTTTTACAAATAACCGTAATGTAAAGTCGACACTTTAGATGACGGTTTTGGCAATAACCGTCATCTAAAGTCTTTTGGCGCGCACGCCCAAAGGACTTTAGATTACGGTTATTGTTAGAACCGTAATCTAAAGTGTAATTTTTTTTTATTTTTTTTTTACAAATCTACACAATTGCAACAGAGACAGAATTGTAACAGATAAGCAACAGAGGGCAGAAACTGCACAATTGAACCCCCTGAATCAAATACCAACAACACAAATTCATTCTCTGCGCACAATTGCAACAGAGATAACATCTAATAAAGCACCAGATCGAAAATCTGTAACATATTCAATCTGTTACACAATTGCAACAGAGATAACATCTAATAAAGCACCAGATCGAAAATCTGTAACATATTCAATCTGTTACACAATTGCAACAGAGATAACAATTGCAAATTCATTTCTGCGCACAATTGCAACAGAAACATTCAATACAACAGCTAGAATCTGTTACAGCAGCAGCTAGCATAATTCATTACAAACAGAATCAGAGCAACTAACAAAAAATATAATTTGTTACACAATATAATCTGTTGCAGCAGCAACTAACAGAATCAGAGCAGCAACTAACAAAAAATATATGTTACAGCATCAGAGCTAGCTAGTCTACCACTCCATTCTCATAAACATGGCTGCCATGCTCTCTCTGACATGCAACAAGTCGGCAGGAGCATAAGTCTTGAATCTGGCATAATGCTCTTTAATCTGCAACAAGAAAAGGAATGGAACACATAATGAGATTAAGATAAAGACACAAAAAATCTGCCGAAAGAATTAAATACAAGACAGCGTTCGTATTACCTTGTCAATATCATTCTTAAAACTTGGGAAGTACCCGCAGAACTCGTACATATACCGCATCACGTAGTACCCGCAACTCTTAGAATCCTTTTGGGTAGGGCACTAAATCACCAAAATTCACAAATGTAAAACAATTGTACAAAGATAATAGCAGCACGAATGAAATACATGAATTACCAAACCTTGATGTAATTGACGGTCAAATCACCAAACTCTCCCTGAGGGGTTTTTTTGTAACAACTGTTACATATATTAACAAAAGCGTTTAGCAAAATGAACAAGTACATTAATTTTGGTTCAAAAAACTTACAAACAATTAAATAGTAATAAAAACTTACTCTTTGATTAAGTCTTCAGTGTTGAATTCTGTCCACTGCCCTAGTGGATCTAGAACGAGCAGAGTAGCGGTGGCAGCGCAGAATATAAACAAAGCCTAGTGGTGGCTACAATGTCAAATACAAAATGAAATGAGAAATGAAGGTAAAAAAGTTAGCTAATTAGTATGTAATTTTATATTAGAACTCACGTTTGGTGATACGGCATTAGAATGAATAATTTATTCTGTTGATCAACAACATTGAAGCAATGAATCATGTATTCACAAAACCTCCCCGGGTCCCTAGTGACTGAGTCGTACGATAAACGCTCCGGGCACACCGCAGTAATGGAGGTCATGTCCTTCTCAGCACATCTCTCAAGCAGACATCTATTATATCACATGTACTATAAAAAGTTAGCCAATGCAACTTCATAGATACTTATTCTATATGTTTTTACAGTATGAGGAAAGAACACTTACTTTAGATAAGCTTGAATAATGTTAATGTTCAGATAATCTCCACAGCATCTCTCTGATGTCCTCAAAGTTGATTGCCGTCATCATATCTTCTTCGTAGTGAAACATCGACTTTGGAAGCGTCATCATGAAGTTGTTAGTTTGAGATGACTTCAACATGATCTTGTCGTAGAGATTCATCTGCTTGGGCCCCAAAACATTAACAAGTTTTTGTGGCAGTGTGAGCTTATTTTTAGGCGCCTCAGAAGTCCTGGTGCGACCCCGGACGGGCGCTGGATTCTTACCTTTCGCACCCCGACTCACTGGATTCTTACCCTTCACACACAAACAGTAAAGCATCAATGTAAAGATAATTACTAATTGATTATTATAGTAACATTAAACAATTATCTAGAACATACCCTTGTACTTCTGACAGGATTCGCCGGCGCGCAGATCTCTTCTTCTCTGGGCCGGGATACGCGGCGAGGAAGCTCAGGGATCTCAGGATTCGCCGGCGCGCTGGTCTCTTCTAGTCTGGGCCGGGTTACGCGGCGAGGAAGCTCAGGGATCTATAATAGATTAGATTAGATACTTAATGCTAAATAATGCATTTTATTAGATACTAAATGGTTGTCAAACAGTCTTACCTCATCGGTGACAACAATATAACATGCTGGCCAGGGTAATATGTCTCCCTTCGCTTCGATCAGCGTGCATTTGTTGTCAAACGCCATCGGAAGGTATGCATGCTCAAATCCATCAACTATCAGGTCCAAGGTCACACGCGCGTAGAATGGGGGTAGACGTACGAAACTGATGAGCGTGAGTGGACCTGATGGCAACACCGTCCCATAGGCCGCATCTACAGGGTGCCCGTCTAATGGTATTTGGAGACGACATTTTTTTTGCTCCTTTAATAAACAGAGATAATACGTGAAATAAATAAGTGAGTCCAATCTAATACTATTTAAATAACTTTATTTTAGGAGAAAAATAGTTAAACAAAGTTAACCTGGATGTTGGCAAACGGGTACGGGTCAGCGGCCGGAGCACAACTAGACGAGGAAGATAGTCGAGGAGGATCTAGCTGCTGCTGCTGAGTAGTCGCATGTGCAATCACATTCAACGCTTCCTGCAGCCTCTCCTCGATAGCCCGGCGCTCAGTAGCCTGTTTCTCGTCATTAGCTTGGCGCTCAGCAGCGAACTTACGCTCTACCATCGCCTCGACTTCAGCAGCACTCATCTGACCCTTCCTAGCAGATGGCGGGAATACGTTCTTCTGACGTACTTCTCCCCCAAATCCTCTAACACGCCCCGGGTGATCCTTCTTCCCAAGCATTTGATTGAGCGCGTCGTCTTGAGAAGGAGGAGCGTGTAAGTCTACTTCTCCTCTCTGTGCCGCTTCGTACTGTCCAATTTTCAAAGAAGTTAACACTAAATTTAAGATCAACAAACACTTGAGTATATAAGTAAATTATTTAACAGCTACTTTCAAATACTTACAATTTGGTTAGCCAGTTGTTCCATCGCAGCATTAGGAAATATCCTCTGACCTTCGCTGGTCGTTTTCTGGCGTCCCAGTATGTACATCTGCACCCTCCTCGCCTCAGAGACATCCTCGATCGGCATTCACTTCCATCCTCGTTCCTCCGTGTCAGCAAACCAGCTTCTTTCCATCCCTCGAGGCTGCCCACATATCCCCTTCGTCCCATGGTGTGGGGGTAGAGATTAGCTTAACGGTTTTGCCGTGCTTGTTCTTGTACTTGCTGTTAAGAAAGTACAACATGAAATTAATTAGAAAATCAGGGATAAAGCATTATGAGCATTAATTAAGAAAAGAGTACACACAAACATACCCTGAACTCGGGGGTGGCGTGCCGCTCAACGAACTCCTTCCACTCCTCTTCAGTGATCATGCCGTTGTACACAACATACGGCGGAGGCTCACGTGGGGGCACCCTGTTGATCCAATGCTCAACCAAATAGTGGCAGAATGATTTAGCTTTGCCGGACACCAAAGAAAGAACGGTCTTCTTCACTTATTCTGGGATCTTGTACCGTTCTTGCACCTTCTTCCAGATGGTCTCCTTTACTTCTTGCGGGACTTGTTTCCATGTGTGGTTGATGCAGCAATGTGATCTGGCCAGAGTCCCTAGCATACTACCAAACTCTGACCTGCTGCCCCCACCATACCTCCCATACTGGTCCCACAGAAGACTAATCTGATCCTCTTTCTGCAGTTTCAACCCACGGGTCGGACCTCTACCTCTGGGTCTCTGAGTAGCACTCGTAGAAGGTGCACTCATGGAAGGGCCAACAGTAGCAGCGGCAGATGTGGATGGGGCAACAGCAGCAGCGGCAGATGTAGATGGGACCGGTACCATTCGCTGCTCATTTTCCTCATCCTCACGACAAAATAAATCGAACTCTGCATCAGCCATGTCCTGATCAGCCATGCCTGCAAGGATTGAAATACAATTTGAATTAAATTAAGCATTTCATAATGGTCATAAACAAGCAATAAATAAAAGAGTGGTAATTTCATATAAATTTTTATAGTAATAACTTACATACACCATTATCTCTCAACCCACATTCCCTCGTTATGGTCTGATCGTATATACTCACGATGACCTGTGACCTCATGATAAGTGCAATACATATAGACTTATTAAGGTTTAATCACCTTATTAATTGCAGCATTTTTAGTAATGTTTCTCACTTATCTTGGGTTTTTCCTATATTTATGTTATTATATTAACTGATGTATTATATGTGTTAAAATGTAGGAAAAATGACAAACAAAGACATATATTATAAGGGATAGAAGAAACTCACGCGACATGCACGCAGGAAGCGTGTCCGCCTCTTCTGTACCGCCTCAATTCAGGCGGACAACATATAGAGGCAACCGCCCCTTAACAGGCGGACAACACTAAGGGAGCAACCGCCACATAACAGGCGGACGAGACAGAGCAGAACTGCTTCTTTACAGGCGGACGAGACAGAGCAATACCGCCTCATAACATGCGGACAAGAGACAATGAAACAAAGAGGAGACCGCCTATTAACATGCGGACAAGAGAGGAGATGAGAGAACCGCCCCTTACCTAGCGGACACGTGTAAATGTCCAGGAAATCAACGGGTTATCTTCGCGACTCCCTCTGCAAGTTGCCTCCGCCGTATCCTTTAAGCAGTCGGCGCCTACCAGAAATCACGCACGCGTTGCAGCCCTGTCCCCTGCGCAATCAATGAGCTGCAGTCAATGGGGAGCTGCAATCAACGAGCTCAATCAATGAGCTGCTGCTCTGCTTCTTCTTCCTCTATAAATACAACGCTCAAAACACCTTCTCCAGTGTCCTTCCAGAGGTTCCGTCCGTGGTTCCTCCTGGAGTTCCAACTCACACCATCATTCCATCTTCGTACCACTACACTTTCACTCACTCGTTCATTTTCATCTCTAATCTTCCGCTTCTCCATTTGTTTTCTTTTCATCTCATTAATCTCACCTCTAGTCTCACGTATTTAACTAGAAGACCAAACTATTTAATATGTTAGGCTAGAGTACGTATACTCTGGGGATAATTATTATGTATCTGTTTTAATTATGCAATATGTTTTACTGGTTTTAATTTTAATGAAGTTTGTTACGATTAAAGGTTTTCTCGCATCTTTTTAATAAATGTCATGAGTTTATTAAATTGCTTTACTAAGTCTATTTTGATCAGACCGGTGATAAATAGACAGGTTAATTAAGGCGTAAATCTGGAGAAAGCTTATTATGATTTAATGAGTTAGTATTTTCAGATGCAAATGTAATCCCTCAACACTCCTCTGCCGTTCGCAGGCTTTTGTTTGAGTTTTCATCGGACCTTGCATTACAGGTGAACGAGTTCTTATGAGGCTATGACTTAGTCCTTAAGATAATTATAGGAATCTTGCCAAACAATTATAATTAAACCAGTAGACCTAGCATGAAAGAGCAGATAATATTAATCTGAACCAGAGTCCCGTTTAGTTTATCTGTTAATATAGTTAATTTTATCTTTCCCTTTTATTTATAAAAACAAGTCAATTAATTCCCCCTTTTGTGACACGCTTAGGTACTATAATATGTACATTAGTCCCGCGGTTCGATATCCGGTCGCTTACATTTCACTATACTACTGCGACCGGGATTTGTTTGCAGCCCGACGTTTATTTTGAGTTTTAATTTCTTTTCTTTTAATTTTACACCAATTTAACCACTCACGATATAATGTCTGCAAAATGGCGCCGTTGCCGGGGACTAGATTTATTCTAGTTCCTAAGCCCCGGATTATTCACCTATTTAATTATAAATATTTTGTTCTCTTATTTCTGTTAATATTATGTCTATAATATTTTGTTTATTGTTAATATTAATTATCTACTATATTATGTTAATATTAATTATCTAATAATCTGTTAATATTAATTGGACACCTGACTCTGGACATATGACTACGACATCTGACTTCTGACATCTAACTTCTAACTCTTATATTATTAACATTTAATTTCCATTGTCCTTAACATTTAATTTCCATTGTCCTTAACATTTAATTTCCATTGTCCTTAACATTTAATTTCCATTGTCCTTAACATTTAATTTCCATTGTCTCTAACATTTTAATTTCCATTGTCTCTAACATTTAATTTCCATTGTCCCTAACATTTAATTTTATGTAAATTAACTACTAACTTATAATTTTATGTAATCTAACTACTAATTATTAATTTATGTCTACTAATGTTTAATTTGTTCATTCGATTATTTGTTATTGTTTCGTTTAAATCAAAAAAAAAACGAACAGCCTTGTCCGCCTCCTGTCTAGCGGACGCCACACAGCCTTGTCCGCCTCTTAACAAGCGGACGCCACTGAAGCTTGTCCGCCTCTTAACAAGCGGACGCCAGAAACGAATAGGCGTGACCGCCTAATAACAAGCGGACGCTTCAGTACCGCCTAAATACGGGCGGACGAGTCTCGACATTAAAAAAAAAGCTGAAGCGCTGCGTTTTCACTCACTCTGTTCTTCCCTAAATTCCAGCTCGAACCCGACGCCAAGGAGAACACAGCTCGCGCGAATCGCCCTCCCCCTCAATTTGCTCAATCTTCCTCAATTCTCCACCAAATTACGCAAGGTTAGTACCGAAATCTTCGTTTTTCAATTCTCTACGTTTCTATAGCTTCAAATCTGTAAATGATGAACTACATTAGGAGAAATTAAGGACTGAAGTTTCGAATCCCTAATTCCATAAATTCGAAAATTTCGAATTCTATTTGCTAGATTTGTCTCGAATTTGTCCTCTATTAATCATAATATACATATACAAGGTTAAATCTTCACTCATTACACTTAGATTGGGTGTTTTTGATGAATTCTAAAATTGGTGAATGTTAGTTACGAAAATGCCTTGATGAAACTAGCATTTTTCAGTTTTATTTTGCCTTGATTATTAAACGAATAAATATTATGATTATAGGTTGTTATTTATAAGATTTGATTGGAGACGGTATTAAAATACCTTGATTCTGACTGAATTTTTTGTGGAGAATCGTAGAATTTTAGGGGAGGTTCTGTCGAATTTTCGACAGAATTTATGTTGTATAATTATTCTGTTTATATTTCACATTCTTTGTTCATCTTATTTTCTATTTTGCTAAGTTGTTTATGTCAAATATTAATGTTTTGTTTGATATTAATTTTTATGTTGTTTATTAATGTTCTTGTTGTTATTATTTGTTAATTTTTATGTTATTGTTGTTGATTGATTTTTTTATGATGTTGTTGTCTATTTAATTTTTATGTTGTTTGTGTGTTTATTAATTTTATGTTATTATTACTCTGTTCAAATATTTAATATTTTATTGTTATGCTGTTAATGTTTGTTTGCTTTTAATTTTAAAAATATATTAGTATGCCTCGTATTCGTGGTGGCGACTGTCCCGGTGCATCTTCTTCTACACCTTGTCTTCGGGACGACGGCTTTATCTCAGCAGAGGCTTGTGCCTGGTTCGATCTAGGCAAGGATTTTTCCCTGCTCCTGTACCTATCCCGACAGATCTCCAGACTCAGTTCCAGGCCTTCCATCAGAGGTTTGAGAGCTTTGAGCAAACTCAGCAGAGGATACTGGCTGAGCAGGCACGGGTGATGCAGCGCTTGGACCAGAGTGAGGAGTTGCATGCACAGACAGCGCAGCAGAATGCGCAGACCGCTCAGCTCCTAGAGCGTCTCCTCGCTCAGACAGGCCAGGGACCAGCACAGCCTCCACCACCACCGCAGTGAGTTTTATTTTTGTTAGCTTTATTTTATTTTATATTTCTCTAACTTTTTGTAGACTCTTACTCTTTGAACCTTGTGCTAACTTTTGTTATATTCAGGAAGGTAACAGTGTGGTTTACTTTATGTTTCTTTTTGTGAATTATTATTTATGTTTTTCATATTATTATTTTCTTTTGGTGCCATTTGAGTTCTGCTGGCTATATATGGTTTTCTTTTCAGAATAAATTATATATCCAACATATAGCTGAACTCGCCTATGGGAGCAACCACAGTTGCTCTAGGAATTTCGATAACTTCGGTTGAACACTTGCGCAAACTTAAGTGTGAGGAACGTCTCACCCTTACCAAAGCTTAAGTGTGAGGAAGGATACCTTCCTCAATCTACGATACAAGGGGAGTTTCAGTTCTTCCTTTATTTTATTAATGTTCAACCTATATTTAATCCTTTATGATTCTGTCATATTTTGGAAGGTCATTTTCTTGAGTTTAATTCTGAACAATGAGGACATTGCTCCTCTTAAGTGTGAGGAAGGAGAGACCTTTCCCTGAAAATATGACAGTAGTTCGATAATGCCACACTCACTTTTTGCTACTCTAAACTGCCTAAATATTAAAAAAATTGCAAAAATGAGATAAATAATTGTAGAAGTGTCTGAAATTATGTCAAGTGACAACTGAAAGATGGTTTTATTTAAAGGAGTTTGTATAAAATTATTTTCCATCAAAATACTCTATTTCCACTCAAAAATGATAGATCTGCTGATTGTAAAAATCAATTTAGTTTAGCTTGGGATTATGGAAATATGAGGAAAGTCAAGGAAAGAAAAGGATAAAGACAAGGTACTCCGCTGTTTATGAATTTTTCTAACCAAAACAGGCCTCGTCTATCCAGTTATTAAGTTCTTTGGGGTGCTTTAACACCTATCTACCTAAGGTCTCGTGATCTGGGATAGAAGACCCAACACCGTTACAAGGATAGAGAGAAAAGTCTGGGGTACAGAAAAATAATGCAATTTTAAAAATTTTTGTGTGTTTTGTATATACAATATTTGCACATTCAAAAAAAGAATGTAAATAATAAATTACAATTTATATTTATGAACATGAGTACGTGGTGTTGAAAGGTATTGCGGAATAAGGCATTACTTCACATCCCTTGTCATCCCGGGTTAGAGAATGAAATTGGTTGGAAATCCCAGGTTAATCTAACTAGTTTTCTGCAGTCTAGTTTTTCTATGCTTTTATTTAATTGTTCTTCTTCACTGTTTGTAAAAACCTACTTCTAAGAAAAGAATTATTCTTTCGATTGTCACTTTGTCTAAATTCCCTTCTACACTTATTTAATCTTGTTTTATTATTTTGGCTTAGAGATAATTTTATTCCTTATTTACTTGAGGACAAGCAAAAGTCAAGTGTGAGGAAGTTTGATAAGTGCAAAACATATAGACTTATTAAGGTTTAATCACCTTATTAATTACAGCATTTTTAGTAACGTTTCTCACTTATCTTGGGTTTTTCCTATATTTATGTTATTATATTAACTGATGTATTATATGTGTTAAAATGTAGGAAAAATGACAAACAAAGACATATATTATAAGGGATAGAAGAAACTCACGCGACATGCACGCAGGAAGCGTGTCCGCCTCTTCTGTACCGCCTCAATTCAGGCGGACAACATATAGAGGCAACCGCCCCTTAACAGGTGGACAACACTAAGGGAGCAACCGCCACATAACAGGCGGACGAGATAGAGCAAAACCGCTTCTTTACAGCCGACGGAAGAGGAAGAGACCTAAGGCGGAATAACATGCGGACAAGAGACAATGAAACAGAGAGGAGACCGCCTATTAACATGCGGACAAGAGAGGAGATGAGAGAACCGCTCCTTATCTAGTGGACACGTGTAAATGTCCAGGAAATCAACGGGTTATCTTCGCGACTCCCTCTGCAAGTTGCCTCCGCCGTATCCTTTAAGCAGTCGGCGCCTACCAGAAATCACGCACGCGTTGCAGCCCTGTCCCCTGCGCAATCAATGAGCTGCAATCAATGGGGAGCTGCAATCAACGAGCTCAATCAATGAGCTGCTGCTCTGCTTCTTCTTCCTCTATAAATACAACGCTCAAAACACCTTCTCTAGTGTCCTTCCAGAGGTTCCGTCCGTGGTTCCTCCTGGAGTTCCAACTCACACCATCATTCCATCTTCGTACCACTACACTTTCACTCACTCGTTCATTTTCATCTCTAATCTTCCGCTTCTCCATTTGTTTTCTTTTCATCTCATTAATCTCACCTCTAGTCTCACGTATTTAAATAGAAGACCAAACTATTTAATATGTTAGGCTAGAGTACGTATACTCTGGGGATAATTATTATGTATCTGTTTTAATTATGCAATATGTTTTACTGGTTTTAATTTTAATGAAGTTTGTTACGATTAAAGGTTTTCTCGCATCTTTTTAATAAATGTCATGAGTTTATTAAATTGCTTTACTAAGTCTATTTTGATCAGACCGGTGATAAATAGACAGGTTAATTAAGGCGTAAATCTGGAGAAAGCTTATTATGATTTAATGAGTTAGTATTTTCAGATGCAAATGTAATCCCTCAACACTCCTCTGCCGTTCGCAGGCTTTTGCTTGAGTTTTCATCGGACCTTGCATTACAGGTGAACGAGTTCTTATGAGGCTATGACTTAGTCCTTAAGATAATTATAGGAATCTTGCCAAACAATTATAATTAAACCAGTAGACCTAGCATGAAAGAGCAGATAATATTAATCTGAACCAGAGTCCCGTTTAGTTTATCTGTTAATTTAGTTAATTTTATCTTTCCCTTTTATTTATAAAAACAAGTCAATTAATCCCCCCTTTTGTGACACGCTTAGGTACTATAATATGTACATTAGTCCCGCGGTTCGATATCCGGTCGCTTACATTTCACTATACTACTACGACCGGGATTTGTTTGCAGCCCGACGTTTATTTTGAGTTTTAATTTCTTTTCTTTTAATTTTACACCAATTTAACCACTCACGATATAATGTCTGCACCTCAGCCTCTTCCAATGAAATAGGAACAGTTGGAGGTTCATCTTCTGCATCATACTCATCCTCATCAACCACACCATCCACACCAACTATTCCTCTTCTCCCTTTAAGCACAACAGACCATCTAGGATTACAGGGATCAGTTACATAAAATATCTGCTTAACCTTCGTCCCAACAACGAATGGCTCAACCGTGGGAGTAGCTCTAGACAGATCAACCAGTTTCATACCATGCTCCTCCTCACGGTAGCCATGAATGTTGTTAAACCAGTTACAGCGGAAAACACACATTTCGTAGCTGTTGTAGTCCAATACCCAGATGTCTTGTATAACACCGAAATATGATTGTTGTACTGAGACAGGACTATGACCCACGACACCGACGTCATATAAGTTTTGATAAGCTTCAAGCTCTACACCACTGTTTTGATTCGTTGACTTCTGATCCTGACGTTCTGTGAAAAAGGTGAATCCGTTGACATCGTACCCCTCATAAGAAATTACATCCAGATTTGGTCCAAATGCAACTACTTTAATCAGTTCAGGCACATTCGTGGACTGATCGGACAACACTCTCTCTTTGAACCATCGGACAAATGTCCTATTCTGCTCATTTTGTAGTCTGACGTCACTCATGTTTGGATATTGTGCTCTTAAAACACACAAGTGTTCATCAAAGTATGGTTCAACATCTTCAAGATGACTTAGCACAACTAAATGAGCTTTGTTAAGAGTGTCTATGTCAATTCTTTTCAGTTTCCTTCCAACCGTGCCAACACCCTTCAATCTGCCCTCGTGTCTAGAACGTGGAAGTCCAATGGTATCGACACCTTCTAGGTAATTGGTGCAGAAGTCTACAACTTCCTCTGTGATAGTGCCCTCTATAATACTACCCTCTGGGTGACGACGGTTCTTCATTTTCTTCTTCAGGACACCCATGTACCTTTCGAACGGATACATGTAGCGAAGGTACAAAGGACCACACATCAGAATCTCTCTTACAAGATGCACGAGGAGATGTATCATTATGTCGAAGAACGATGGAGGAAAATACATCTCCAGCTGGCACATTGTCACAATAAGATCCTTTTGTAATTTAGACAGAGTGTCCACATCAAGAACCTTAGACGAAATGGATTTGAGGAAGACACTGACGTTTGTGATTGTGTGTCTGACAGCATCCGGCAAGATCCCACGTAGTGCAATTGGCAAAAATTCTTGAAGTAGGACATGATAATCGTGAGATTTCATTCCTACTAATTTGAAATCTGTCATGGACACTAGGTTTCTTATGTTTGAGGAGTAACCTGATGGCACCTTGATGTTGTAAAGGGTACTGCATAGACTATGTTTCTCTTCTTTAGACAGAGTGTGACAGGCAGGAGGCAAGAATGTGCGTTTTCCACGTTCTTGCGGGCCAAGCTCTGTGCGTATGCCCAACTCAATTAAATCTTTTCTTCCTTTCAAATGATCCTTTGTCTTTCCTTTTATGTTCAAAAGGGTGCTAGTGAAACTTTCACCCACGTTCTTCTCGACATGCATCCCATCGATACAATGTCTAACCTCCAGATGCTGCCAGTACTGTAGTTCCCAAAATATTGATTTCTTTTTCCAGACACTTTTTTCACCACTTTTGGTTGGCGGCCCGAAGTTGTTCACAATATTATCCAACTTTTTGTAAATCTCTGTACCTGTCAAAGGCTGGCGCGCCATGCTGTGATCAGTTTTCCCATCGAACTCTTTCGCCATCTTTCGATACTTATGTCCTTTTGGAAGCATTTTTCGGTGGCCCATATACACGGTTTTCCCACTATGTTTCAAGCGAATGCTACAAGTGTTTTCACCACAAATCGGACACGCCAACGCCCCCTTGATTGAATAGCCTGAAAGATTACCATAGGCGGGGAAATCATTGATTGTGCAGTACAACATAGCACGCAAATTGAAGTCCTCTTTACTGAATGAGTCGTAAACCGTAGCCCCTTCATTCCACAAGAGTTGTAGATCCTCTATCAAAGGTTGTAGGAATACGTCAATTTTGTTGCCCGGTTGCTTTGGACCAGATATTAACAAAGACAACAAGATGTGTCTTGGTTTCATGCATAACCACGGCGGTAGATTGTAAATAACCAAAAGCACAGGCCAGGTACTGTGTATGCTACTCAAAGTACCGTAAGGGTTCATCCCATCCGTGCACAAGCCTAGCCTTAGGTTTCTCGGTTCGTTACCAAACTCAGGAAATTTTACGTCTATGTTTCTCCACTGTGGTGCATCAGCGGGATGTCTCAATCTGCCATCCTTTTTCCTGTGAACTGAATGCCACCGAAGATTCTCTGCGTCTTTCTCAATGGAGAACAAACGTCTGAACCTTGGAATGATGGGCAGGTACCACAATACCTTAGCTGGTGAACCTTTCTTACTACCGCTGATGTGAGTTTGTTGTTTCTTATACCGTGACGCTCCACATGCTGAACAGCTTTCAGCAAATTCATCCGATTTCCAAAACAGCATGCAACCATTTGGACAAGCATGAATTTTCTGGTACCCCATACCCATTGGGCACATCATTTTTTTGGCTGAGTACGTAGTCGTTGGTAAAACGTTGTCCACCGGAAGAACGTATTTCAATAGTTCCAGGAGGTCAGTGAAACTTACGTCGCTCCAGCCATGTTTCGCTTTCAAGTTGAATAGCTTGAGGACGACACTCAACTTGCTTAACTTTGTAGGGTCACACCCGGGGTACAACGGTGTTTTGGATGAATCCAACAAATTTTCATGCTTGTCTGGCGTGTTAGAGTAATGTCGTTCCACATCTTCAAGCATAGTCTCAATGTCATCATCCCAGAAATCTGGCACAACGTTCGCTGTAACGTCTTCTGGATCACCAGCAACTGTATCATCTCCAAGTTCTGTTTTGTGTTTGCCTGACCATTATCCCCTTCGTCAGGCTTAATAACATCGAACGCACTCTGACCATGCCATCGGATTATGTCTTGGAAATCTTTTGTAAAACCGCGGCGGATCAGATGTTCCTTAATTGTTTCAACGCCGATATCTCAGATTGTTTTGGCAGTCGATACACGGACAAAATATGTATCCCTTGTCTGTAGGTTTCAGATTGTTCGCCAACACCGTGCATAACTTATCAACTCCTTCTAAAAACTTGTCGTCCAAATTTCCGCTGTAAATCCACGAACGTTCCATCTCCTTCTAGCTATTTATATGAAGGCAGCCATTTCATACCGTCACCCGTGGCAGAGTCTTTACACTTTTGTATCTTATCAACCTAAATCCATCCATGAGTATTAAATCCCACCGGTGAACGTGTTTTTAATATGTAATTTATTGAAAATTTCGGCAGCATCTCCCTACAGTTCTTCAAATGCACGATATTATGATATTAATCAATAATATATGCATTCGAAGAACAATAAAGAGATACTGCTGAAATAATCAATAAAGTACATATTAAAAGCACATTCACACCCTAGGTGTGTGATTTAACAATCGTGGACAGTCCCGACAGGGACTGCCGAAGATATACCTCTATTAGGTATATCTTGGGCGGATAACTATGTTTGGTAGTTTGTCAAATATTATATGTATATATATAAATCTTACCTCTGGTAGACGATTAGCCGATGCTAAGACGGTTGAGGTCGGAAGCCTAAATAAAGTCGTAGTCCTGATGCATAAATGAAAAACGACAACATTAGAATTCATCAAAAAATCAAGGTTAAATGCTAGCTAAACCGCGGAAAAAAATCGACAGCATCTCCCCTATATTTCTAACGTCTCCAAATCAGTTTTATCAAAGTCAAATTCGCACGCACCATCTAGAACTGGTAACATACATAAACTTATCTTCACTGATGTATTTAGTTTACAGAAACAGAAAAACGACAACATCTTTCTGTTGCCTCTACTGAACAGATTCACACAGAACTCAAACAGAAATAGAAACTGAAAGAAAAGAAACAGACAGACAGAGACTGGTGTATGACTCCTCTCTGTTTGTTCACGTGTTTGAATTCTCAAACCTTTCTAAACTGTCGATCCTGTCAATTTGGTGTGTTATAAAGTTTCTAACTCAACTAAACCCAAGGCAACTTTGTTACAGATGCAGAATTAGTCAGAACCTGATCTGATACGAAACTGAAGCTGAAATCCAAACTGAAATCAAAACAGAAACTGAGTTGTGTTCTTGCTTTCTTCCCTGTCTGTTTTTTTTCCTTTCAACTGATTATACTTCTCCTAACTCCTTACCCAGTTACTTAAATATTCCATTAAGCTTTTAAATCCAGACCAAAACTCAAACAACTTGTTACAGTTCTGTTCCATTCATGAAACTGAGATATGCTACAGTTCTGTACCATTCATTTTTCAGGAATCGGTAATATACTTGAACTTACTTTCTTTCCTGTGGCAGTTTTAAGTAGTAGCATTTTTAAAACTACACTATTATGTATTAATTGTAATACTAAATGCTAAGAACAAATAAATACAGCAGTTTACAGATTGGTTTGCAAAGTTACCGTAACTAAACCGAAGTGGGCAAGTAGTGTAGAAATCAGCCCACGAACTAGGTCGCAATTAACTGTGAATCTGGGCACAAATATATGAACAAGGTTAGAACATTTGCCATTACACTCTCAGGATTCGATACAAACGAGGTTAGAACTTGCAATCGAAATGCATGTATATGAACAAAGTTAGAAAAAAACGACAATCAATCGCGATCGCATACCCAATACGCGATAGAGACGTCGACGGTGAGACCAGTGGTAGATGGGTGGTGACCGGCGCCGATGGGAGTGACAAAGGTGGTGGGAGTGACGGCGGCGATGGCCGTTAGCAAGGTGACGGGAGAGAGGAGGCAATTTCAGTGAGGAAGATAGCGCGAAAGAGAAGAAGAGTTACTGTGAGTAGAGTGTGCAGAGTGTAGGCAAATGTTTAAATGGACTTTAGATTACGGTTTACATGTAAACCGTAAAGTAAAGTCACACTTTACATGACGGTTCTCACGAAAACCGTAATCTAAAGTGTAACGAAATTAAAAAAAAAGCGCGATAATTATTTGGCATATGTTGGGTTTCAAACATAGGTAACACATTAATATAAAGTTTTTATTAATCTAAAATACATGATAAAACGACGTCGTTAAATGTAATCTAAAGTGTAACGAAATTAAAAAAATAGCGCGATAATTATTTGCCATATGTTGGGTTTCAAACATAGGTAACACATTAATATAAAGTTTTTATTAATCTAAAATACACTGCTAAAACGACGTCGTTAACTGTAATTTAGATTACGCGCGGAGTCGAATAAATCAAATAATACGGGAAATTTTTTTCGTCAGGTCAAAACGACGTCGTTGACGAGGTTGGCGCGCCTTTTTTAGGAGGGACTTTAGATGACGGTTTTTAGTAAAACCGTAATCTAAAGTCCGTTGACCGTAAAGCGCGCGTCAACACGGGACTTTAGATTACGGTTTTACTAAAAACCGTCATCTACAGTCCCTCCTAAAAAAGGCGCGCCAACCTCCGATCGATTATTGATTACGGGTTAATCAATCATCGCCGCTAATAAATTCCGGCCTTCCTATTAATCACGGTGTCTGTTTAAACCGTGATTAAACCACCGTCATTAAAGCCTCGCGTTCCACTAGTGGAACCAAGGCGAGAGCAAAAGAAAAAGGGTCCCCTCAGAAAGAGGAATACCTTGATAAGTAACTATACTAACAAAAGCAGTCAGGAAGCTGCCCAGATAATCAATTAACCAAAGCCAAAAAGGGCAAAGAAGGAGTCCCATGGACTACCACCTACATGGAGTTTAGGAGAATGTACCATTACCGACGTACACAGTACCGATAGCCCATCTTGCATGGCGCACTTGCCTTGGCAAGTGCCGCAATGAAACTATACGGGAAGCCCTGAAGACCAAATGGTAAAAACCACAGATATAATACATATTAACACTGGATTACAAATCCTTAAGACTGAAGAGCGAAACATTGGAAAGGCCTGATGGCCTGACCATGACAAACTAAGTCGATACACTAGTCAGCAGGGAGCTGGACTTGGTGTAACACCCCTACTACACACATGTCACTAGATGAAATCGCAGCGGAATAAATAACTAAACAGTCACTAACGCTTCGGTGCTACAACGCCGTCAACCACCCACGTGGTTGACAAGGCAGAAACAATACAAGTGTACCGGTCTGATGATCAGACTCCCGAGCATAAAAAAAAACTAACCATAAATACATCATATACAATACCGAGTGTTTACATAACCTTAACTGTATAACATCACTGTAAACTGCCACAACCAAACGTATATAACGCCACAGGAGCACAGGCGCATCCCGGGCCAACATCCAAAAGTATACAAAAGTAATCACATCCTAGGATCTAAAGCCACTCCGCTTCTTCGATCCTCATCCTGCAGCATAAGAAATATGGATCCCCCGAGGGGGTCAGCAACCCTTGGCTGGTATGGCTAACGCGCAGCCCATCGGCTACCGGGATATGCGCAGCTAATTGTCATGATAACATGGCATTCATTTACATACATAACATAACATAACATGGAGCATAGCATCAATAGTGCACAGCTCATCATCACATACACGGTGGATCTTGGTTCCACAATAACAAACCACAAGGGTCAAATAACACAAGAGCCTAGAGAGTGATTCACTCTCATGTTAAGCTCGTTAAACACACTCATTACCGTTCTGTTAGACGAACGAGTAACTTAAGTCACAGATGGTTCGGATTTAGTGACCCGAACACACCACACAAACACAGGTTCCCACTAAACCGATCATAAGTCAGAATAGGTAAGCTTTGGAAGAAGCTAGCGGGAGATCGAACGCCAAATTAAGGAGAACAATCTTAACAACATAAGAGTCGAATCTGATTCAGATATCTACTCTTAACTTACATGCATGACCGGACAACCGGATTCCTCACTTCCCAGTTAACACTTGTTAGAAGTTCATAGTGGAACTTAACATCCAACACACTGTAGGTGGTAAGTCATGTTAGATACACACGAGGGAAATGAGTCACAACATAACATAACATTAATATGAACAACTGTAAACTCATTACATGTTTAAATCTTATAACGTCATAAACACACAGAAAAACATACAACACACAAACCGGTGTAAACCGCTAGACAACAGACTGCAAGAAAACCATACCTCGGTCCTTGCCTCGACTGGTTTCCACCTTGAGAGAATCCTAAACACATTAGTAACGTCGGTTAATTTACGCACTAGTCCATTATTAACATTATCTACTCAACATTACTAGTTTATTTTTATTTTACACTTGTTACAACTTTTCATCCTTTTAATTGCCTTTAAAACTCACCTAACATGTCTCACATAACCTTATAATATCATTACTAACCAGCTACCATTTTTTGATAACAATTCCCATCTTAAAACAATAATTTTTTGGTCCATACAGTGGCCTGTCCGAACTTGTGTCCGAACTTCCATGTTCGGACGCAAGCCGTGACTTTAGACAGAAAACAGACGCACGTCTGAACTTATGTCCGGACTTCGGAAGTTCGGACGTGAGCCGAGAAAAATCTAGACAGAAATTCATGCGTCCGAACATGTGGCCGGACTTCCCAAGTTCGGACACAGTTCGAGGATAATCCTAAGGAAGAATGGGTATGTCCGAACTAGTGTCCGGACTTCCCAAGTTCGGACACTGTTCGCGAGTGAGAATCCTTTTACCCAACAGAGCCTGTCCGAACTTCCACATCCGGACGGAAGTTCGGACAAGGCATTTTACTCAATTTCTAAGCCCTTAAACACTTAACCAAATTTCTCCAAAGCCTCCAACACTTATAGTATCTTCTCCTAAAGTTTCTAAGTGGTATGCCTTGCCTATTCCAATCATTAAACCAAGATATTTCTTCCACACAACATCATTACTTAAACATCATTCCTTACAAGCTAAAACTTCTTATGTCATCCTTGAAATCCTTTTCCAAGTTTACACTTCCTCCTTATTTCACCAAAGTTTGCCTAAGTCTCTATCTAAGTCCAAAATGACTTTGGTACATACTAAAACCTCAAGATCATGCCTAAGTCCTTCTCACATCTTAAATCACCTTAATGCATGTTTCTTTCACAAGGAAAACACTTAACCATTCTAAATACTCCTTAACTCATCAATCTCATTTCAACTCTTAGACTTCTCATTTATTACCTAAATTTCGACATAGGTCCTCCTAGAACATTAATAAACCAAAACACATTGTTTTTACCCACAAACAACCAAGAACACTAAAAATCCATCAAGCACTTATTATACACAAACTCCACTCACAAAGCACTACATCACAATATAGTGCATAATTTAAATTGCTTGGCACTTAGGCCCTTAAATAACATGGCTCTTAGGCCCTTAAGATGCATAAATCGTAAACACTGAATTTCCACAATATATTTGCCTTTAACCTGCAAATACACTCAACAACACATATGCCTTTTACTAAGCTCTTGAGAACACTTTACTAAGTCATTCACCATTTGCTCTTTAGGTAGTTTTAATAAGCATTTATAAGCTCATTTCTCCTAAGGCATTTAAATAACATTTGGTTAGTAGATTTACCTCTTTCCAAACAACTTCTTTCTTGTTTCCTTTAGAAAACCGGTAGGGTATTTGATTCTTTGACAAGTTCTAAACAATATACAAACATTATAATGAGTATTCAAGCTATAAGCTCCATCTCATTGTAAACCCTAATTTTACATTGTTTCAAAAACATTAATGTAGTTGTTTTACCTTGCTCTTTGAATAGAGTTTGAAAATCTAGCAAGAGAGGACTCCACCTAGTCCATGAAGAGTTGGAATGAAGCTAGAACAAGGTCATACAAAGAGCTCCTTCAATATGTATTTTCGGTTACCACTAAAACATGAAGGAAATGAAGTTTTTATTTGAGATTCCTTACCTAGAAGCAAAGGAGAGTAACAATATGTAAAAATACAAGCTCAAGCTCCTTCAATGGAGAAACTCCATGGCACCGAAATGGTGGTCTTGGACTTTTAAGAAGATAGGAATGAAGAGCTTGATGAGAGGAAGAGATTGGTGGTGTTTGTTTTTGATTTGGACAAGTGAGCAAGATTTTACAAGAGATCAAAGTGGAGTTTTAATGGAGGTGTGTGGTATTACCGTGAGAGAACAGCAAGAAGAAGGAAGAAGAGAGGTGGGAAACCGTGTGAGCAAGGAAAGAAATGAGAGAATGAGATAGAATTTGCTTTTTGAAGATATTTATACTTTGTAAAGTAAAAAGGGTACTTAAGTAGTTTGTTTATTTTCTTAACAAGCTAACAAGGGTGGTGTGTCACCAACCTTAAAAACCGGCCCCAAATAGTAGTATGAGGGTAATATAGTCTTTATTTGTCAATTTAATTACTTATACAAACATATGTTACAAAATAGCTTATAAAAATCACTATTCATGAAAACAAGGCACATAGAAGTGAAATTTTTGATTTCCCATTATATAGACACCCAAATGTGATATTATATAGTACACATATATATTTAAGAGTAATGATGGACATCTAGCCACTCAAAACTCATTTACAAGACAATTTTTCAAAAATGTGCTTTAAGACTCCTTAAAGCACATTTTGTGTTTAAACTTGTTTTCAAGCTTGGTTTTCTTTGGTAATTGGTTTAATATGTCCATTAGTGTATAAATGAGGTCTTGGTAAGTTCATTAGGTCTAAACCAAGTTTATCCCAAGCTTAGAGCACATTTTGGCTCTTATTGACTTTAAAGCACATTTTGTGTTTTCTTTGTTTAAATTTGTTTACTAATGTTTCTAAGACTCTTTTTAGTCTTAATACACCTTATTCAAGTGTTTAAACAATATATTAATGTTTGGGGTATTTCAATCTACCCCCCTTAAAAGAACTTTGCCCTCAAAGTTCATACTTCCACATATCCTAAATATTAGAACACGGGAATACTTATAAACAATACTTCCATACATCATTAACAACATACTTACATAACATTGGACACAAGGTCCTTACAACATAACATCGGGTACATAACATTGGACACAAGGTCCATACAACATTATCCACATCACTCAGACACAACGGTCTGTAACATAACAACATAACATAGACGATGTATTCAAATACACGTCGTACACACATAACCGAAACAGCTCTACCCCCCTTAAAAGGGGGTACGCCCCGTACCCTATACACATAAGGACTAAGAAGTAAACAATGACGGGTACTTCGCCTTCATCTTATCTTCCAGCTCCCAAGTGGCCTCCTCAACGTCCTGGTTAGACCAAAGAACTTTCACCAGTCTCACGGACTTATGGCGAGTGTCTCGAGTCTTAGTATCCAGAATCCGTACCGGAGTCTCCACTGATCGCATGGTCGGCTCTAAGGTTAGCCTTTCAGGCTGAAGCACATGAGACGGATGAGACATATACTTCTTCAACTGGGACACATGAAATACATCATGTACCTTGCCCAGCTCGGCGGGTAGGTCTAGTCTATAGGCTACCGGGCCGATCCGCTCCGTCACCACATAAGGCCCCACATACTTTGGGCTCAACTTGCCCTTCTGGCCAAAACGAAATACTCCCTTCATGGGGGATACTCTCAAAAATACCTGATCGCCCACGGCGAACTCCAGGTCACGTCTGTGCACATCTGCGTACGACTTCTGTCTATCCTGAGCTGCCTTCATGTTAGCCCGGATCTGGCGAACTTCTGCCTGAACTTGTTCAAGATACTCTGGTCCTATAATGACCGTCTCACTCGACTCATCCCAGCATAATGGCGTGCGGCATGGTCTACCCGTACAAGGCCTGGAAGGGAGACATCTTGATCGAAGCATGATAACTGTTGTTGTAACTAAACTCGATCAGATGTAACTTATCAATCCAGCTGGTCTGAAAGTCAAGTGCACAAGCACGTAGCATATCCTCAAGTGTCTGAATGGTGCGCTCACTCTGACCATCGGTCTGTGGGTGAAACGCTGTACTCAATTTCAATTCAGTACCCAATGCCTCTCGTGTGGACTTCCAATATCTGGATAAGAATCTGGTATCTCTGTCAGATACAATCGTTTTTGGTACCCCATGATGTCTTACAATCTCTTTATCAAACAGTTCTGCCAATCTTGCCACTTTCCAAGTGTCCTTCATCGGAATGAATCGGGCCACCTTGGTCAGTCGGTCAACTATCACCCATATCATATTCAGACCTCCCCTTGTAGGCGGAAGCCCTACTACAAAGTCCATGGAGATATCATGGAACTTCCACTCAGGCACTGGCATTGGCTGTACCATACCACCAGGCCGTTGGTGCTCAAACTTGACCTTCTGGCAAGTGAGACACCTCAACACATAATCACTAACATCTTTCTTCATTCCAGTCCACCAAAAATACCTTTTCATACTCTTATACATCTTTGAAGCTCCGGGTGAATCGAAGTAGTAGAACAATGGGATTCACTCAATATGCGCTCCTTCAACTCAGCGCTACTCCTAGGTATACACAATCGGCCATTCAGCCTAATCAGGTCATCATCGTGGAGTCTGAAGTCGTACTTCTGACCCTCGAATGTGCCGTCAATAAGCTTCTGCCGGATCTCCAGCATATACTGATCCGTCATCTGAGCACTCCGCACCCTCTTCAACCAAGCCAGTATGAGAGACTAGCGAATGGAGAGAGTGTGCTCGGCGACTCAGTGCGTCAGCTACCACATTTGCCTTACCCTCTTTATATTGCAGATTAATATCGTAGTCATTCAGAAATTCAACCCACCTTCTTTGCCTCATGTTCAACTCTTTCTGAGTGAACAAGTACTTTAAGCTTTTGTGGTAAATAGATTGTCACACTTACCCCATACAAATAATGTCGCCATATCTTCAATGCGAAGACAATGGCACCCAATTCTAAGTCGTGGGTAGGGTAGTTCTCCTCATGCTTCTTCAGCTGACGGGAGGCGTATGCTACGACCTTCCCGTGCTGCATCAATACACAACCCATACCTCTGCCTGATGCGTCGCAGTAGACCTCAAAACTCTGGACCGTCCGGTATAGTCAGGACTGGTGCAGATGTCAGAGCATCCTTGAGACTCGCGAAAGAACTCTCACAGTCGACTGTCCACTCGAATGGTGCATCCTTCTTCATTAAGGAAGTCATCGGCTTCGAGACACTGGAGAAGTCCTTCACAAACCTCCTATAATAACCTGCCAGACCGAGGAAGCTCCTGATATCAGTGACTGTCTTCGGGCCTAGGCCAGGTGGCAAGCATCAATCTTTGCCGGATCAACAGCGATCCCGGCCTCAGAAATCACATGTCCAAGGAAGGATACTTGGTTCAACAAAATTCACATTTGGAAAACTTTGCATACAACTGATTCCTCCTCAATGTTTGTAACACATTTCTCAGGTGGCTTTCGTGCTCACCTCTGATTTAGAATACACAAGAAATCATCGATGAGACTACCACTGATTGTCCAATGATCTTGGAACAAACGGTTCATTAAGTCCATGAACTTAGCTGGTGCATTTGATAAGCGAAACGGCATAACTGTGAACTCATAATGCCCATACCTCATTCTGAAAGCTGTCTTTTCGATATCACTGTCACAGATGGCAATCTGATGGTCCGGAACGTAGGTCTATCTTGGGAATACTGATGCTCCCCTCAGCTGATCAAATAGATCGTCGATGCGTGTAAAGGGTAACGGTTCTTCACCGTAACAGCATTCAGCTCCCGATAATCAATGCACAGGCGGAGGCTACCGTCCTTCTTCTTCACGAAGAGAACCGGCGCTCCCCATGGTGAAACACTAGGGCGGATAAAGCCCTTGTCAAGTAGGTCTCTCAGCTGCTCCTTGAGCTTGTCATCTCTGCTGGAGCCATACGATAAGGTGCTTTCGCAAGGGTCCAGTACCCGGAACTAAGTCGATCTCAAACTCAACCTCTCGTGCTGGCGGCATGCCCGCAGTTCCTTAGGAAATACATCAGGGAACTCCGACACTACCGTACATCTGGGCTAAACTCAGGGTCTCTCTCTATGTCCTGGACATAGAGAGGTATACATCACTCCCTCGTCGTAACTCACGATACATGGCCATGGCGGTGATGATCTGAGTCGAAGGCTCCCTGGGCCTCTAGCGGTATGATATGGTAACCCCAGATGGACTCCGAAGAAGCAGTCGATGCTCGGCACACAGGATTCTGCCCTTGTACCGCTCCAACCAGTTCATCCCGACAATCACATCAAATCCAAGTCCGTCGAACTCTATCAGGTCGATCGGGAACTCTTCACCCTTGATTCTACAATGACATCTCGGTGGTAGCGGGTACACCTGATCCGCTCTTTCGATGGGAGAGTGACCAAGAAGTTGGCATCTCCTCTCCATCTAACCCCAGCCTCTTCGCAAAAGATAGCGAACGAATGTGTGTGAGGCTCCAGAGTCGAACAAGATCGATGCATCCACGCCATTCATGGAAAGGTACCGGTGAGGATTGTGCCACTCTTGCCGGCTTCTGCCTCATTGCAGACACTCAGTGTACCTCCCGTTCCGAGTGCACAGCCTAATTCATTGGCAAACTAAAAGTACTGGGTAACAACACGGTGATATACTTCAATAACTCCACTTTATTCATTAACACTTCCTCTTTACAACATTGTTGGTTTACCTGGTTGATATAACTTAACACATACAAACTCCCTTAACTATACTGGTTAACACATTACCAAGTATACAAGGCTTTAGAATGTCTGAAGGTTCAATCAACGTCCAGGTTCATGTGTGTGGCATTGATCACTGCCGACGGTGCGGTATTCAGTTGATCTTCCTGATGCCATGATATAGCATCCTTGACTGCCCACCCATGATTAACCACATCTCCTGACTTTAACATAAACTCCTTGCGGGATCAGCACGCTTCTGCTCGCCATACACAAATACTGCGGTATCACCAATGGACCAAGACACCACGGTACTCCCTTTACTTAGAGACTCGGGTGACGCGTCCTTATCTTGGTGTAAACCTAACCGTCCACCTTTCTGGTAGAAGTTTCACAATACACAAATCTGCTCCCACATTCGGAATCGGAATCCGTTTCAACTTGTTGAGCAATTCCCACGGCGTGATTAACGACCGCACGGAACTCCTCAGGTATACTTGGTACTATTGCTCCATCTTCAGCTCGCACTTCTGATATGACTTGGTGTAAGGGTTCCAGTCCTTACCCATGCACATCATCTTCAATTGCATTCTTGCTCCGTTCGGATAGTCAGGGTGTTAGAACCTCGGTTTAGCTCCAAGTTCGTTGCATCGTCTGATGACATGGATTTGTGCTCCGGTGTCAGGTATCCTTTTAAGAGATCAATACCTGGCTGGATAACCTGACATTGCTCCATTGGAAGTCGGTGATGTTGATGGTGGTTTCTTCTTCGGGTTTGGTGTGGGTGGGATTGGTAACATATATTGAAGGTTCCTTTAAGTTTTAGAATTTATCTAATCAGAGTGACTTTCACACTATACTTTAACTTTTCACTCACATGATGTCACATTGGACTCACTAGTACAACATGCATGAATCGGTATGCAATCACTTTATTACATTCAACAGTTAGGCGGTACCTGGTCTAGAAGAGGCCCTGCGCCTCAACCGGTCCACCCATTTCAGGGTGGCCTTGCTAGGTCCCGACCCTTTCCCCTTCTGGGAATCAGTGTGCCTCTGATCAGTGGGTGGCTGGTTAGCCGTCTTTGGGCCATCAATAGCTGCGTGTGCCTTACCCTTCCACTGCCCCTTGGGCTTGTTGACTCTGCTGTTGGGGTTCCGGTAACACTCGTGGTCAGGTGACCCCACTTCTCGCAGTATCGACACTGCACCTCATTTCCTTTGCAGTCCTTGCCGGGTGGTCTCCATTGCACCACTTACAGTAATAGTGGGCTCCGGTCCAGAGCCCGTGCTAGCTGCTAACACGATACACACTCAGTACTTGTTTCACAACTTATCAATATACACATCAACTTATCACACAAGATTAAACAATTACCCTTCGGTGGGTAAGAGCGTAGGGGCTTCGCCGCATAAGCATATGTGAGCTTTAGTGGCTCCTCTGCTGTGGTGGTTTGGGCTTGGCCCTTGTCACCCTGGTGCTGACTCTTCTGGGGCTGGGGGTAAGGTTTCTTCTTCTTCTTTCCTCCCCCATACCCCTGCGAACTCTGGCCCTCGCTCGTGGCCTTGCGCTTGTGCGCATTCTCCTCGTCCCTCAGACGGACGGTGATCTCCACCTTAGCAGCGGCATGATAGCACTCCTGAATTTAGGATGGTCAGTCATGCCCCGCAATACATACTCACAAACTCACATTATTACTCACTTGTAGGTTACACATATTCACATCACTCTTTATTTAAATTACCTGTAATGTAGTATACTCAGCTGGCCCCATCCCATAGCGAAGACGGGTGGCTGAGACCGTTGTAGAAACGGTTTACCAGCACCCGGTTCGTATCGAGGTCCCAGGTAACAGGTGGACAAGGCCGGTGAAGGCAGTGTAATACTCATCAACCGACACCTTGTCCCCCTGCCTCAGACTATCCAGCTCAAGGCGCTTGGCCTCTTGAACGTGCACAGGGTAGTATTTGGCTCGCAGCAGAGCCGTGTACTCCCTCCAGCCAAACTGAGGATCCGCCATCCGGTCCTCTCTCACTAGCTTCCACCAGTTTTGTGCCGAACCCTTCAGATAGTAAGCGGCAAGACGGACCTTAGCCTCTGCGGGTACAGCCAAGGTCTCGTAGGCGGTCTCCAACTCGGAGATGTACGCCTCCAGCTTACGTGGGTCGGTCTCCCCATGAAATGAAGGGGGTCTCAGATCTGCCAATGCCTTGACCCAGTTGGTCTCTCGTGGCGGTGGTGGTTGAACTCCGGGCATCTGCCCCTGCTGGATCGCAGCTACAAGCTGGGGTACCATCTGGGCCACAGCGGCTGCTACAGCCTCAGCCATAACCTGAGCCGTAGTGTTCTCCCCCTGGTCACCCACAGTACCAGTACCACTTCCGCGGCCTCTACCGCGCGGTCTACCTGCCATCTGTATTCACATGAATATTCATTAGCAAGATGCTTGCACACTTATCGGTCCAACGGTTGTAACACTTCCCGACAATAAGGTATCTCCACACTTAGTTAGTGGTTAACCTTTCCATAATGTTCACTGAAGTAACTGTAGTTAGGTTTCCTAACTCGGTATATTCCTAAGCTCGATATTCTAGTCATCAGAGCGATACTTCGCTCTGATACCACTTTTTGTAACACCCCTACTACACACATGTCACTAGATGAAATCGCAGCGGAATAAATAACTAAACAGTCACTAACGCTTCGGTGCTACAACGCCGTCAACCACCCACGTGGTTGACAAGGCAGAAACAATACAAGTGTACCGGTCTGATGATCAGACTCCCGAGCATAAAAAAAAACTAACCATAAATACATCATATACAATACCGAGTGTTTACATAACCTTAACTGTATAACATCACTGTAAACTGCCACAACCAAACGTATATAACGCCACAGGAGCACAGGCGCATCCCGGGCCAACATCCAAAAGTATACAAAAGTAATCACATCCTAGGATCTAAAGCCACTCCGCTTCTTCGATCCTCATCCTGCAGCATAAGAAATATGGATCCCCCGAGGGGGTCAGCAACCCTTGGCTGGTATGGCTAACGCGCAGCCCATCGGCTACCGGGATACGCGCAGCTAATTGTCATGATAACATGGCATTCATTTACATACATAACATAACATAACATGGAGCATAGCATCAATAGTGCACAGCTCATCATCACATACACGGTGGATCTTGGTTCCACAATAACAAACCACAAGGGTCAAATAACACAAGAGCCTAGAGAGTGATTCACTCTCATGTTAAGCTCGTTAAACACACTCATTACCGTTCTGTTAGACGAACGAGTAACTTAAGTCACAGATGGTTCGGATTTAGTGACCCGAACACACCACACAAACACAGGTTCCCACTAAACCGATCATAAGTCAGAATAGGTAAGCTTTGGAAGAAGCTAGCGGGAGATCGAACGCCAAATTAAGGAGAACAATCTTAACAACATAAGAGTCGAATCTGATTCAGATATCTACTCTTAACTTACATGCATGACCGGACAACCGGATTCCTCACTTCCCAGTTAACACTTGTTAGAAGTTCATAGTGGAACTTAACATCCACACACAGTAGGTGGTAAGTCATGTTAGACACACACGAGGGAAATGAGTCACAACATAACATAACATTAATATGAACAACTGTAAACTCATTACATGTTTAAATCTTATAACGTCATAAACACACAGAAAAACATACAACACACAAACCGGTGTAAACCGCTAGACAACAGACTGCAAGAAAACCATACCTCGGTCCTTGCCTCGACTGGTTTCCACCTTGAGAGAATCCTAAACACATTAGTAACGTCGGTTAATTTACGCACTAGTCCATTATTAACATTATCTACTCAACATTACTAGTTATTTTTATTTTACACTTGTTACAACTTTTCATCCTTTTAATTGCCTTTTTAAAACTCACCTAACATGTCTCACATAACCTTATAATATCATTACTAACCAGCTACCATTTTTGATAACAATTCCCATCTTAAACAATAATTTTTGGTCCATACAGTGGCCTGTCCGAACTTGTGTCGAACTTCCATGTTCGGACGAAGCCGTGACTTTAGACAGAGAAAACAGACGCACGTCCGAACTTATGTCCGGACTTCGGAAGTTCGGACGTGAGCCGAGAAAAATCTAGACAGAAATTCATGCGTCCGAACATGTGTCCGGACTTCCCAAGTTCGGACACAGTTCGAGGATAATCCTAAGGAAGAATGGGTATGTCCGAACTAGTGTCCGGACTTCCCAAGTTCGGACACTGTTCGCGAGTGAGAATCCTTTTACCCAACAGAGCCTGTCCGAACTTCCACATCCGGACGGAAGTTCGGACAAGGCATTTTACTCAATTCTAAGCCCTTAAACACTTAACCAAATTTCTCCAAAGCCTCCAACACTTATAGTATCTTCTCCTAAAGTTCTAAGTGTAGGCCTTGCCTATTCCAATCATTAAACCAAGAATTTCTTCCACACAACATCATTACTAAACATCATTCCTTACAAGCTAAAACTTCTTATGTCTCCTTGAAATCCTTTTCCAAGTTTACACTTCCTCCTTATTTCACCAAAGTTTGCCTAAGTCTCTATCTAAGTCCAAAATGACTTTGGTACATACTAAACCTCAAGATCATGCCTAAGTCCTTCTCACATCTTAAATCACCTTAATGCATGTTCTTTCACAAGGAAACACTTAACCATTCTAAATACTCCTTAACTCATCAATCTCATTTCAACTCTTAGTAATCTCATTATACCTAAATTTCGACATAGGTCCTCCCTAGAACATTTACTAAACCAAAACACATTGTTTTTACCCACAAACAACCAAGAACACTAAAAATCCATCAAGCACTTATTATACACAAACTCCACTCACAAAGCACTACATCACAATATAGTGCATAATTTAAATTGCTTGGCACTTAGGCCCTTAAATAACATGGCTCTTAGGCCCTTAAGATGCATAAATCGTAAACACTGAATTTCCAAATATATTTGCCTTTAACCTGCAAATACACTCAACAACACATATGCCTTTTACTAAGCTCTTGAGAACACTTTACTAAGTCATTCACCATTTGCTCTTTAGGTAGTTTTAATAAGCATTTATAAGCTCATTTCTCCTAAGGCATTTAAAACATTTGGTTAGTAGATTTACCTCTTTCCAAACAACTTCTTTCTTGTTTCCTTTAGAAAACCGGTAGGGTATTTGATTCTTTGACAAGTTCTAAACAATATACAAACATTATAATGAGTATTCAAGCTATAAGCTCCATCTCATTGTAAACCCTAATTTTACATTGTTTCAAAAACATTAATGTAGTTGTTTTACCTTGCTCTTTGAAGAGTTTGAAATCTAGCAAGAGAGGACTCCACCTAGTCCATGAAGAGTTGGAATGAAGCTAGAACAAGGTCATACAAAGAGCTCCTTCAATATGTATTTTCGGTTACCACTAAAACATGAAGGAAATGAAGTTTTTATTTGAGATTCCTTACCTAGAAGCAAAGGAGAGTAACAATATGTAAAAATACAAGCTCAAGCTCCTTCAATGGAGAAACTCCATGGCACCGAAATGGTGGTCTTGGACTTTTAAGAAGATAGGAATGAAGAGCTTGATGAGAGGAAGAGATTGGTGGTGTTTGTTTTTGATTTGGACAAGTGAGCAAGATTTTACAAGAGATCAAAGTGGAGTTTTAATGGAGGTGTGTGGTATTACCGTGAGAGAACAGCAAGAAGAAGGAAGAAGAGAGTGGGAAACCGTGTGAGCAAGGAAAGAAATGAGAGAATGAGATAGAATTTGCTTTTTGAAGATATTTATACTTTGTAAAGTAAAAAGGGTACTTAAGTAGTTTGTTTATTTTCTTAACAAGCTAACAAGGTGGTGTGTCACCAACCTTAAAAACCGGCCCCAAATAGTAGTACGAGGGTAATATAGTCTTTATTTGTCAATTTAATTACTTATACAAACATATGTTACAAAATAGCTTATAAAAATCACTATTCATGAAAACAAGGCACATAGAAGTGAAATTTTTGATTTCCCATTAATATAGACACCCAAATGTGATATTATATAGTACACATATATATTTAAGAGTAATGATGGACATCTAGCCACTCAAAACTCATTTACAAGACAATTTTTCAAAAATGTGCTTTAAGACTCCTTAAAGCACATTTTGTGTTTAAACTTGTTTTCAAGCTTGGTTTTCTTTGGTAATTGGTTTAATATGTCCATTAGTGTATAAATGAGGTCTTGGTAAGTTCATTAGGTCTAAACCAAGTTTATCCCAAGCTTAGAGCACATTTTGGCTCTTATTGACTTTAAAGCACATTTTGTGTTTTCTTTTGTTTAAATTTGTTTACTAATGTTTCTAAGACTCTTTTTAGTCTTAATACACCTTATTCAAGTGTTTAAACAATATATTAAGGTTTGGGGTATTTCACTTGGTCAGGAAACTAAACAATGTGAGCATCAACAACAGACAACCGACACTACAGGTAAGAAAATCAGCCTAAAACCAAGCCTAACCTTGAATGGAAGAACCGAAGAGATTACTCAACAATGTGAGAGGACCAGATGTAAGTAATAACCTACAAGGAAGGTATTACGACATACAATAAAGACGGATGACATAACCACTTTCAATAAAAACGGGATGATCTCCCAGAATAATACCATTAATAGCACTCTTCATTGAAGATGTTGATAAACCCCAGAAACAGAATCAGAGAAAACAAATTTAAGGAATGACCTACCTAGGATCAAAGACGTGCAATCACGAAAGAGAGCACCTCAAAAGGACTACACCATAGAGTTGGTATAGTTGAGCAGAAAAAGACCCAAAAACGATGGTTTGTATTGCTTGCCTAACTCATTAACGCCCAAGTATGATTAGTCATTAACGGGTGGCGTAATCAACCAAAGTTGAACAAAGTATTGACATGGCAGCACATGATAGCCAGGGTAAACATCTGACTTAGACACTGGAAGGCAGATGCCTAATGAAAACGAATCCTTAATTGCTAAAAGACGCAAGTCTATGAGAGCGAAGGTATTGTCACAGACACTGATTAACATCGGATTACCTAAGCAAACTTCCAAAGCAGAAAGCGAGATACAACAACTTATTGTGAAACCCAATAGTACATTCAATGATGTGACCCAACATTGACAGAGTTCAGAGAAAAAGAGAATTACATGGATAACCTACAGATGATTAAGAATACAACAGTGAACCAAACACCGACTCTCACTTGAGACTAATCAAGCATTAAGGGCCTACGAGCCAAGGATGTTAAATACATCAGAGCTCGAGGCACAGGAAAGCATAAAAAGGCTTATCTAGGCCATGAATGAACTACAACTCGTACATACGAGTGGTTATAAAAACCTATACTAAATTGAGGAGGAATTGCCAGAAAAGGGCACCTATGAGAATAGAGAGATAATATAAATGTTGGGGGCGGAGAACAGACCACTCCTTGAGGGTGGGGATACCTCTCCTTGTTATGAGACTTTGAGTGAAATAAACCTACAATTTGAAGCAATTTTCTTCGAGCTAAATGATAACAATCTTACAGTATGATGTGACAACCGCCTTACATCAAACCTGGGGAACTTCTAGTGTGTTTACACCATGAAGGGGATTGAATATAAGATGAGTTGTTGAAGTCAACAAATGAAGAATTGTGCCATCAATGGTCAATATAAGATAGATAAAGCTACTTCGGTAGTGGAGGCCGTGAGAATAATACTTGTCAGGTAGATTTAGTTACGGTGCGCAGCAAAGCAACCACTATATATAAGCCATCAAATATTGACACGAAAGCAATAAGATTTATGAATTAAAACCCGATGTAAGTAAGGTGATGAAATGGGAGACAGACTGTGTAGTAACGCCAGTAGTCTGGACCATGTGATGAAAGGTTTTACATGAAGCACATTGTCCATTCCGTAAGGAACTGGAAGTGCATTCCTAGTGGATCGACATGAGAAATGAGATATGAGGCTCTAAGGAAAGAGACCACAAATTATTAAGGGATTGAGTCCGTACTAAATACAGAAGGTATAATGTAGTTATGAACCCAGTAGATGGATATTCCTTGTTTAAGTTCAAGAAGAACGACATGCGCGTTGTCATGGAATGATGAAAGAGGAGATCGACAACAAAATACTTCACAAATTAGCTGTAACTAAGCGTGTGACGAACACTACGAGTATACTTAAATGAGATGTGGGACGACCGCACTCCAAAGTAGCTTGTGAGTCTGATAGACTTAATTATAAGTTAGTCGGGTAATTAGCAATATATCAGTAAGGTACCCCATATATGTAAACGAGTAGTGTAATAAACACGAGAAGTAGTCGACTCCGTACGACAGTCAATGATGCAAACTCACACCATAACAACAATTTACCGCGGACAATTAAAGAGGAAGAACTCAGTTAAACCAACGAGTCTAAGGGAATCAAAGAACTCATTCCAGGAGGAAACATTGAGAGTTATGTAGTGCGAGAAACACTGATTAATGAGTATGAACAGTTTATATGTCTCAAGATTTTTGAGGAAACTATGAAGAGCAATAAGCACTGAATAGTAGCTCCAGACAATACAGAAATCTCAGACCGAAGGTCAGTTAGTAGGAAACAATTCAAACGCCGGAAGGCGTAATAAGAGCATGAACATCAGATCTCTAGAGAACTGGATAGACAAGCTATAACTCATTGAGACCGTGTGTAGATAAAGATACCACGCGTCCATTAAGAGACCTTTATTCCTAAATTATAAGGATACAAAGGAGCTATAAAACATATTGAAGAGGATAGGAAGGGCAAACTAAGCCCCAAGATTATCAGAGTCACGCAGCAGAAGCTAGTGGACCGTATCTTAAAGGTTGATATACCTAACAAAAGAGAAAAAGGAATGACATGTCTCACATCTTCCAGTAGAATAAAATATACGAATTATCTACCAAATACTTTGGAGCCTTATAGGCTACACTCGAACCCAGTTGTAAGATTGGTATAAACACCAATAAGAATCCTTGATACAGAGACTAAGCCATTACCATGGTGAAGACCCTCTGACTCAATCATAATGTGAGATAGACTACATGGAAGCTAGAATGCTCCATGACACCTAAACATCTTGAACCTATGTCCAAGGATGATATAATGTTGATTACGTGGGCGTAATCCATTTTAAGGGGGGTAGCGCGCACAATCGCTTAGCGTATGTTTCACGTATTGAGTACGTAAACTACAGTGTGCATAGCACAATATAATTTGTTTTGTTGTTTGATACCTATGTCACATAACCATATGCATTCATTCTTATTTGATTGTGGTTATTACCACAAATAGATGCGAATACCAGATGTATTAGGGGACTACCTCGTTTAAACTTCGGTGCGAGAATTCAGGTAAAGAGGAGTAGAAACTCCAGGGGAATTAAAATCCCTACGATATGTATGATATGAGACCAAATATGGTAATGTTATGAGGTATGAATCGGTATGAGACCGATGTAGAACCTAGTAGGAATTAAATTCTCTAAGTAAGTGCTGAGAGGTCAATTAAGAATGACTTATGGACTGAGTTCCATAATTTGGAGATGTATTGATTTATGATTATGACTAGAAGGACTAAAAGATACAAACTGCTACATTAATAATTGTTTGGTTGTTTGAAGTTGACGTGGGAGGTAGAACTTGATCTTGGCCAGATCAAGGAAAACTGAACACAAATTGGGGTGAAAGGATAGTTCAACACTGATGCTGATCACATCAGGGTCGGATGATTCCTGAAACTCCCTACAAGTGGTTACAATTAACCACGTTAAGAGGAGATGCAGTAGCATAAAGTGTAATTGGAGTTGACATGTATTTTCCTTACTATGTCTCGCTCATGGAACCGAGGATGTATGTGCCTTTGTCTTCGGATCAGTGACATGAGGAGAACAAAATGGTTTTGTATCACTCAGCCCATGAAGGCGTGGACGTATGAGCCTTTGTCTTCGGACTGATGACATGGGGGGATACGACAAAAGTATGTGATGTTTTGATCTTCCAAAGGACCGTGGACCAGAGAGCGTAAGAGTCCAGCGTAATCGGTACTTGCGGATAACATTTCCTGTATTACTCGCTCACGAACTCGAGGACATGAAAACCTTTCTCTTTGGACCGGTTACATGAGGAGTATACAGTAAAGAATATACAAAGAGTATTTTGATTACTAAAACATGCAAAAGACATGTTGTGTGGCAAGTGTGGTAAATATATATATATATATAAATATATGGCAGACCTTATAAGTCAGAATGCCTATACAGATATTGAGTGATCTATATGATCTTTTAGTGTGACGTTACCTGTGTATTATAAGAGATATAAATACATGGGAACTTTGGGGACAAAGTTCTTTTAAGGGGGGTAGATTGAAATACCCCAAACCTTAATATATTAATGAACTATCTAATTAGGATATACTAAGGCTAGAACGTGCCTTAGAAATATTAGAAGAAGTGTTAAACAACAACTTACTCCAAAACATGCTTTAAGAACAATTATAGCAAAAAGGTGTTTTAAAGAGCACAAATAAATTAGGGAACTACCAATAAGTTCCCAAGAGATTTCAATTATGAAATACCCCTAAGATTAGTAATACGCAATATGCAGAATTAGCGTTTAAACCGAAATCACACCTTAGAGCACAAAAAAGTGCTTTAAGGAAAAATATGCTTTAAGCATGTATACATGGAACGAAAAGGCTAATGAGCATAAATACCATAAAGAACCAATGAAGAAACAATTAAATGGTCACAGGAACCATTACATATACACAAAAATAAGTATACAAGCCCACAGTAAGTTAGGGATTAAAAATAACGAAAGTCAAGGAGAAACCACTAAACGACTTGGTTTAAATTGGAATGAGCAACGTGCTATTTCATGAACAAAGTTTATAAATGATGTAAATATACTAAGGACACATTTAAACTGGCCAAAACAAATTGCATAATCAATGTGAACCCGGAAGCACATAAAATGGTGTTTTAAGGCATTTTCGGCTATGTAACATACCTAACACATGGTATAAGTCCTTATGTACAAGTTTAATACATCTAATATTACATAAATACAAGGAATAAACAAAAAAAATCAGACTAAATGGTGACTAATGCTGCCGACATGGGAAGGGAAGAAAAAGGTGTTAAAATGTCATTTTTCTTACTTTTCACCTAGAGGTGGCAGTTCGGGTCAATCGGTTCGGGTTCGGGTTCGGTTCGGTTCGGTTCGGGTTGATTTCAAATCGTTCAATATGTGGTTCGGGTTGGATCGGGTCGGTTGAATTCGGTTTGTTCGGGTTGAGTTCGGTTTGTTGAAATTTCGGGTCGGTTTGGATTGGTTTGGATGATTTTCGGTTTGGATGACTTTTGGTTAGGGTGACTTCGGGTCGGGTAACTTACGGTTCGGGTTAGCCTCTGGTACATTCGGTTTTTTTGGGTTATGGGTCAAATTCAGGTCAATTATTTGGTTAAATCCGGTTGCCATTACAGAATCCCGTAACTCAATCATCATGATATGCAAATTTGACTTCAATCAATCTCAACACGTATAAATGTATATAAAAGATTAATTTAAACAAATAATTATAATTTGCATCATGTTATACTTTAGCAACTAACTCTGAACTTATCATAATTATTGATGTAGCTTTAGATTATTTAATAGTTTCATTATTTTGAGAGGAGTATAAATAAGGTATGTTTGTGGATAATTATTAAAATTGTATCAAAGTGTAGTAACTTGTATTTTCAATCTATTAATAGTTAGCGAATGAAATTAGTTAATAAGTTTTGATGACTTTTTTTACGGTAGTTAAAAACTGTTAATGATGAAGAACTATTCAGAAGCATGAGAATTTCGCTACATAGGTAAAAACCTTCAACTATATTAAACATTTATGCTAAATTGCTAATGAGGGAGAATTATTCACAAGATTGGATAAAGGCTTGAAAATTTCTTACTAATAAAAACACCTTCAATATATGAATAATTAATACAATAATGATATGAATTAGTGATAAAATTTGAGTCTAAATATACAAATATTTTTGGTTCTTACCAATCTATCATTGATGAGTAACACATTATCATTAATTCATTATTAGTTGTGCGATTAATGAAAATTCATGATAATTAATTACTTTAAAATTTTATAGTGCAAAATATTTGTGGTATATTTAAAATAATTTCTCGTGTATATAAGTTTATTAATACTTTTTTATAGGTACGCCACTTACTAAGTAATGATTAAATTGTAAGAGTATTGTGGGGCATTGTTTAGTGTTGTATGATACAAATGCTAAATACTGATTTGTATTTAAACTAGATATTGGGTATAAACATTCTATTTTATTCTCATTGTCTCCTATAATTAATGCAATATATTCTTTCGGGTCACATCAGATATATTAGTTCGGGTCACACTGGTTTCGGTTCGGGTTCGGTTCGGTTGGTTTTTGGTTGATTTTGGTTCGGGTCACTTCAGTTTTTGGGTCATCGTTGGGTTATGGGTGACTTCGGTTCGGTTGATTTTGGTTCGGATGACTTCGGTTCGGATGATTGTGGATTATGGTTTACTTTCGGTTTTACAATAATACGGTTCGGTTTGGTCCGAGTCGGTTTATTTCGGATTTCAGGTCATTTTTCAAGTTATAGTTTTCGGTTGAGATTTGGATACGGATCGGATTGGTTCGGTTCGGTTTTTTGGGTTCGGGTTACTTTTGACAGGTCTAATTTCACCTGCTATGCCTTTTCATGAGTGCCTTAACACATTGTCCCCTGAATGATTCATTAATCAGACACTTATCTATCATTCTTAGAGCTCCTGAACTCGTGGCTCATCCTCCCTTTGGAGAAACTCCATGAAAAACACCATTTAGCTAGATTAGAACCTTAAAGAACACCTTGTCTTGCACAGATCATAACTTTCTCATCTTAATCCAAATTCCAAGATTGATAGCTCGTTGGGATCCTCTTTCGAAGATCTTTCCATCCATATCTCATGAGTCCCCAAACTCTGAGGAAAAACTACGACGAAGTTCCTTTGATTCTGATAAAACTCACTTAGATTATTCAATCCCACTCAGAACTCAAGCTCACAGATCCAATCGTAGACCTGAGAGCAAAACACTGAAGTGGAAGGCTTGGGAATTTACAATCGGGACCGAGAAAAGTCACACTCGGTACAGAGAGAGAAGGAATAACAGGACCTATACAAATACTAAGACCCAAAGGATAAAACGCAGCGCACAGCACCACAATACCACAACGAATAAAACCCACAATAAATACAGAACCTGAAACTAGGCAAAGTGTGGCAAATAAACGTATTATATCCTAACAGCCCCTCTCAAATCATGCAAGGATTGCAAGATTTGAAAAACAGAAGAAACCCAGCCTCATTTGACACACTGCCAGTCTTTCAAGCCCATTCTCCTCACTAACAAGGGGTAACGCCTTCCAGGTAGCGACTTGGTCAAGAGATCTGCAATCTGGTTCCTTGAACTAACAAACTCCACAGAAATTAAACCCTCCTGCAGCTTCTGCCTTACAAAGTGTATGTCCAGCTCCACATGTTTTGTTCTCTCATGCAGAACAGGATTCCTTGCAATGTGTATGGCAGCTTGACTATCTGACTTTATAGGCACCGGCTCGATGTTGGGAACTCCAAGTTCGTTCAAGAGCCTTGTCAACCAACTCAGCTCAGCAGTAACCTGTCGCATGGCCCTGTATTCGGATTCTGCAGAGGACAAGGCAACACTAGTTTGCTTCTTAGATTTTCAAGATAAAGGGCTACCTCCTAAGCAAATAAAATATCCACTAACAGACCGCCTAGTGTTAGGGCAGGCAGCCCAATCAGAATCACAATAAGCCACTAGATTAAAATCATTTCTGTTATTAAAAAGAAGACCATAACCCATGGTGCCTTTAATGTAACACAAGGTATGGATAGCAGCCTGATAGTGTAACTCTGTGGGAGAATCTAAGAACTGACTCAGAACTTGTATCGAAAAACATAAATCAGGCCTACTATGAGAAAGAAAGCTAAGTCTCCCGATTAATCGTCTATAAACACTTGGGTTTTCCAAAGGTTTCCCTTCAGCCCTTCTCAGCTTCACACTAGCATCTAAAGGGGCAGTAGTAGCTTTCTTTTCCAGGCAATCAAATTCAGAAACCAGACTTTCACAATAATTTCTTTGCAGTAAAACTAAACCTTCTGATGTATGAATGAACTGCATGCCTAAGAAATGATGCAATCTTCCCAGATCTTTGATTTTAAACTTCTGGTCAAGGTCAGCTTTAACAGAATTAATTGACATAATATCATTGCCGGTAACAAGCACATCATCAACATATACAGCCAAATAACAAACCTTTTCACCAGATTTCTTAATAAACAATGAATAATCATTTAAAGACTGTTCAAAACCTTGAAGCTTAAGAAAATCACTTAGCTTCTGGTGCCACTGCCTGGACGCTTGTTTCAAACCATACAAGGACTTTCTTAGTTTGCAAACCTTACCAGAATGCTCTAGTTTATGCCCTTCAGGAATCTGCATATATACATCCTCCAACAAATCACCATGAAGGAAGGCATTGTTCACATCTAATTGAATTATTTCCCAATTTGATTTTACTGCAACAGAAACTAGAGCTTTTATAGTGGTAAACTTTACCACTGGAGAAAAGGTCTCTAAATAATCAATTCCAAACCTTTGAGTAAAACCTTTGGCTACTAACCTAGCCTTAAACCTTTCTAATGAGCCATCTGCATGGTGTTTAATTCTATATACCCACTTGCATTTAACAATTTTCTTTCCTGGGGGAAGGTCAAAAATATCCCATGTTCTGTTTTTATCAAGGGCTCTAAATTCTTCAGACATGGCTTCTACCCACTTCGGATTTTTAATAGTATCAGCAAATAAGGTGGGTTCAACATAATCAGATAATTCAGCAGACAAACAAATGTAATCAACTCCCAGATCAGAAATCATGCACTGTTTTCCACCATTAAGGTCAGAAGAGACGATTGTATCACAATCAGAAACACAAACAAAACTCAAATCAGAATTAGTTGTGTCACAAGCTTGAGTAAGATTGCAAGAGGATTTAGAGATTCTAGCTGATAAGATCTGAGAGAAAAGGTCAGAGGATGACTTATCTTTTTCTGGCTCCCTGTAGGTTTGTCCCACGATATAATCATCAAGGTACTTGGGTGGATTCCTTTCTCTGGTGGATCGCATGAGAGAGTCTTCTGTCTGTACCTCTTCATTTCTGCCAAGATCATCTCCATTGGGTTCTGGACAGACGGCTGGGATCACCGTGTTTGTGTCCTCGTTGACAGTGACATCTATAGGTTCTGCATCTGCATCCAAGCCTGTCCCTTCTGGATTGTTTTGTCTCAATGTAGCATCCATATCCAAGCTCATCCTTTCAGGATTGTCTTGTTCCAATGTTCTGGATGAACTCTTCCTCTTTTCCAAGTTTTCATCAGACTCATAAACAAAAACATCAGAGTTATCAGTGGTAACAGGATCAATACTATTTGACAGAACCGAACCACTCATGAAGGGGTAAAGGTTTTCCTGAAAAACAACATCTCTGTTGCAGATAATTTTATTATTGTCTAAATCCAGGAGTTTGTACCCTTTCTTTCCTTGCAGATAACCGAGGAAAACGCATTTGACAGATTTGGATGCAAATTTGTCATGTTGAGGTTTGTTTATATTGGCAAAGCACAAGCACCCAAAACATCTAAGTTCATGATAATCAGGCTTAGCACCATAAATCAATTCAAAAGGACTTTTGTTCTTAATGCTACTGAGAGGCATTCGGTTTATTAAGTAGGTTGCAGTTAACACACTTTCTCCCCAGTATTTTAAGGGCAACCCTGAATGAAACATAAGGGCCCTTGCTGTTTCGAGTATGTGTCTATGTTTGCGCTCCACAACACCATTTTGTTGTGGAGTGTAAACACATGTAGTTTGGTGCAAAATCCCGTGTTTTTTAAGAAAATCAGCAGCATTGTGAGAACTTCCAAGTTCGAAAGCATTATCTGTTCTCAGAATTTTAACTCTCTTTCCAAACTGCTTTTCAATCATACCAAGAAAGAGAACTATAAGATCAAAAGATTCATATTTGTTGCTGCATAGATGGGTCCATGTGGCTCTGCTCTTGTCATCGACGATTGTGAGAAAATAAGCATTCTTATCATGCGTTTTTATTTTGTATGGACCCCACAAATCTACATGAATCAATTGGAAAATGTCATGGCTCTTAATGCTACTGTTTTTGAAAGGGAGCCTATGGGACTTTGATCTACAACAAGATTCACATACAAGCTGACTTTTTCTCTACTGAATTGATAAGATCAAGATCTAGGAGTTTATCTTTGGGAATGTGTCCCAACCTATGGTGCCATAGACTAACCTTGTCACGGAAATCAAAACCAAGACTTACAAGCCTATTTTCACATGCTAAAGATGTATGTCTTTCTTCATTCCTTCTACCACAGTACCAATCCAGGACATACAACCCTTTGTACAACTTTCCAATTCGAACAGGTCGGTTCTTCTTAAAGTCCTGATAAAAACAGGATTGAGAGTCAAATAACAACTGACCATTTAAGTCCTCACACAATTTGCTAACTGATATAAGATTAAATTTGAATGAAAGGACAAACAGAACATGATTTAAGCTAATCAGAGAACTAATCTTGATTTCCCCTATGAATCTGACAATCTGTGGGTGCCCATCAGGCATAGCCACAGTATGAGGTTTTTCAAGTTCTGAATAATTATCAAACAATCTCAAGTCTCCGCACATGTGATCGGAGGCCCCTGAGTCTATAATCCAATCAGAACGGCCAAAAACATTTTGTTTTAGGTCCTTTTCATGTTTGTTTGTTGAATTTCCCAAACACACAGAGGTAAAACGATCATCTATTTTGGGCATGCAAGGAGACACCTCTAAGTTTTTACCAGCTTGCGTATCTGATGCTTTATTCGTGCAAATTAAACAAGTTAAAGAAGTGGAGAGATTCGATCCGTTACCAACAAAACCGCAGTTGGAGTAGTCAATGGGCTGAGATTCCTTGTTGGCGGGCTGGTTTCTGCTGATGTAGTCATACAGCTTGTGCATCTGGTTTTGCGAGAGTATCCCACCGAAAGGGTCTTGTGCAGGGTTGCTCTTGGTGTCTTCATCTTTGTTTTCTTGGAAACCGGCAGCGTTGGCGGAGCTTTTCTTCAGTTTGGGGTTTCTCCATCCTGGTGGGAAGCCAATTTTTTGGTAGCATCGTTCCTCTGTCTGGCCCGATTTGTTGCAGTCGCTACACTGCAGACCGTTGCGTCTAGGGTTTGACTGGTAATTCTTTCCTGGGATTCTTTTTCCCGACTCGACTGCGAAGGAAGCTGAGGTTCCTTCCGTGTTGCTAGTGGTGGTGGTTAGATGCTTCGTCCTCTCTTCTTGGATGAGATAAGAAAATACCGTGTCAATCGGAGGAAGCGGCGATATCATCAGGATGTTTCCATGTATTGTCCCAAACTTCTCGGTTAATCCCATTAAAAATTTTATGACCCTTCCTTGTCGAACATACTCACTAACCCTCTCAGAGACATTGCAGGTACAAGAATCGCATTCGCAAGTCGGGACGATGTGGCTGTTGTCTATCTCATCCCACAATTTCTTCACTTTGTTGAAATATTCGGTCACTGTATCCGATTCTTGGGTGGTGAGGGCTAATCGATGCTCAAGGCTATACCTCTTGGACGCGTCTGAATGGTCATATCTCCCACACAACTGCTTCCAAGAATGTGCGGCGGTGGGGGCAAAAAGCACCGTCTCGGCTATGCTCTTCTCCAGCGACATCAGTATCCAAGCCCTTACCATCGAATCGCATCTCATCCATGCCTGAGTCTTGAGGATGTTCCCGGTTGGCTTCTTGAAGGACCCATCAACAAAGCAGTACTTGTTCTTTGAACTGAGCGCTATAGTCATCTGCATCTTCCATTGCGCAAAACCTTGCCCCTCGAATTTATTCGCCAGCAGCAGTCCGGGGTTGTCCGCGCTTCCAAGTAAAGTTGGTCTCCCACTTCAATCGTTGAGCTCTGTGTGGAGGTTTCGGGTTTCTCGGGGGTTTCGGAGTCCTTGACCTTATCATCGTCTTGCTTTTCCTCGTTCGCCATGGGTGAACCTCGTCGGGTGCGATGCGAGATATCGGAAGCAAGAATGGAGACTCAAGAAAACGAAATCGAGCAATCAATTGCGGAGCAATCTGAATCGATGCTCTGATACCATGATAAAACTCACTTAGATTATTCAATCCCACTCAGAACTCAAGCTCACAGATCCAATCGTAGACCTGAGAGCAAAACACTGAAGTGGAAGGCTTGGGAATTTACAATCGGGACCGAGAAAAGTCACACTCGGTACAGAGAGAGAAGGAATAACAGGACCTATACAAATACTAAGACCCAAAGGATAAAACGCAGCGCACAACACCACAATACCCCAACGAATAAAACCCACAATAAATACAGAACCTGAAACTAGGCAAAGTGTGGCAAATAAACATATTATATCCTAACAGATTCTCAAGGTAAAACATTGCCTTCTTGGGAACTCTTTGTTCTTTGATATTCATCAAGGCGGAGTGCCTAGGGTTACTAACCCTTCCTATTCTTCATCGTATTCTATAATTTTGGAGCCAATTTCTCTAGCAAATTGCTGTCAAAATTTCTAAGGAAATCAAGCTTAAATATTAAGCTAAAGGTTAATATACAAGGTAAATCCTACAACTACCTATTTCAAGGTTTTAATTGTTGATCTATATAATATCTAACATGTTCTTCATCTTATTATTTATTTCCGAAATTTTAGTGATTAATATTCCATTTTAAGCTCATTAAAAGTTAATGTTTATTAAATCTAAGCATAGATTTATACTCCTTATGATATAAACTTCAATATAAGCTATCATAATATGGAAGAAAAATTCATAAACTATGATTTATATTATGGCCAAAAATTATGGGGATATAATTGAGTTAGAAAAATTATCTAACTTAGTTAAATTAAAAGAATTAGAGTAATTGAGAGTAATATGTAAAATTTTAGAAGTTTTGGTAACATAATGTGATTGCCGAGAATATATGAGGTTAATATGATATTTTTGAGAGTTTAGGTGATGAGAAAATAATTGTAGAATTAAGTTTACAATTTATAAAGGGATTATTAGAATTATAAGGATTTATAAGGTTTTTGGTATATTTAAAAGTTAATAAATGATGGTATATATACTATAACACTACATAATTAAATATGGTGATTTATAGATGTTTAAAATGATTTTTAATGTTCAAAAATCTGTAGGTAAATTAATTACGAAAATGAGAAATTAATTGGAGTTAAATTGGTTATTAAATGAAAGAATAAATCACAAGGGTAAAATGGCAATTTTACTGGTCAAACGTGGTCAAACGTGGTCAAACGTGGTCAAACATGGTCAATGACAGTTTATAAAATATTTAAATGAGTTAGAATAAAAATTATAGTAAAAGATTAGGTAATAAAATGTTTAAGGAATAAAAAGTTAAGATAAATTAACTTTAGTGGTAATATTATAAATTCTTGAAAGTTAGGGGGTTTGACCGTAAAAGACTGGTCAAACTTGGGTATATTTTGGTAATTGACCAAAAGTATAGAAGAAATTAATTAAGAAAGACTTTGGAAGAAATTAGAAATAAAAATAATAAGCTTAGAACTTATTATGAGTAAAATAAAAATTAAAAGAAAGCTATGGGTAAGGAATGTAAATAACACATTTTTATGTGTTTAGAAGGTTAAGGAAATTAAATAAAGAATTTAGAAACAAGTTGTAAAAGAAACAGAGTTAACACGGGGTTAAACGAGACCCGTATATAACTTGGGGTATACGAGAGGTATACCCGTAATTTAAGAAAAATAAAAGAAATCAATATTAAAGGATTCTTAGTGAAAATACAAGTTATATTGGAAAAAGAAATAAATACGTATGATACAGAGTATCATACAGACGTATACGAAAATTTTTGGTATACATGAATAGTACTCATATACATGAATAGTATCCGTACACATGAATAGAAAATACGTATACGTGAAAAGTCAAATACGTGACGTATATGTGAATAGTGAAATATGGTGAATAGTAAAATACGATGAATAGTAAAATACGAGGCGTATAAATGAATAGTAAAATACTAGGCCGTATAAATGAATAGTAGAATACGAGACCGTATAAATGAATAGTGAAATACGGATGAATAGTGAAAACTACGAAAACCTAATACAAGGTCCGTATAAGTCTAAGGTTGCTGACTGTGCAACTAAATAACTGCTAACGACGTTCGTATGTTAATGAATTGGAATTGAGCTTAAAAACGCTCCTAAATGAATGAACCCGCTTGACGGTATACAATTATACCCGGGTTAACCTAGGAAGAGGTTTAAGTTGAAAAGAGAACCAAACTAGTTCTAAGACACAAGATACTAATAATAGTTCTGGTTATAGATCTAGATAGTCGGAGGCGTTTGGCGGACTAGGCGAACATGGTATTAAGAGCTAGCCAATCTCCGGTGTACGGTATGGTTTTCTTGTAGCCTGCTTGCTAACGAGGTGTCCCTCGGCTTGTGTGCTAATTGTTTATATGTTCTGACTAAACAAGATAAATGCACGAAAACGGATTATTGCGTTTTTCTTTGTGAATCGTATTGTACTATACCGTCTTTTCTTTGAGCTCACGTACTAACTTCGATTAATAATAACGCACGTAAAAGACATAAGATAATGATTTGAGATTCACAACGTTCCCACGTAAGAAAACGTCTAACATTGCACAATGGTGCATGAACATGAACACTCCCTAATATTGATCGGTTAATATCCGGTAGAGGTTTAACTAACAAAGATTGTCTTTGAGACTTCTACTAACTGGAACTTGGGGGGTGAGGAATCCGGGACTGACTCCGGTCATGCATGTTAAGGAAGGAGGCCGGCATCGACATTAGATCCGTCTTCCGTTTGACTTGTCTTATGACTCGTCGCCTAGAGTCGACAAATAGACTCGACCACCACGGATGAACAGTTTTAGGTGGAGGGCAAATTCAGTTGGCGTAGGATGGTCAAGCCTACACCCCTCATAATTTTAGAAATATTGTTTATTTAAACAAGTGGAGCTGATAACTCACTAGCTAGGGTTAATAACAACCCGACAAAAATAAACAACGAACTAAGGTACAATCAGTTCTAATTAAAGAACGGTTGTCTTAATGAGATAAGATTTGAGATAAGGATTAAGATTGAGGTAAGATAAGAATGGACTAAGATTAAGAGAAATCATATCTTAAGGAGTTAAATGATTAACTCACTTATTAAGGGAACGCTTTTAAGTCGTTCATTGTGTGTGAACTATGTTTGTTCATAAGTGGCTTGTTGTTTTTTGCACTTCTTGCTTATGTTGTGTATCTAATCAACTTCATGCTATCGACAATTAGTCGTCGTAGCCCCGTTAGCTTGGGGGCTATAAGAGAATCGTACCAGCAAAGGTGCTGACCCCCTCGGGGGCAACTGTTTATTTTGCAGGTGAATAGCAGAAGACGACCGTCCTGAGAGTAGGAACGGGTAGAGTACTTCGGGTTGCTTTTACATTTGTTACACGAGTTGTGCATGTACACTCGTTTAGTAAACAAATGAGATGTTAGTATGATGTATTTGGATAGATACTCGATATAAGTTGTGGTTTATGGATTGTATTGTATAGATGCTCGATTAATTATCCGGTTAGTCAGACCATGACTTGTAAGAGAATAGGCCTAGTTGGTCACGTGGGTGACTAACGGCGGTAACACCAATTTAGTAGAACTTTTCCGCTGCGTTGTTAATGAACGAGATGGAATTAGGGTGACGATCACTGTATTTGGAGATGGGGTGTTACAAAAAGTGATATCAGAGCGTAGTTACGCTCTGATAACTGGAAATCACTGAGCTTAGGAATTACCGAGTTAGGAACTTTAGACTTTGGGATAAGGGTTGAGTATTAGTGCGAGAGGTGCGCTAGTTAGGATTCCCCGATGTGTATCGGATATCTATAATACCTGACCCGCCCTCTGCGCCCCTAGTTCTAAGATACCGGAAATGAACGCCAGAGAGATGACAAGTTTTCTCTTACTCGGGAAAACCCGATCTGGCAATTACTTAGCATTATGCAAATACGAGAAACACCTCGTTATGCAATAGTCTTTCAAGACTTGAAGGTCCTAATTGGAGCGCAGCGTTAAAACAAGTGATACCATCGGAATCCTACCAATGAGAGAATAATAATTACCGGCAACTTGAGTCGACATGCTATGCAGTCGATATAACCCCGCCATACCAGTAAGAAGAAAAGCACTACGAATGCAATGAGAGGACAAGAGAAGTGACAGAAACACCGGACAACAGTCCAAGGGAGCAATGACAGTGGGATAATACCGCACAAGAGCATAGGGACTACCTGAAAGTCAATTATGCAGCGGATAACTCCGAACCTACACAAAAAAATGGGTTGCAAAGACCTGACTGTAATAGCTCAGACGACTACGAATGCATATGCAAGTCATACTCCAAGATAGGACTACGACGTAGTGCCTAAGGAGAGTCAATACTCGATAACCATGATGAAGGTGTGGAAACAAGAGTGAGAACCAAGGCGAAAGCAAAAGAAAAAGGGTCCCCTCAGAAAGAGGAATACCCTGATAAGTAACTATACTAACAAAAGCAGTCAGGAAGCTACCCAGATAATCAATTAACCAAAGCCAAAAAGGTCAAAGAAGGAGTCCCATGGACTACCACCTACATGGAGTTTAGGAGAATATACCATTACCGACGTACACAATTGCAGACGTTATAAAGTGAGTGGTTAGAATAGGTGTAATTAACATAAAAGAAAGAAAATAAAACCCAAAAATAACGTCGGGCTGCAAATAAATCCCGGTCGCAGTAGTATAGTGAAAATGTAAGCAACCGGATGTCGAACCGTGGGACTAATGTACATATAATAGTACCTAAGCGTGTCACAAGAGGGGGAATTAATTGACTTGTAAAATAAATAAAAAGAAAAGATAAAATAAACTAAGTTGACAGATAAATAAAATGGAACTCTGGGTCAGGTTAATATAATCTGCATAATTAAGCTATCTCTACTGGTTTAATAATTTGGCAAGGTTCCTGTAAATATCTTAAGGACTAAGTCATAGCCTCATAAGAACTCGTTCACCTGTAATGCAAGGTTCTAATCAAGGTTCAAGCAAAAGCTGCGAACGGCAGAGGAGTATTGAGGAATTACATTTGCAACTGAATACTAACTCATTAAATCATAATAAAGCTTCCTCCAGTTTTACGCCTTAATTAACCTGTCTATTTATCACCTGGTCTGATCAAAAATAGACTTAGTAGAGCAATTTAATAAATTCGCGAGATCTATTAAAAAGGTGCATGATAACCTTTAAGCGTAACAAACTGTATATAAATAAACCAGTAGAAATATTGCATAATTAGTACAGATACATAATAACTATTCCCAGAGAGTAACGTAAACTAGCCTAACATATTAAATAGATAGATAGAGACGAGAGTAATAGAAATCATCCGTAATCACTCCGTCCGCTCTGTTATTTTGTGTACGTAGGGCTAGAGGTGAATTTGTGGAATGTAAAATAAATAAAATGGAGAAGGCGGAAGGAGAGAAATGAGATGGTGGTGAAGTGGTCGTGGATCGATTGGTGAATTCGTGTGTGATTTATTGAGTGAAGCTCGTGGGTTTATATAGACAAAGAAAGAAGAAAGCAGAGAAGATAGACAGACGCGTGAGCGAGCAAATGATTGAGGCGGTGGAAGATTGAGCTCATTGATTGCTCACTGATTGAAGGGGACAGACAGAGGCGTGAATTAAGGTAGGCGCAGACAGTGGACGAGTTGCAGACAGTCGGCGCGAGTTGCAGACGAAGACGGGCGAAGAAGAAGAAACTGGTCGCGACTAAAATTAGTCACACCGCCTCATCAACCGCCCCTGTCCGCCAGGCGGTTCCATGTCTCTTGTCCGCCACTTAGGGGGGGCGGTAGCCTGTGTCTCGTCCGCCTCCCTTTGAGGCGGTAGCCTCCTCCAAGACCGCCTCGCGGTCTTATGTGTGTGTCCGCCTCTTTGTAGGCGGTACTCTCTGTTCCCGTCGCTCGCGGTCGTGTGTGAGAGGTCCGCTAGTTATTGGGCGGTCGTGCCCTTGTCCATGCGATATTATATATATTATAATCATATATATATATATATATATATAGCAATCTTCAACCGGCTCTACATTCTTCGTTATATGTCCGTTTTCTGAGCCGGTTGCGTCTACGTGTTCGTCTCTTTGTCTACTTCACTCCCGGCTTGGTTTTCCTCATGTTAAACCAATAATTTTGTGAGATAAATAATAAAACATAAACTAGAGGAAAACCAACCGAAGTGGAGAAATGAGCAAGAAAAGTGCTAATATTATATATGAAATACACCTAATAAACATGCTCATTTGGACACTTATCACACCCCCACACTTATCTTTTTGCTTGTCCTCAAGCAAAATCACGTACCCAAGTAGGGAATGCTCAATACTAACAAATATTATTATGAAGGGTAGGATAAACATGATCTTTAAACTTTATGAGGAGTGTGAAAAATTAACTGCTGGTGGCATGGGTGTGCTCAGGGTAAAATATAGAGTTTCGGGGTATGATCTAAGGTACTTCAATGTTTTTTTTTTTTTTTAAGTGACTCTGAGAACTTTTACCATGGCCAACTTCTCTCAAGAACGGGCATTGAGGAGGAAACAGAAGGAAAAATAGATTTATGCATTTGTTTCACTTTTGCATAAGGGATGAGAAAATGTAGGCATTACGCCTTTATATTTAAGAACACTCAACTCTCATTGTTGGTTACTAATGGTGTCTCGCAAGTCCCTTATTATTATTTTTTTTTTCTTAACAGAGAAGTACCCCTTAGCAATCCCTAAGAGAGAAGACAGAAAGGAACCCTGAGCAATAAAATCCAACCATTTGCAGATTATTTGGTCACACCGCATATAAAATGCTCCTCAAAAGTAATCAAAATTTTAAAATTTTGTACATTTATCCTACAATTCATAACAATATTTATTCTTAAAGAGAACAACCCACATATAAAGGGTCCATAATATTTGAATTGGACAAACGCATGATAAGGAGAGAGATTAAACATTTAAGCACAAAATGTCACCGAAAAGGGCACACTCCCCCACACTTAAATTGAACAATGTCCTCATTGTTCACCAGAAAAACAAGGGAAGGTTTCAGAAGACCTTTTCGGCAAGTAGATAATTAGAAATAACACAAAGATCACAAATAAACATCTAAGCATATAAACGCTCCTCTGCAGTTTTTATTTAAATAAAGACATAATTAAAGAAACTGGTACTCCCCTGATTTTATTTTTGCTTGCGTTTATAGGAGTTCCCCCACACTTGAGCTTCAGCCTCAAGTAGCGTAGCTTGGTTGCGGTGTCCACATGGAGGTGCACCTGCATAAGACACTAGAAGCAACCATACTAAAAACGGGGTTAAAAGTTAGCAAAAATAAAATTTTAAAGAGAACCTGAAAATTAAAAGAGCATAAAAGCAAATAAAATAAAAGTACACCCGGGTTGCCTCCCAGGAAGCTGCCCTTATTTAACGTCTTTGGCTAGACGCCTGCTTGTTATCCTGGATCAAAACAAAACGTTACCCTGGCATATAAAATAAGAAAATTAATACTCCACAAAATCTGGTGTTTGAGGAGGTATTGCCGGGAACTTAGTTCTAACAGAAGACCCGGCGGTGCAGATTTTTCTTCCTCAAATTGGAGGATGTAAACTTCCTCCTCTTGTAGGTGAGGCTCGAAGAAGAAAGAAAGCTGATCAATATCATCTTCAGAGAAAGTTAATTCTTCGAAGGTGATAATGGCGTTTTGTTTGGATATATTGGCGGGAGGTGATGGCAATTCCTTCTCTTCATTTTCGAGGATATAAATATCCTCATTGTCTGGGTATATTACAGAGAAGGATGGAAAATAGTAGTAATTGATTTTAGAGGGAGGGATCTCTATGAGTGGCTCGTCTGTAGTGGGGTGTTCTACCTTTTGAACTGTTTCGCTCATTGATTGCTCTAGTAGTTGAGCGATTTCTCCAGGGTCTGGTTGATCTTCTAACCAGAGTTGCTCTTGGACTATGAGACAATCCTCAAAATCATGAGCTTCCCCACATTCGGAGCAGTATAAATCCTGCCAAAATTCAAACGCTTCTTCCATTTGCCGTGTACAGAGATTTTTTTTTTGTGTTTTTGTTAAAAACAAAAACTACTGAAAAAGATTAGAAATAAATGATTAAAAAAAAACAACAAATAATAATATAAACAAATATAAAAGATAATAAATATAAACAACAAACAAATTAATATAGACAAAATATTCTAATAATACAAGTGAATAATCCGGGGCTTAGGGACTAGAATAAACTAGTCCCCGGCAACGCGCCATTTTGCAGACGTTATAAAGTGAGTGGTTAGAATAGGTGTAATTAACATAAAAGAAGAAATTAAAACCCAAAAATAACGTCGGGCTGCAAATAAATCCCGGTCGCAGTAGTATAGTGAAAATGTAAGCAATCGGATGTCGAACCGTGGGACTATGTACATATAATAGTACTAAGCGTGTCACAAGAGGGGGAATTAATTGACTTGTAAAATAAATAAAAGAAAAGATAAAATAAACTAAGTTGACAGATAAATAAAATGGAACTCTGGGTCAGGTTAATATAATCTGCATAATTAAGCTATCTCTACTGGTTTAATAATTTGGCAAGGTTCCTGTAAATATTTAAGGACTAAGTCATAGCCTCATAAGAACTCGTTCACCTGTAATGCAAGGTTCTAATCAAGGTTCAAGCAAAAGCCTGCGAACGGCAGAGGAGTTGAGGAATTACATTTGCAACTGAATACTAACTCATTAAATCATAATAAAGCTTCCTCCAGTTTTACGCCTTAATTAAACCTGTCTATTTATCACCTGGTCTGATCAAAAATAGACTTAGTAGAGCAATTTAATAAATTCGCGAGATCTATTAAAAAGGTGCATGATAACCTTTAAGCGTAACAAACTGATATAAATAAACCAGTAGAAATATTGCATAATTAGTACAGATACATAATAACTATTCCCAGAGTAACGTAAACTAGCCTAACATATTAAATAGATAGATAGAGACGAGAGTAATAGAAATCATCCGTAATCACTCCGTCTCGCTCTGCTATTTGTGTACGTAGGGCTAGAGGTGAATTTGTGGAATGTAAAAAAATAAAATGGAGAAGGCGGAAGGAGAGAAATGAGATGGTGGTGAAGTGGTCGGGATCGATTGGTGAATTCGTGTGTGATTTATTGAGTGAAGCTCGTGGGTTTATATAGACAAAGAAAGAAGAAAGCAGAGAAGATAGACAGACGCGTGAGCGAGCAAATGATTGAGGCGGTGGAAGATTGAGCTCATTGATTGCTCACTGATTGAAGGGGACAGACAGAGGCGTGAATTAAGGTAGGCGCAGACAGTGGACGAGTTGCAGACAGTCGGCGCGAGTTGCAGACGAAGACGGGCGAAGAAGAAGAAACTGGTCGCGACTAATATTAGTCACAACCGCCTCATCAACCGCCCCCTGTCCGCCAGGCGGTTCCATGTCTCTTGTCCGCCACTTAGGGGGCGGTAGCCTGTGTCTCGTCCGCCTCCCTTTGAGGCGGTAGCCTCCTCCAAGACCGCCTCGCGGTCTTATGTGTGTTGTCCGCCTCTTTGTAGGCGGTACTCTCTGTTCCCGTCCGCCTCGCGGTCGTGTGTGAGAGGTCCGCTAGTTATTGGGCGGTCGTGCCCTTGTCCATGCGATATTATATATATATATATATATATATATATAGCAATCTTCAACCGGCTCTACATTCTTCGTTATATGTCCGTTTTCTGAGCCGTTTGCGTCTACGTGTTCGTCTCTTTGTCTACTTCACTCCCCTTGTGGTTTCCTCATGTTAAACCAATAATTTTGTGAGATAAATAATAAAACAAAACTAGAGGAAAACTAACCGAAGTGGAGAAATGAGCAAGAAAAGTGCTAATATTATATGAAATACACCTAATAAACATGCTCATTTGGACACTTATCAACAATACCGATAGCCCATCTTGCATGGCGCACTTGCCTTGGAAAGTGCCGCAATGAAGCTATACGGGAAGCCGTGAAGACCAAATGGTAAAACCACGGATATAATACATATTAACACCGGATTACAAATCCTTAAGACTGAAGAGCGAAACATTGGAAGGGCCTGACGGCCTAACCATGACAAACTAAGTCGATACACCAGTCAGCAGGGAGCTGGACTTGGTCAGGAAAGTAAACAACGTGAGCATCAACAACAGGCAACCGACACTACAGGTAAGAACATCAGCCCAAAACCAAGCCTAACCTTGAATGGAAGAACCGAAGAGATTACTGAACAATGTGAGAAGACCAGATGTAAGTTATAACCTACAAGGAAGGTATTACGATATACAATGAAGACGAATGATATAACAACTTTCAATAAAAACGGGATGAACTCCCAGAATAATACCATTAACAGCACTCTTCATTGAAGATGTTGATAAACCCCAGAACAAATCAGAGAAACAAATTTAAGGAATGACCTACCTAGGATCAAAGACGTGCAATCACGAAAGAGAGAACCTCAAAAGAACTACACCATAGAGTTGGTATAGTTGAGCAGAAAAAGACCCATAAACAATGGTTTGTATTGCTTGCCTAACTCATTAACGCCCAAGTATGATTAGTCATTAACGGGTGGCGCAATCAACGAAAGTTGAACAAAGTATTGACATGGCAGCACAAGATAGCCAGGGTAAATATCCGACTTAGACACTGGATGGCAGATGCCTAATGAAAACGAATCCTTAATTGCTAAAAGACGCAAGTCTATGAGAGCGAAGGTATTGTCATAGACACTGATTAACATCGGATTACCTAAGCAAACTTCCATAGCAGGAAGCGAGATACAACAACTTATTGTGAAACCCAATAGTACATTCAATGATGTGACCCAACATTGACAGTGTTCAGGAACAAGAGAATTACGTGGATAACCTACAGATGATTAAGAATACAACAGTGAACCGAACCGACTCTCACTTGAGACTAATCAAGCATTAAGGGCCTACGAGCCAAGGATGTTAAATACATTAAAGCTCGAGGCGCAGGAAGGCATAAAAAGGCTTATCTAGACCATGAATGAACTACAACTCGTACATACGAGTGGTTATAAAAACCTATACTAAATTGAGGAGGAATTGCCAGAAAAGGGCACCTATTAGAATAGAGAGATAATATAAATGACGGGGGCGGAGAACGGACCACTCCTTGAGGGTGGGGATACCTCTCCTTGTTATGAGACTTTGAGTGAAATAAACCTGCAATTTGAAGCAATTGTCTTCGAGCTGAATGATAACAATCTTATAGTATGATGCGACAACCGCCTTACATGAAACCTGGGGAACTTCTAGTGTGTTTACACCATGAAGGGGATTGAATATAAGACGAGTCGTTGAAGTCAACAATTGAAGAATTGTGCCATCAATGGCAATATAAGATAGCTAAAGCTACTTCGGTAGTGGAGGCCGTGAGAATAATACCTGTCAGGTAGATTTAGTTACGGTGCGTAGCAAAGCAACCACTATATAAGCCATCAAATATTGACACGAAAGCAATCAGATTTATGAATTAAAACCCGATGTAAGTAAGGTGATGAAATGGGAGACAGACTGTGCAGTAACGCCAGTAGTCTGGACCATGTGATGAAAGGTTTTACACGAAGCACACTGTCCATTCCGTAAAGAACTGGAAGTGCATCCCTAGTGGATCAACATGAGAAATGAGATAAGAGGCTCTAAGGAAAGAGACCAGAAATTACTAAGGATCGAGTCCGTACTAAATATAGAAGGTATAATGTAGTTATGAACCCAGTAGATAGATATTTCTTGATTAAGTTCAAGAAGAACGACATGTGCGTTGTCATGGAATGATGAAAGAGGAGATCGACAACAGAATACTTCACAAATTAGCTGTAACTAAGCGTGTGACGAACACTACGAGTATACTTAAACGAGTTGTGGGACGACCGCACTCCAAAGGAGCTTGTGAGCCTGATAGACTTAATTATAAGTTAGTCAGGTAAGTAGCAATGTATCAGTAAGGTACCCCATATATGTAAACGAGTAGTGTAAGAAACACGAGAAGTAGTCGACTCCGTACGACAGTCAGCGATGCAAACTTACACCAGAACAGCAATTTACCGCGGACAATTGAAGAGGAAGAGCTCAGTTAAACCAACGAGTCTAAGGGAATCAAAGAACTCATTCTAGGAGGAAACAATTAAGAGTTATGAAGTGCGAGAAGCACTGATTAGTAAGTATGAACAGTTTATATGTCTCAAGATTTTTGAGGAAACTGTGAAGAGCAATAAGCACTGAATAGTAGCTCCAGACAATACAGAAATCTCAGACCGAAGGTCAGTTAGTAGGAAACAATTCAGACGCTGGAAGGTGAAATAAGAGCATGAACATCAGATCTCCAGAGAACTGGATAGACAAGCTATAACTCATTGAGACCGTGTGTATATAAAGATACCACACGTCCATTAAGAGACCTTTATTCCTAAATTATAAGGATACAAAGGAGCTGTAAAACATATTGAAGAGGATAGGAAGGGCAAACTAAGCCCAGGATTATCAGAGTCGCGTAGCAGAAGCTAGTGGACCGTATCTTAAAGGTTTGATATACCTAACAAAAGAGAAAAAGGAGTGACATGTCTCACATCTTCCAGTCGAATAAAATATACGACTTATCTCCCAAATACTTTGGAGCCTTCGAGGCTACACTCGAACCCAGTTGTAAGATTGGTATAAACACCAATAAGAATCCTTGATACAGAGACTAAGCCATTACCATGGTGAAGACCCTCTGACCCAATCATAATGTGAGATAGACTACATGGAAGCTAGAATGCTCCATGACACCTAAACATCTTGAACCTATGTCCAAGGATGATATAATGTTGATTACGTGGGCGTAATCCATTTTAATGGGGGTAGAGCTCACAATCACTTAGCGTATGTTGCACGTATTGAGTACGTAAACTACAGTGTGCATAGCACAATATAATTTGTTTTGATGTATGATACGTATGTCACATAAACATATGTATTCATTCTTATTTGATTGTGGTTATTACGCACAAATAGATGCGAATACCAGATGTATTAGGGGACTACCTCGTTTAAACTTTGGTGCGAGAATTCAGGTAAAGAGGAGTAGAAACTCTAGGGGAATTAAAATCCCTACGATATGTATTGATATGTGATCAAATATGGTAATGTTATGAGGTATGAATCGGTATGAGACCGATGTAGAACCTAGTAGGAATTAAATTCTCTAAGTAATTTCTGAGAGGTGAATTAAGAATGACTTATGGACTGAGTTCCATAATTTGGAGATGTATTGATTTATGATTATGACTAGAAGGACTAAAATATAAATTGCTACATTAATAATTGTTTGGTTGTTTGAAGTTGACGTGGGAGGTAGAACTTGATCTTGGCCAGATCAAGGAAAACTGAACACAAATTGGGGTGAAAGGATAGTTCAACACTGATGCTGATCACATCAGGGTCGGATGATTCCTGAAACTCCCTACAAGTGGTTACAATTAACCACGTAAAGAGTAGATGCAGTAGCATAAAGTGGAATTGGAGTTGACATGTATTTTCCTTACTAAGTCTCGCTCATGGAACCGAGGATGTATATGCCTTTGTCTTCGGATCGGTGACATGAGGAGAACAAAATGGTTTTGTATCACTCAGCCCATGAAGGTGTGGACGTACGAGCCTTTGTCTTCGGACCGATGACATGGGGGGATACGACAAAAGTATGTGATGTTTTGATCTTCCAAAGGACCATGGACCAGAGAGCGTAAGAGTCCAGCGCAATCGGTACTTGCGGATAACATTTCCTGTATTACTCGCTCACGAACTCGAGGACATGAAAACCTTTGTCTTCGGACCGGTTATAAGAGGAGTATACAGTAAAGAATATACAAAGAGTATTTCGATTACTAAAACATGCAAAAGACATGTTGTGTGGCAAGTGTGGTAAATATATATATATGGCAGACCTTATGAGTCAGATTGCCTATACAGATATTGAGTGATCTATATGATCTTTTAGTGTGAAGTTACCTGTGTATTATAAGAGATATAGATACATGGGAACTTTGGGGACAAAGTTCTTTTAAGGGGGTAGATTGAAATACCCCAAACCTTAATATATTAATGAACTATCTAATTAGGATATACTAAGGCTAGAACGTGCCTTAGAAATATTAGAAGAAGTGTTAAACAACAACTTCCTCCAAAACATGCTTTAAGAACAATTAGATCAAAAAGGTGTTTTAAAGAGCACAAATAAAATATGGAACTACCAATAAGTTCCCAAGAGATTTCAATTATGAAATACCCCTATGGTTAGTAATACGCATTAAGCGGAATTAGCGTTTAAACTGAAAATGCACCTTAGAGCACAAAAAGTGCTTTAAGGAAAAATGTGCTTTAAGCATGTATACATGGAACGAAAAGGCTAATGAGCATAAATACCATAAAGAACCAATGAAGCAACAATGAAAGGGTCACAGGAACCATTACGTATACACACAAAATAAGTATACAAGCCCACAGTAAGTTAGGGATTAAAACTAATGAAAGTCAAGGAGAAACCACTAAACAACTTGGTTTAAATTGGAATGAGCAATGTGATATTTCATGAACAAAGTTTATAAATTATGTAAATATACTAAGGACACATTTAAACTATCCAAAACAAATTGCATAATCAATGTGAACCCGGAAGCACATAAAATGGTGTTTTAAGGCATTTTCGGCTATGTAACATACCAAACACATGGTATAAGTCCTTATGTACAAGTTTAATACATCTAATATAACATAAATACAAGGGAGAAACAAAAAAAATCGGACTAAATGGTGACTAATGCTGCCGACATGGGAAGGGAAGAAAAAGGTGTTAAAATGTCATTTTTTTCTTACTTTTCACCTACTATGCCTTTCCATGAGTGCCTTATCACATTGTCCCCTGAATGATTCATTAATCAGACACTTATATATCATTCTTAGAGCTCTTGAACTCGTGGCTCATCCTCCCTTTGGAGAAACTCCATAAAAAACACCATTTAGCTAAATTAGAACCTTAAAGAACACCTTGTCTTGCACAAATCATAACTTTCTCATCTTAAATCCAAATTCCAAGATTGATAGCTCGTTGGAATCCTCTTGCGAAGATATTTCCATCCATATCTCATGAGTCCCCAAAATCTGAGGAAAACCACGACGAAGTTCCTTTGATTCTCTAGGTAAAACATTGCCTTCTTGGGAACTCTTTGTTCTTTGATATTCATCAAGGCCGAGTGCCTAGGGTTACTAACCCTTCTTATTCTTCATCTTATTCTTTGATTTTGGAGCGAATTTCTCAGCAAATTGCTGTCAAAATTTCCAAGGAAATCAAGCTTAAATATTAAGCTAAAGGTTAATATACAAGGTAAATCCTACAACTACCTATTTCAAAGTTTTAATTGTTGATCTATATAATATCTAACATGTTCTTCATCTTATAATTTATTGCTGAAATTTTAGTGATTAATATTCAATTTTTAGCTTATTAAAAGTTAATGTTTATTAAATCTAAGAATAGATTTATACTCCTTATGATATAAGCTTCAATATAAGCTATCATAATATGAAAGAAAAATTCATAAACTATGATTTATATTATGGCCGAAAATTATGGGGATATACTTGAGTTAGAAAAATTATCTAACTTAGTTAAATTAAAAGAATTAGAGTAATTAAGAGTAATATGTAAAATTTAAGAAGTTTTGGTAACATAATGTGATTGCCGAGAATATATGAGGTTAATATGGAATTTTTGAGAGTTTAGGTGATGAGATAATAATTGTAGAATTAAGTTTACAATTTATAAAGGGATTATAAGAATTATAAGGATTTATAAGTTTTTTGGTATATTTAAAAATTAATAAATGATGGTATATATATACTATAACAATACATAATTAGATCTGGTGATTTAGAGATGTTTAAAATGGTTTTTGATGTTCAAAAATCTGTAGGTAAATTAATTACGAAAATTAGAAATTAATTGGAGTTAAATTGGTTATTAAATGAAAGAATAAACCACAAGGGTAAAATGGCAATTTTACTGGTCAAACAGGGTTAAAGGTGGTCAAACATGGTCAATGACAGTTTATAAAATATTTAGATGAGTTAGAATAAAAACTATAGTAAAAGATTAGGTAATAAAATGTTTAAGGAATAAAAAGTTAAGATAAATTAACTTTAGTGGTAATATTATAAATTCTGGAAAGTTAGGGGGTTTGACTGTAAAAGTCTGGTCAAACTTAGGTATATTTTGGTAATTGACCAAAAGTATAGAAGAAATTAATTAAGAAAGACTTTGGAAGAAATTAGAAATAAAAATAACAAGTTTAGAAATTATTATGAGTAAAATAGAAATTAAAAGAAAGCTATGGGTGAGGAATGTAAATAACACATTTTTATGTGTTTAGAAGGTTAAGGAAATTAAATAAAAAATTTAGAAACAAGTTGTAAAAGAAACAGAGTTAACACGGGGTTAAACGAGACCCGTATATAACTTGGGGTATACGAGAGGTATACCCGTAATTTAAGAAAAATAGAAGAAATCAATATTAAAGGATTTTTATTGAAAATTCAAGTTATATTGGAAAAAGAAATGAATACGTATACGAAAATTTTTGGTATACATGAATAGTAATCGTATACGTGAATAGTATCCATATACATGAATAGAAAATACATATACGTGAAAAGTAAAATACGAGACGTATATATGAATAGTGAAATACGCTGAATAGCAAAATATGATGAATAGTAAAATACGAGGCCATATAAATGAATAGTAAAATACTAGGCCGTATAAATGAATAGTAGAATATGAGACCGTATAAATGAATAGTGAAATATGGATGAATAGTGAAAACTACGAAAACCTAATACAAGGTCCGTATAAGTCTAAGGTTGCTAACTGTGCTACTAAATAACTGCTAACGACGTTAGTATGTTAATGAATTGGAATTGAGCTTGAAAACGCTCGTAAATGAATGAACCCGCTTGACGGTATACTATTATACCCGGGTTAACCTAGGAAGAGGTTTAAGTTGAAAAGGGAACCAAACTAGTTCTAAGACACATGATACTAATACTAGTTCTGGTTACAGATCTAGGTAGTCGGAGGCGTTCGGCGGATTAGGCGAACGTGGTATTAAGAGCTAGTCAATCTCCGGTGTACGGTATGGTTTTCTTGTAGCCTGCTTGCTAACGAGGTGTCCCTCGACTTGTGTGCTAATTGTTTATATGTTCCGACTAAACATGATAAATGCACGAAAACAGATTATTGCGTTTTCCTTTGTGAATCGTATTGTACTATACTGTCTTTTCTTTGAGCTCACGTACTAACTTCGATTAGTAATAACGCACGTAAGAGACATAAGATAATGATTTGAGATTCACAACGTTCCCACATACGAAAACGTCTAACATTGCACAATGGTGCATGAACATGAACACTCCCTAATATTGATCGGTTAATATCCGGAAGAGGTTTAACTAACAAAGATTGTCTTTGAGACTTCTACTAACTGGAACTTGCGGTGAGGAATCCGGGACTGACTCCGGTCATGCATGTTAAGAAAGGAGGCCGGCATCGACATTAGATCCATCTTCCGTTTGACTTGTCTTATGACTCGTCGCCTAGAGTCGACAAATTGACTCGACCACCACGGATGAACAGTTCGAGGTGGGAGGCAAATTCAGTTGGCGCAGGAGGGTCAAGCCTACACCCCTCATAATTTAAGAAATATTGTTTATTTAAACTTGTGGAGCTGATAACTCACTAGCTAGGGTTAATAACAACCCGACAAAAATAAACAACGAACTAAGGTACAATCAGTTCTAATTAAAGAACGGTTGTCTTAATTGAGATAAGGATTAAGATTGAGGTAAGATAAGAATGGAATAAGATTAAGAGAAATCATATCTTAAGGAGTTAAAAGTATTAACTCACTTATTAAGGGAACGCTTTTAAGTCGTTCATTGTGTGTGAACTATGTTTGTTCATAAGTGGCTTGTTGTTTATTGCACTTCTTGCTTATGTTGTGTATCTAATCAACTTCATGCTATCGACAATTAGTTGTCGTAGCCCCGTTAGCTTGGGGGCTATAAGAGAATCGTACCAGCAAAGGTTCTGACCCCCTCGGGGGCAACTGTTTATTTTGCAGGTGAATAGTAGAAGACGACCGTCCTGAGAGTAGGAACGGGTAGAGTACTTCAGGTTGCTTTTACATTTGTTACACAAGTTGTGCATGTACACTCATTTAGTAAACGGATGAGATGTTAGTATGATGTATTAGGATATGAGATACTCGGTATAAGTTGTGGTTTATGGATTGTATTGTATAGATGCTCGATTAATTATCCGGTTAGTCAGACCGTGACTTGTAAGAGAATAGGCCTAGTTGGTCACGTGGGTGACTAACGGCGGTAACACCAATTTAGTAGAACTTTTACGTTGCGTTGTTAATGAACGAGATGGACTTAGGGCGACAATCACTGTATTTGGAGATAGGGTGTTACACCAGATCATACTAGAAGTACCTATCTAGCGTACCTCACACGCTAACACTCAACCCTTAGCCCTAAGTCTCTAATTCCTAACTCGATATTTTCCTAAACTCGGTATTTCAACCATTAGCGTGATACTTCGCCCTAATACAACTTTTTGTAACACCCATACCGCTAATCCAAACATTAACTCCTAACCCGTCTCCATTACCATCAACAAGCCGTAGAATTCTTACTCCAACGGTGAGTGATACATTGCCATTAGTCACCCACGTGACTAACAAGGCCAAATCGAATCCAAACAATCAATACAAATACAATATCGGTCTGATGGGTTTTATACTGAGTATACTATCCAACGATACTGTTATACCCAAAATTTCAACCCCCCCGGAAGAAAGTCTCTACTAATAGGCTAGTAGCAAGAGTTCCCAGTTCGATCGGCACGTTTCAGAGTACTAGGGACAGCTTAGTCATCTCCAGGGGCGTTTTCGTAATTTTTCAAGGCTCCTAAACCCCCTATAGGCTTTCTCTCTCCTCCAAATAAGGGTCAAATCAATTCAAAATGCTTTGAAATTTTAACCCATGATAAAGGATGACATTTGAAGCATAATGGCGTTGGAATTTTGATTTTTCGAATTTCCAATAATTTTCTAGCAATTTCTGATTGAATCTGACGGAAAATTGAATTTAAAAATATCCCAATATCCAAAAAATTCGATTCCACTTTAGAAAAATCAGAAATATCATCCTTTACCCATGTGTAAAATTTTATAATCAAATTCCTTTTGGTAACCCTTGAGCTAAAACGTCGGTAAATCTCGGTTTTTACCGGATTTTTCTATCTTTAAGGAAGCCTATATAAGGAACCTTATCCCGTGATCAAATCAGAACCTCAAGAAGAACCCTAGAGCAAAAAAACGCCTCTCTCTCCTCACGTTTTCACACCAAGCACCAAAATCATCAAAATCTCCGAAATCACCACCTAAACACTTTTCAACTCCCCAAACACCATAATCATCAAAATCAACCAAACCACCTCCAAAACGTGAAGAACATCAAAACAACAACAACCAGAAGCCCGGGTCGAATCTCTCGGCGCCATCACGGAGCCTCGAAGAATCCCGTGAAGAATCATTGTGAATTCGAAGGTAAAACAGGTTACAATCCAACTTTTCTGATTCCCCACGGTATTATCTCTTTAAATTTTGGGTTCAAACTAACCTTCGTACGCTTCTGTATTGCTGTTTATTCAAGCTTCTGTCCAATAACTTGTTTACCAAGTTTCGTGCATAATTCGAATTCAAATTGAGAACTTTCGATCACTAACGTTGTACATCTTTCAGGCTACACACCCATAAAATTTGAGTCGAAAACACCTTCGGGAACAGCCTTAACGCCGCCGTCCGAGGGCGGTCCGCACCCACGGACGTCATGTCCGGGGTCCCGGACTCCTGTCCGGACGGACCCCACGGACGGCGGCGGATTTTAAATTTTAAAATTTAGGTTTTTCTAATAATGTCCGGGCCCACGGACCCTGTCCGTGGCCCCGGACTTTACAAATTTTGTTTTCTTTAATTCGACTTTTTTTTTAGGTTAACTAGGGTCCGTGGTCTCGGACATTAGGTCCGTGGCCACGGACGGAAACAAAATTTGACCTAATTCTGCCTCCGAAACCCTAGTTTAGGTAATTTTAATTTCCTTTAATTTTCTGTCAAAAAATGCTAAAAACAAAAAAAAAGAAGCCGCGCACTTAGGTTAAAACACTTTGTAAAAGCCGTAATAAACCAAGTAGAGGAAAAACGACCTAGGAGGGTAATGAAAGTAATTGAACCCTAATTAAGTCGAATATCAAGCCCCCGAACCCGAACTCTCCTTTCCTAATTTGATCTAGGTTAAAATTAGGTGGCGACTCATAATAGGTTCCAGTGAGCTAGCTTAGGTTTTAATAATTATTGTTATATGACATAGTTATTAATCTTAGGCTATAAGTGGACCTAAAACCCGATTAGATCCTAATCAACTTTAATCAACATAGGATAGGGTTTAAAATCGAGGCTCACAGACTGGCGACTCTGCTGGGGACAAACTTCTTAATTTTAACTTGTTTTAATTTTAAGAAAGAGGGCTTAACTCGAAAATGTTTATTTATGGCTTTATTACTTTGTTCGTTTACTTTGTGCGCACTTTAATTTTCTGCACCTTTGCATCATATGAGAGCGAGGGTCCACCTAAACCAATTTCACCCCGGGACCCGTTTGAGGGTCCCCTGTCAGGGACTCACACCTTTTAGGTGATGTGAATAAGCGGGGGAAAAGAGGAGGGTGTCGTCTAACCACACCCCCTTAATACCTGGGCTTTAGCCCCAAGCGTTTTCCTGGCAGTGTCCTTACCTAGCCCATTGTTTGGTCAGTCAAAGACCCGACCGTAGACGCACACCTTCAGGTGATGTGAAAAAAGTGGGGAAGCCCAAAGAGAATAGCGTGCAAGCCCTATTCCTTTGAGGTGACCTGGGCCCATGCCCCAAGCACCTCTCCGGATCGATCCATACCCGTTTGGATTTAAACGTCTAGTGAGGACATGTTGAATTTGTGTGGGCCTTGTTTGCTTGTATGATCGGCCCATTACTCATCCTACAGATTGATAGGAACTTCTCCTACATTAACCTAGCCCAGCCCGAATTGGCAGCTCTATTTGTTTGCGGCCCAGAGGTCCTGTTTGGTTTAATATGTGAGTCATTCGGGCTTCGGCCCAAAAGCTTAGACTTAGGTGATTTCTCTTCTGGCCCAATTCGAATTATCCATTTAGTTCTAGGCCCATGAAAAACAAATCCACCTCAAGCAGTTCATGAAAATCCATCAGGCCTTTCCGTTTCAAGGTTTATTCTAGTCCAGGAAGACTTTCCACTTGGGCTTTGGCCCAAAGTCCTAGGTATAGGTATCATCTTCTAGGCCCAATCAGAACCACTCGGCCCAAATTCCAATTCACATCTAGGACATGGTTTAAAAATCATTTCGGCCCATGCGCCCTATTTCTAGCCCAAACACATTCTGGCCCAGGTGTCAAATTCTCAAAACATTCTGAGTACCGCATTCATAACTCACTTCATCTGGGCCCACAGACCAATTCATAGTTTTGGCCCACGAACTTTGCTCTCAATCCAGAATTTTGGCCCATAACATAAAACATTCGAATCCCAGATAGTTTGTGCAACCCATTCATTCTAGTTTCTGGCCTCAAGGCCCAACAGGGTCATCAAACGAATCTTAGGCTTCAAGGTTTCTCTCTCGGCCTAGAGGCCCATTCATAATCCATGTGGCTTCCTTCGGCCCGTTTGCTCCACTTCCACGTTAAGGGTATTCAGGCCCACACATCCGCTCTAACCTAGGGATCACTCTAGTCCATGCACTTCACTCTCAGTTTGGAAGAGATTCAGGCCCTAGTTCCTCCTACATAACCCATAGGCATTCCTAGTTCAAGTACTTCGTGGAGCCTACTAAGAGTCCAAGAAGAAGTCGATCACAGTCATCTTAGCGATATCCCGGCGGTCAAGAGCTCGAGTCTTCAGCATGCCGACTTCAGATGGTTCAGCAGGATTCGGATTCAACAGAAATTTTAGGGTTCCCATGCATTCTACTGCATAACCTGCCATAACATTCATATTTCAAATGCACCTCTCATATTTTTCAAAGAATGATCGTTTTCAAACCACTAATAAGAAGCATCGATTTTGTTGAATCATCTTCTTCCTCATGTTCACAAATGAATGACTTTTTCAAGTCTAAATGATAACACAAAAAAAAAGGTTTTGTTTCACACAAGTTTCTTTTGAATGGTTCATGAATTAATTATTTCACGACAATGGAACACAAAGACTTGTATTTTGTTTCTGAATTTTGAGCATGCCTTACCAAACCGCACAACTCACCACATAATATCCAAACAACCCACAATGAGGTTCAAGGCCCACATCTATCAAACTGTTGTCACGAACCCCAAATCAATACTGGGGGCAATCTGAGTTTAGAATCATTGTCTTCGAATCTTTTGTTTAAACGTGTGAACTAGTCTCTGAGTGAAATTCGCGAGAGTGTCTTGAGCGGGAAAACCATGAGTGAACGAGCGTGTCATTTTTACACGACTCCGGCGAGACCACATTCAAAGGTGAGGAAAACGGCATAACTCTGACCGAAGGAGATAATTTGTAAATTTACTCTTAGACCTGTGAAAAGTAACAAAGAACGGATACACAATTATCAGGAATGACGAAGCACCTAGGTACAGCACCACATAGCCAAAAGCTTGTGAACCCTGACGTTAAACCCTAGGCACCCCTGCTGAGCCTTTCATATATCCCTTTTCGATATTATGAACTCCACAAAATAACCCAGCCAATGATGAATGTCTGACCCGGTGACCAAAGGAAGCAAGGAGCCCGAGTCTCGGATAACATCTTCATCAGTTCAAAGAAGCAACTCCGCTATCAGCATGACGAAGCAATCCGTAAATGGTCCCAGAGTGACACAGGATCCAAAGAGCTCACACCAAAACAGCTCTCGAAGCCCAAAACCGGGAAACACAAGAACCCCGAAGGCAAAGTCAATAAAGGATAAAACAAAAAGGCAAACCCGAAGTGCCTCAAAGAAATCCAAATGACAAAAAGAGAAATAGTGTAAAGGACAACCTCAAAGGTCCAGGTCCAGAAGCTCGAAAACAACGTCAACACGAAGCAGCTAGACGACTTCAAGACAAGGAAGATGAATCTGAGAGAAGACACAAGTTGCAGCTTTGGTCACCCATTTAAGCTCCACATACCTCAAATATCCCTCCGTAACCCCATCATTTTTCATCGCACCCTACGGCCACGTTATAAGCTTTAAAGACTTCCGACTTGATAGTTGTGTGTCCAATCACGTGAAAGTAACAGATCAAATGCGTAAATCCATCAAACGTCGAATTCAATGGTCTAAAAGTTATGACCATGAGCGAGAAATGAGTGCATACACCAAACACGTCGAGTGTAGGTTAGGAAGCACCAAATCAGAACATAAGCCTTGACCCTGTAAGGACGAGACTCATTCGCACGTTTAATCAAAGAAAATACCGGGGGCAATCGATCGTCCCAATCGATTTGCATGAACTCTAGCTCAGATTGTCCTAAGGAAAAATACTGGGGGCAATTGTTGGTTCCAACAATTGCCATGACAACACCAATTGAAACCCAAAGCATGAGCACCACCATCCTACCAAAGGCACACATAAGCCCTTACCTCCACATCAAACACCTCAGGCCCACATAAGCCTCTACCTCCACATCAAACACTTCAGGCCCACATAAGCCTTCACTTCCACATAAATTCCATGGCCCGTCATAAGCCCTACCACCACTGAAAGAGCCCCGCAAACAAAAAAACCTATACTCTCACAAGCGGCACGTTCATCTTCTTTGAAACAAAGTGCAAGTCTGAAATCTTTAGTCAGGAAATGATAATTTCACTTTCCATTTCAGTAGAAAGATTTTCCTTTAAACATTGTCATGTTTGGCACCTTTTTCAACAATTTCTTGTCCTACACGATTTTCCTTCAAACACTTCGGTTTCATAAATCTACATCATCGCCATGTTTGGCATATTCCTAGCAATTTCTTGCTTTCAACCAACCTACATCATCGCCATGTTTGGCATATTCCTAGCAATTTCTTGCTTTCAACCAACCTACATCATCGCCATGTTTGGCATGTTCCTAGCAATTTCTTGCTTTCAACCAACCTACATCATCGCCATGTTTGGCATATTCCTAGCAATTTCTTGCTTTCAACAAATCTGCATCATCGCCATGTTTGGCATGTTTCTTGCTTTCAACAAATCTGCATCATCGCCATGTTTGGCATGTTTCTTGCTTTCAACAAATCTGCATCATCGCCATGTTTGGCTTATTCCTAGCAATTTCTTGCTTTCGACAAATTAGCATATCATCCCCATAGCATCATCACCTTTTATACTTCAGGTTCCCGACACCTTATAATGCTCGGCGTATTCCATTCGAATTCAGGTTCCCGACACCTTATAATGCTCGGCGTATTCCGTTCAACTTATGGTTCCCGACACCTTATAATGCTCGGCGTATCCCGTTCAACTTATGGTTCCCGACACCTTATAATGCTCGGCGTATCCTGTTCAACTTATGGTTCCCGACACCTTATAATGCTCGGCGTAATCCATTCAATTTCAGGTTCCCGACACCTTATAATGCTCGGCGTAATTCATTCAATTTCAGGTTCCCGACACCTTATAATGCTCGGCGTACCCCATTCAGTCTCAGGTTCCCGACACCTTATAATGCTCGGCGTATTCCAGGTTCCCGACACCTTAAAATGCTCGGTGTATTCCATTCACTTTCAGGTTCCCGACACCTTAGAATGCTCGGCGTACTTCATTCCTTTATAGGTAGTCAACGCCTTAGAATCGCTTGACATTACTTCATCTTTTAGGTTGTCAACGCCTTAGAATCACTTGACATTACTTCGTCTTTCAGGTAGTCGACGCCTTAGAATCGCTTGACATTACTCCATTTGCATCATTTTAGGTAGTTAACGCCTTAGAATAGCTTGACATCATTTTCATCACCTTAGGTAGTCAGCGCCTTAGAATAGCTCGACACAACTTGCTAGATTTCAAATGGCATACGAGGTCTTTTAGGATCCAGAATTTTGGGGTATCACTCAAGCATCAACTAGTCTTTTCATCTTCATTACAAAGCTTAGTTGACGGGGGGCAATCTGTTATACCCAAAATTTCAACCCCCCGGAAGAAAGTCTCTACTAATAGGCTAGTAGCAAGAGTTCCCAGTTCGATCGGCACGTTTCAGAGTACTAGGGACAGCTTAGTCATCTCCAGGGGCGTTTTCGTAATTTTTCAAGGCTCCTAAACCCCCTATAGGCTTTCTCTCTCCTCCAAATAAGGGTCAAATCAATTCAAAATGCTTTGAAATTTTAACCCATGATAAAGGATGACATTTGAAGCATAATGGCGTTGGAATTTTGATTTTTCGAATTTCCAATAATTTTCTAGCAATTTCTGATTGAATCTGACGGAAAATTGAATTTAAAAATATCCCAATATCCAAAAAATTCGATTCCACTTTAGAAAAATCAGAAATATCATCCTTTACCCATGTGTAAAATTTTATAATCAAATTCCTTTTGGTAACCCTTGAGCTAAAACGTCGGTAAATCTCGGTTTTTACCGGATTTTTCTATCTTTAAGGAAGCCTATATAAGGAACCTTATCCCGTGATCAAATCAGAACCTCACATACTGAAGAACCCTAGAGAGTCAGAAAACACGGCCTCCTCTCTCTCTCTCACGTTTTCCAACACCCGGCCACCCAAATCATACTGAAAATCCCCCGAAATCACCATCTAAACACGTTTTCCAATCCCCAAAGCACCAATAATCATCAAAACCTCACAAAAACACCTCTAAAACGTGAAGAACAGCAAGAACAACCAACAACCAGAAGCTTGGGTCGAAATCCTCTCGGGTCTGCCATCAACGGAGCACTCGACGAATCCCGGTGTGAAGAAACGTTGTGAATCCGAAGGTAAAACAGGTAGAAACTCCACTTCCCTGATTCACCACGGTATTATCTGTCTTGCCTCAAAATTTGGGCTCAAACTAACCTTCGTACGCTTCTGTATTGCTGTTTATTCAAGCTTCTGTCCAATAACTTGTTTACCAAGTTTCGTGCATAATTCGAATTCAAATTGAGAACTTTCGACCACTAACGTATTGTACATCTTTCAGGCTACGCACCCATAAAATTTGAGCCGAAAACACCTTCGGGAACAGCCTCAAAGCCGCCGTCCGAGGGCTGTCCGCACCCACGGACGTCGTGTCCGGGGTCCCGGACTCCCTGTCCGTAAGCTCGGACACCCACGGACGGCGGCGGGATTTTAAAAATTCAAAATTTAGGTTTTTCTAATAATGTCCGGGCCCACGGACATCCTGTCCGTGGCCCCGGACTTTGCAAATTTTTGTTTTCCTTTAATTTCGACTTTTCTGTATGTTTAGGTTAACTGGGGTCCGTGGTCTCGGACGTTTGGTCCGTGGCTACGGACGTAAGCAAAATTTGACCTAATTCTGCCTCCGAAACCCTAGTTTAGGTAGCTTTTAATTTCACTTTAATTCTCTGTCAAAAAATGCTAAAAACAAAAAAAAACAGAAGCTCGCGCACTTAGGTTAAAACGACTCGTAATAAGCCGTAAATAAACTAAGTAGAGGAAAAACGACCTAGGAAGGGTAATGAAAGTAATTGAACCCTAATTAAGTCGAATATCAAGCCCCCGAACCCGAACTCCCTTTCCTAATTTGATCTAGGTTAAAATTAGGTGGCGACTCATAATAGGTTCCAGTGAGCTAGCTTAGGTTTTAATAATTATTGTTATATGACATAGTTATTAATCTTAGGCTATAAGTGGACCTAAAACCCAATCAGATCCCAATCAACTTTATTCAACATAGGATAGGGTTTAAAATCGAGGCTCACAGATACATTCCAACTCCTTAATAAAATCTCAATTCAAATACAACCTCAAATCCACACTATGCAAATACAATATCCATTCATTACTATACCGAGTTTCTACAATCATCAAGTTGCCGGTAACAATTCGGCTTACAAGTCAATAGTTCAAATAATTACAACATTCCTAAACCAACTACCCTTGCTTATATAGCAACCCCATCATTCACTCTCGGACGGTGTTCGGCTTTCATGGACCTGGAAAATAAAAACGGTGCCCCTAGGGGCTCAACGAATTGCTGCATATGAAATTCGCATACTCTGCATGGTAACGGGGGTACGCCGACTATTTTGGTCGAGAGTATGCGATTCATTTTAATTAAATCATCATGCATACAACATACATTATATATGTACATTCACACAAATACTCCACATTCAAACAAGGAATACAATCACACTAACACAATAAGTTTGTTAGTTAATATTGCTTAATCTTAGGCCTTGAGGGTTTCTAACATACATTATATGTACATTCACACAAATACTCCACTCTCTTGGGTACTCTTACTAAAATTCTCTTACTCTCAACCTCAAGCAAGTTCTACAATACTCAACTCAATTCTCCACTCAAACTCAATCTCTCAAGTCTCTCAAGTTTCAACTCAATACTCAATACTCAAGTTCTCAAATCAATTCTCAAACCAATACTCAAGGCATCTTTTAAGTCTTAGCCCACGACCTCCGGGTAGAGTCATACACAAGACTCACCACCGGGCTTACAAATACAAATGGAGCTATACAATTAGCTCCTCAAATTCTCAAATGTCCAGTTCTTTATCGGACTGCTCAAATTCCCAAAACTCCTCTCTTGGAGTTATTTCAAAATTTTTTAGATTAGTCTAGAAGTATCTCTCTCGATATCCTCCATTAGCTTAGGGAATTCTCAATGTCTAGTATTCTAAGATTTAAGGTTTCACCCAACTTATCGAATACTCTCATGTTCGGGACATTGTTCATTTTAGTCAGATCCTCTCATTGTAGGTCGACTATTGTTCTAAGGGGTTTGGTGATCCCTTACCATTCTTTACTTTTCTCAAGGTTCACATCTTGAACATTTATCAATCCTCTAAATTGAGGTTCATTATATAGTTCCACCATTATTTATTTTGTGGATTAAATCATTTCGGTTCTCTAACCGTTATCGGGAGTTTACTAATTCCCGTACAATACTCTCACGTTCTAGTGAGTTCAAAGGTTTGCGTTATCGTCTCTTGGTTTGATAGTTTTAGTCTGTTTCCACGTTTTTATTGATTCGCAACTTTACTCTTTCTACGAGTCACTACTCAAACAAAACTCAACTATGAGTCGAACTACAGTGCTCATTCACACTCAAGCAATTAATCCACAATCACACATTTCATGAATTATACAGACTTTAAATGTAAAATACAATCCAACAACAAGCAATACAATACAAGCACAAGAGAGTACAAATAATCCGATTCGTGCATTTATCTTGTTAAGGTGATCACACAATCAAACAAGCACACAAATCAGAGTAGCCAAGGTAGCATACGGGGCATGAGAAAATCATACCATTCACTGGGGTTAGCCTTACCGTGTTGCCTTATGTTCTTCGGTTTACTCTTGGTCCACTGGTAATATTTCAAACATCTCCATTAATTTAAAGTACTACGGTATGTAAACTAGTACTCCCGTAATTAACCCTGTTATCCCATTATTCCTTAGTTTTACTCATAAGTCCTTAAGGTCACAACTTCCTCATTCACTTCTAAACTTTGTTTACACATTCAAGGACCTTTATATGTCACTAAACAAGTCCTAAACATCATCAAAAACCATCCTCAATCATTCCCCCTTCATTAGGCCCCTTTAAAACACTTTCTGATGAATTTTTATAGTGGTCCGAGTTTGTGTCCGGGGTTACAAACCCGGACCAAACACGGAAATAAGTTTCTGGTGCATTTTTCATGTGGTCCGGGTTTGTGTCCGGGGTTACAAACCCGGACCACCCCCTGGCGTAGACACCAAAAATTCTCACCCCATAAAGCAAATCCCAAAATAATAAATGAAATAAGAAGGGTCGTCGCCTTTCTTTTCAAAATGAATTACCATGCGTGCCAAAACGAAACCATCATTTCATGACAAAGTTTTTAAACCAATTTTTAAAGCATTTCACAAAAACACAATTCTTCAAAAATGTAGTTTCAACAATCATCCGGTTTTAAACTCGTACCTTTTGTCCATTTACTTATTTTACCTTTTTCACTTTATTTATCCTATTTATCTTTGCTCATTTATTTTTCTATTTCGTTTTTATATTATTCTTATTCTATATTATTTTATTACTTGCTTATTTTATCTCATTTAATTTCATTGATACCTTTTTACTTGTATTTCTTTATTAGTACTCGTTTTACTTTGTCTTTATCATTATTATCTTATAATCGTTTTCATCATTTTATGTACATTTTCACTAGTGCTATTTTATTATTTCATGTACATATTATTATACTATTTCATTCGTTTATACCTTATCATTATTTGTACTTTATTTTAGTTATATTCCATACCATTAGACTAACTATCTCATTTTATTGTACACATTCTTCTAAAACAGTAGCATTTTTAGAGGAGTTATCCAGGCTGAACTAAGGCTTTTGTTTTGTTTCTCTCATATGTATAATGAATGCTAACTCGGTGTAACTGGTCGGCACATTCACTAATCAACCCATTGATCCTGGGTTCGATTCCTGGCAGGAGCATGTAGGGCGTTTTCTATTTTTGTTCAGCTCGTTTCAGAGTTTAATTTCCATTTGCTTTACCCATCTACTAAGTTCTATCACAGTGTAGCCGGGTTGAATGTGGAGGAGTTATGGAACAACCCGAGTTCGAAACCTAGGGAGAACATATTAGTGGTTTTGTTTCTTTTTCTCCCGTTTTAACTGGACCAAACATACTCTTACTTAGGCCCAAAGTCACAATCGCCCCAATAAACCCTGGCCCAACATCTGTCCCCAAAACCCTAACATTTTTGTTATAAAAGAACATCTTGGAAACCCTACTGTTCCATTAAAAAAAAAGACCAGCCGATAGCATCCAAAAGAGGTTTTCTTCTATTTTGTTGCAATGTTCCATTAGTTCTTCGGGGATTCTCTCTCGAACTGGAAAAAAATAAAACATCTCCATCTGTAGCTTCTTTCTACCGGAGGATCACCAACCCCATTCAGAAATGTCGTAACTTACACAAATCAAACCCAGAAATCAATCTCCTAGCCCCATTGCCTCCTCCTTCCTTCCGCCATCTTCAAGCTTTTGAAACTCACAACCACCATCTTGCTACATCGATCACCTCTCATTGTCGGATTTCCCGTAGCCAACTCTTCTCCTCCCAAGGTTTATCCCAACTTTTTATCAAGACCACTATAAACCTTCAAGTCCTTGATTCTACCAACTGAGAATCTCGCCGGAAATTTCACCTTGTTGACCGCGTTCTCATTACTAACCAGCAGTGTAAGTTGAGTTTGGCTTCCCCTTGAAAACGATTTCGAGCTCTCTTTCCTTCCTTCTCTTGATTTCACTCGATTCGTTATGTTTTTCTCTCTTCCTGACCAAATGAACTTCAATGGTGATGGTTACACAAGAATAGGGCAAGAACAAGGCTCTGTAGGGAACATATTCCCGAGGAAGGAGTCGGCTCTTCATCCCTATAATTTATCTATCTGTTTTAAACCTCCTTGAGAGGCTTTTTGTCTACACAACAAGCTTATGTTTCATCTGTTAATTTGTGTTATACATCGAAACAGAAGATACCATTCTTGTTTCAAAGTTTGCTTACTGAGGGGAGTTCATGCTCCTTCCCGTGTACATATTCTCTGTAACCAACTCGTTTTATTTTTGTTCAGATACATTACTGACAGATTCTTTACCTCATCATTTCATTTCAGACACTAGTTTATAGTTTGACACTAACATGTGTGTACTGCTTTGTTTTGCGATTTCATTTTGTTTTAGCAGGAAACACCATACCGCTATCCCGGTATTTCATCTATAGGTGTTCAGATGCTCAACCCACCTGATATATATATGTTGTATATACTGTTTTTCTGATGTTGAGTTCCTGGTTCTGTTTGTATACATTGTTTTCTAATATTGAGTTTTTGTTCTACTTGAATACATGGTTTTATGATGTTAAAATTTTGGTTCTGTTTGAATGCTGTTGAGCTTCTAATTTTCCGGTTTGGCTTAAACACTGTCGAGTTCTAATATGGAGTCTCTGGATTCTTAAGGCTGTGCAAAGAATAGGCAACCACTGCGGCATTCATATCGCTTCCATTCCTTACTTTGATTTTGTCTCGACTGCTGAAGCATTATACGCTCTTATTTCAACTATGTATCACCTGAAATGAACCTGAATCTCAGTTGTACCTTATGCGTCTGACTAACGTGCTGCCTTCGGTGCTGTTTCTTATGTTCAATATGGTGCTTCGTTTTCTGGTGACTAATCTGAACAACCCACATACCCTGTCCGAGTTTCCCGACAAACAGGACCGTCATCTTCACCCGGATTCGTTTCCATTACAGTTATTCACATCTCTGCAGTGTGTTTGCCCAAATGTTAATCAAAACCAGTATCAGTTCAATGGTGGAATATGCTTATGGTTTGATTTTCTCTCCTCTGTATATATACAATTATCCTTGGTTACTAATGTCTTTTGTTTCTCCTTTGTTGCTTCTGGAGAATATCTTGCCGGTGTTAGATACATCACACCCAGTGGGTACTCATTTCTGATTCATTTTTACTTCTCAATCTCTAGGTTACTGATTAGCTCAATATTTCATATTTGTCCGTGAATCTGTAAAAGTACTGCCTGACTTTCTTCCTTTGTTATCATTTGAGTTAACCGGACCATGGGTGCATGATTAAAATCTCTTCTCAAAGGATTTGTAACCGGTGTTGAATCCCTACCGTCTACTTCTTACTCTAAAATATTCGTTCCCCCTTCAAGACCTATTTCTAATCTGGGAAGTTATTATTTTATGAGTTGCTACATGTTGAATTTGTTTGAAAAGTATCTTGCTATGCTTTTGGCACCTTAATCCCAATTCATGAATGATCATGTTGATGAGTAAAGGCGTAGAGGTATAAAACAGTTCGTTTTGTGTGATGTTGCGTAAAATTCATGGAGTTTGTTTAAGAGGAAGAAAACGAAAATGACTAGATAAAGAAATGGATAAAGCCTGAGTTTTATTTAGTTAATTTGCCTTCAGTATACTAATCTCAGTGTTTCATTTTAGTCCTATACCTTCCTTAATGTCGATCTGCTGCTTCAGCTGTTGATATTATACTTGCTTTGAGTCATGCTTGACTCATTTGTTCTCTGGATGCAGCTATTATGTTATAACCCAAGATTTGGTTATATTTTATTTCGTCACAACTTATTTTTAAGTTGGTTTAATCTTAATTTAGGACATGGAAGTCCTTTGGATTAAAGTCAGGGGCGTGGAGGTCTTTCGTTATTTATTTTCAGGTAAGGGATTTATTTTATCAATTAAAAGATATTAAGGCTTCTCTTATCGTGATGTTAATCACGTTCTATTCAAATCCCTTATTTCCGATCAGTTCCTCAGAGACGTGGTGCCTTCCTTCTTCTCCCTTTTCTCTCTTCACGTTTTGCTCTTCATCAATCTGTCCAAGTGCTGCTGATTGGGGACTTGGCTGCTGCTGTGAACTCTTCTTTGTCTCGCTGTTCTATTCGTAATCAGGTTGGTGTTTCGTTGTTTGGTATTGCAATCAGTTTTGGGAACTTCTCCAATCCCTAATTCCCTTCTCTGCAATCTGATTGTAATCAGTGAATTCTCCCGACGTTCTCTATCGATCTCTACTGCTGCTGGCGTGCTCTGCGAATCCGTAGACAGTTTCCGGTAAGGGCGTCAGTTTGTTCTTGCGCAATTCTGCAATTGGGAAGTCTGCTCTCATTCTGATTTAGGTTTCTACAATCTGATTGTGATTCAGCGTTGGCTCCTGTGCCGTCCTATTTCTTCTGCGGTTGGTCTCTCTGCGATTCCGTTGGCAGAATCAGTGTTCGGGTCTGCATTGTTGGTCTGCGTTGGTTTGGACTCTGCATCTGATTTGGGATTTCATCTCTGCTGTAATTGAGGTAGGTGGCTGATGGATTCGATTAGTGTGTTCAGCCTTGGGGCGTTTCAAATTCTAGTTTCAATGTGCGAATTGTCTCTGTGTTGTATTTACGAATCAGTCCGTTTGCGTTGTTTTGTTAACTACAAACCCCCAAGGTTGTTTTCTGCAAACTCATAATGTTTTGACATTGTTTTGGTGCCTCTGTTTGTGTAAAAATCGCCTCTGTTTTCTGAGTTCTTCGGCGCGTCCGAACTTCCGTCCGACCTTGGAAGTTCGGACACGCCCTTCGGCGCTTCGAATTTCTGAACTTTTTGACGTGTCCGAACTTCCGTCCGAGCTTCGATGTTCGGACGGGGTGCGAGGACGAGTCCGACTTACAAGTCTCGAATGGTGTCCGAACTTGTAAGTCCGGACAGAAGTTCGGACACATTGTTCTTATTCTTCTGATTTTGCTTCGACTTGTGTCCGAACATCGATGTCCGGACACAAGCTCGGACTCTACACGTATTGGTTTTCCGAAAAGCATCCGAACATCAGTCCGAGCTTTGATGTTCGGACACCTCTGTCTCTGCCTCTGTTTTAAGGTTCGACTTGTGTCCGAACATTGATGTCCGGACCCAAGTTCGGATGGGCTTCTGTTTTGATCATAACTTGCTCGTTTGAGCTCCGTTTTGACTTCCGTTTGCGGGGTTGGTTTCCCTTTCTGATTTCCAAGCTAATTATGTGCTTTTTGGTGCCTTTGGTGCACATATGCTTAATTGTTTTAAGCTTCTGTTTTGGGACCTAGTTATCTCTGTGTCTGAACCTTTGGATGGCTGGTCTCGCTGTTTCGTAGCGCACTATGTAGGATCCTTCTGTTCACAGGTGTTTCATCTGTTCTGTTTACGAGTGAGGTTTCCTCGTTCTGTTCACGAGCTGGTTGCTCGTTCTGTCTGTATGCCGTGATCAACTAGTGTCCCGCTCTGTTTTCTGATTCCGTCTGTTTCTGACTCCGTTTGGTTCTTATTTTTGTGGACTTCTGCTTCTATTTTCTGATATGACTATGGACTCCTTGCGACTCCTTTTGTTTTGTCGATATTCTTAAAATGTTTTGAGCATGCTGGTTGATGATGTTAGTCATCTACTGGGCATAGTTGTGTGCTCATTCCCCTATTTTATCTAACATTGCAGATTGATCAGCGAGGATCACTTTGCTCAGCTCTGGAGTTTAGTTTGTTTTGTTATTTCGTACTTGGAGACTCTGTATTTGAAATTTGAGCCTTTGGGCCTTTTCAGTTAGCTCTTGCTTTTGATATTCGTTTTGGTGGGTTCTGTAATAACTTTGAGATGTTACGACATCATTTTGGTTTATACTTTATTCAAGTATTCGTTTGGGCCTTATTTGATTATCTGTATAAGTTTGTTTATTAGAGCCTTGCGTTATTATGTAATAATACGTGGCGTGTAATACCCCTAACTCCTAGGCCAGTGTTTGGGGGTGTTACATTTAGTGGTATCAGAGCTCTGGGTTCTAATCTGCTGGGATTTTAAGATAGCCAGTCAGTCAGAAACGTCAGTGATAGTGTCTAAGTTTAACTGCTTGCTGTTGGACTTTCAGAATGCCCTCAAGAAAAGCAACGAACCCTCCAGGAAATGTGGCTGATGCTGTTCAGCAGTTCATGACGCAACTCATGCAGACCATGGCTGTAGGGGGTGGTCCAGCTGGAGGAGGACCAGCTGGCGGAGCAGGCCCAGCTGGGGCAGATGCTGGAGGGAGAAATGTGAAGGCGCTTCAGGAGTTCATGAAGCTGAAGCCGCCGTCGTTCAATGGGGCAGGAGATCCCCAGGAGGCCAGTCATTGGCTGTCAGAGGTGGAGGACATGCTGCGTGTTATGGGCTCTGAGGAGGAGCAGAAGGTGGACTTTGCCACCTTTCTTTTCTAGGCCGAAGCCAAGGAGTGGTGGAGGTCTATGATGGGGAGATTCCCACAGCCTTGGACGTGGGAGCAGTTTACTAGGGAGTTCAACAAATAGTTCTACCCCGACGTGTATAAGGATCAGCGCATCTTGGAGTACAATAGGCATCGCCAGGGACGCGATATGAGTGTGGAGGAGTATGTCAGGAAGTTCATCAGTCTGTCGAAGTTTGCACCTGAGCCGGACGAGCATAGGAAGGCCAGGAAGTTTGAGAGTGGTCTGAGGCCAGACATTTGCTCTGCTGTGATGCCGCTGTGTCACAAGACCTTCAGGGACGTTGCTGATGTCGCCCTGTTGGTAGAGGCTGATCTGAGGGGCCACCAGTCTGGCGGGAAGGACCAGAAGAGGAAGCAGAGGTCCGACGAGAGTGATAGGAGGGATCATTCTGCTTCTCAGAAGAAGCAGTCGACTGGAGACCAGGCTAGAGACCGCTCTGGGGACCGTTCGAGAGATAGAGGTGGTTCGTCTTCGTCACCTCCCGCTCCGAAGTGCCAGGTCTGTGGCAAGTTTCACCGAGGCCATGACTGCTACAGGAAGTCCGGAGCCTACTTCAAGTGTGGGTCCTTGGAGCATAGGATAGCTGACTGCCCTCGGGCTGAGAGGAGCAGGGGTAGCTCTAGAGGTGGAGCTGGAGGATCTACATCTGGGTCTAGAGATCGAGACCGGACTGAGCAGAAGAAGCCCCAGGGCCAGGCCAGAGTGTACGCGATGGCTGGAGAGAGAGACCGATCTACTGACAGAGTTGTCACAGGTATTCTCCAGCTGTCTTCTCGTTCTGTCTTCTGTTTGTTTGACTCTGGAGCCACCCACTCTTTTATTTCTGCTGAGTTAGTGGGTGAGCTCGGTTTGCCTGTTGTGCCTCTGGGTGTTGAGTTATGTGTGCATAGTCCATTGGTTAGGGACTCTTCTATGCTTTTGAATTCTGTTTGTAAAGCTAGTCCTGTGTTAGTCAAGGATAGGATTCTGTGTGCTGACCTCATCCCGATGGAGATGACTACTTTTGATGTGATTCTGGGCATGGATTGGCTTGCTGCGCACCATGCCCACATTGATTGTGTGGATTTGAGAGTCACTTTTGAGGAGCCGGGTCAGCCCCGCCTAGTTGTAGCAGGGAATGGACTCCCGTGCTCGCCGCCAGTTATATCAGCTATATAGGCGTTTCGTTTTCTGAGGAAGGGATGCCAGGGATATCTGTGTTACATCCCTGAGGTTCGCAAGGATGCGAAGTTGGAGGAGATTCTGGTGGTCAGAGACTTCCCAGATGTGTTCCAGGATGACGTACCTGGGCTTCCCCCTGTCAGAGAGGTGGAGTTCTCGATCGAGCTCGCACCTGAGACTCAGCCCATTTCTAAGGCCCCATACCGCATGGCGCCTGCTGAGCTCAAGGAGTTGAAGGTTCAGTTGCAGGAGTTGTTGGACAAGGGCTTCATTCGCCCTAGTGTGTCGCCTTGGGGTGCGCCGGTGCTATTTGTTAAGAAGAAGGACGGTAGCATGCGTTTGTGCATTGACTACAGGGAGCTCAACAAGGTTACCATTAAGAATAGGTACCCTCTCCCGTGCATAGATGATTTGTTCGACCAGTTAGCAGGAGCTAAGGTGTTTTCGAAGATCGATCTGAGGTCCGGTTATCATCAGCTGAGGATTAAGGCAGACGTCGTGCCTAAGTCCACCTTCAGGACTTGTTATGGAGATTACGAGTTCCTAGTGATGCCATTCGGTCTGACGAATGCGCCTTCGGTGTTTATGGACATGATGAACCGGGTGTTCAAGCCCTTTCTAGACCGGTTCGTCGTGGTGTTTATAGATGATATCTTGGTGTATTCCAAGAGTGCTGAGGAGCACGAGGGGCATTTGAGGACTGTTCTTCAGACTCTGAGGGAGAAGGAGTTGTATGCGAAGCTGAAGAAGTGTGAGTTCTGGTTGGATCAGGTGGTATTCTTGGGACACGTTGTCTCCAAGGATGGTATCTCCGTAGATCCGGAGAAGATTAGAGCTATTACTGAGTGGGCCAGGCCTACTAATGTTGGAGAGATTTGTAGCTTCCTTGGATTAGCGGGCTATTATCGTAAGTTTGTGGAGGGCTTCTCCAAGCTAGTGACCCCTTTGACTCGTCTACTGCAGAAGGATGTGAAGTTCGAGTGGATTGAGGCATGTGAGTTGTGTTTTCAGGAGTTGCAGAGGAGGTTGACGTCTGCGCCGATTCTGACCCTCCCAGAGGGTAATGACGGACTGGAGGTTTTCTGTGATGCATCCCATAAGGGACTTGGGTGTGTTCTGATGCAGCATGGGAAGGTAGTAGCATATGGCTCTCGTCAGTTGAAGCCATATGAGAAGAACTATCCGACCCACGACCTGGAGTTAGCTGCTGTGGTCTTTGCGTTGAAGATTTGGAGGCACTACCTATATGGTGCGGCGTGCAAGGTGTATACAGATCACAAGAGCCTCAAGTGTCTGTTCACTCAGAAGGAGTTGAACTTGAGGCAGAGGAGGTGGCTAGAGTTACTACACGATTATGATTTGGAGATCCTCTACCATCCGGGTAGGGCGAATGTGGTTGCTGATGCGCTCAGTAGGAGGGGTCCGTCTGGAGCTGTTTGTGCTTTATCTGGGGTCCAGAGGTCTGCCCTCAAGTTGTAGCGTATGGGTGTCTGGGTCGTCCGTCCAGAGAGGTCTGGGGTGCTAGCAGCGTTACAGATTCAGCCTACCTTGATCGACCGGATCAAGGCCAGTCAGGAGCTCGATGTCAGTTTGTGTAAGATCAGAGATGAGATTGCTGCTGGTCAGGAGTCTGAGTTCAGAGTTTCAGAGGATGGCTGCTTGAGGTTCAGAGACCGTGTTTGTGTGCCGGCAGACGACGCTTTGAGGTGAGAGATTATGTAGGAGGCCAATGGAGCTCCATACTCGGTACACCCAGGAGGTGTGAAGATGTACCGGGATCTACGTGAGACATTCTGGTGGAGTAATATGAAGAGGGACATCTCCGACTTTGTATCCAGATGTAGGACCTGTCAGCAGGTCAAGGCAGAGCATTAGAGACCAGCTGGCTTGCTTCAGCCTCTTCCCGTTCCGGAGTGGAAGTGGGAGAGCGTCGGTATGGATTTTTTCATGGGTCTGCCTAAGACTCCGAGAGGTTTCGATGCCGTTTGGGTTATTATGGACTGGCTCACGAAGAGCGCTCACTTCCTGCCTGTCCGGAAGACCTTCAGTTTGCACCGTCTAGCACAGTTGTATATGGACGATATAGTACGCCTTCATGGAGTCCCAGCTTCTATTGTGTCTTACCGAGATCCAAGGTTCATGTCCAGATTCTGGCAGAGTTTACATCAGGCTTTGAGGACGAGGTTGTCTTTCAGTTCAACTTATCATCCTCAGTCAGATGGTCAGACAGAGAGGACGAATCAGGTCCTTGAGGACATGCTCAGAGCATGTGTGTTGGACTTCGGGGGCAGCTGGGATCAGCACGTTGCATTGATAGAGTTTGCGTATAATAATATCTCCCAAACCAGTATCGGGATGGCTCCGTTTGAGGCCTTGTATGGCAGGAGATGCAGGTCACCCATTTGTTGGGATGATCTGAAGGAGAGAGCCGTGATTGGTCCAGAGTTAGTTCAGGATGCTGTGGGCAAGATTCAGTCTATCAGAGAGCGCTTGCTTGTTGCTCAGAGTCGTCAGAAGAGCTACGCCGATCAGAGGAGGCGACCTCTAGAGTTTGAGGTGGGCGATCATGTGTATCTGAAGGTTTCTCCAGTTCGAGGAGTTGTTCGGTTTGGGAAGAGAGGCAAGCTTAGCCCTCACTTTGTGGGTCCTTTTGAGATCCTGGAGAGGATCGGACCGGTTGCCTACCGTTTAGCTTTGCCACCGTCGTTGGCTGGTGTTCACAATGTGTTCCACGTGTCTATGCTGAGGAAATATATTCCGGACCCGTCGCATGTGATTGACTTCAGTCCGCTTCAGTTGAGGGAGGACTTCACGTTCGAGGCAGTGCCTTCGAGGATTTTAGCCCGGGATGTTCGCAAGCTCCGGAGTAAGACCATGCCCTTGGTGAAGGTGCAGTGGTCGGGTCAGTCAAAGGAAGAGGCGACCTGGGAGGTCGAAAGCGAAGTGCGTTCTAAGTTCCCCGCCCTCTTCGAGCAGTAGGTACGTTTTAATTTCGAGGACGAAATTCTTTTAAGGGGGAGGTGATGTTATAACCCAAGATTTGGTTATATTTTATTTCGTCACAACTTATTTTTAAGTTGGTTTAATCTTAATTTAGGACATGGAAGTCCTTTGGATTAAAGTCAGGGGCGTGGAGGTCTTTCGTTATTTATTTTCAGGTAAGGGATTTATTTTATCAATTAAGAGATATTAAGGCTTCTCTTATCGTGATGTTAATCACGTTCTATTCAAATCCCTTATTCCCGATCAGTTCCTCAGAGACGTGGTGCCTTCCTTCTTCTCCCTCTTCTCTCTTCACGTTTTGCTCTTCATCAATCTGTCCAAGTGCTGCTGATTGGGACTTGGCTGCTGCTGTGAACTCTTCTTTGTCTCGCTGTTCTCTTCGTAATCAGGTTGGTGTTTCGTTGTTTGGTATTGCAATCAGTTTTGGGAACTTCTCCAATCCCTAATTCCCTTCTCTGCAATCTGATTGTAATCAGTGAATTCTCCCGACGTTCTCTGTTGATCTCTACTGCTGTTGGCGTGCTCTGCGAATCCGTAGACAGTTTCAGGTAAGGGCGTCAGTTTGTTCTTGTGCAATTCTGCAATTGGGAAGTCTGCTCTCATTCTGATTTAGGTTTCTACAATCTGATTGTGATTCAGCGTTGGCTCCTGTGCCGTCTATTTCTTCTGTGGTTGGTCTCTCTGCGATTTCGTTGGCAGAATCAGTGTTTGGGTCTGCATTGTTGGTCTGCGTTGGTTTGGACTTTGCATCAGATTTGGGATTTCGTCTCTGCTGTAATTGAGGTAGGTGGCTGATGGATTCGATTAGTGTGTTCAGCCTTGGGGCGTTTCAAATTCTAGTTTCAATGTGTGAATTGTCTCTGCGTTGTGTTTGCGAATCAGTCCGTTTGCGTTGTTTTGTTAACTACAAACCACCAAGGTTGTTTTCTGCAAACTCATAATGTTTTGACATTGTTTTGGTGCCTCTGTTTGTGTAAAAATCGCCTCTGTTTTCTGAGTTCTTCGGCGCGTCCGAACTTCCGTCCGACCTTGGAAGTTCGGACACGCCCTTCGGCGCTTCGAATTTTTGAACTTTTTGACGTGTCCGAACTTCCGTCCGAGCTTCGATGTTCGGACGGGGTGCGAGGACGAGTCCGACTTACAAGTCTCGAATGGTGTCCGAACTTGTAAGTCCGGACAGAAGTTCGGACACACTGTTCTTATTCTTCTGATTTTGCTTCGACTTGTGTCCGAACATTGATGTCCGGACACAAGCTCGGACTCTACACGTATTGGTTTTCGAAAAAAGTCCGAACATCAGTCCGAGCTTTGATGTTTGGACACCTCTGTCTCTGCCTCTGTTTTAAGGTTCGACTTGTGTCCGAACATTGATGTCCGGACCCAAGTTTGGACGGGCTTCTGTTTTGATCATAACTTGCTCGTTTGAGCTCCGTTTTGACTTCCGTTTGCGGGATTGGTTTCCCCTTCTAATTTCCAAGCTAATTATGTGCTTTCTGGTGCCTTTGGTGCACATATGCTTAATTGTGTTTAAGCTTCTGTTTTGGGACCTAGTTATCTCTGTGTCTGAACCTTTGGATGGCTGGTCTCGCTGTCTCGTAGCGCGCTATATAGGATCCTTCTGTTCACGGGTGATGTTCCCCGTTCTGTTCACAGGTGTTTCATCTGTTCTGTTTACGAGTGAGGTTTCCTCGTTCTGTTCACGAGCTGGTTGCTCGTTCTGTCTGTATGCCGTGATCAACTAGTGTCCTGCTCTGTTTTCTGATTCCGTCTATTTCTGACTCCGTTTGGTTCTTATTTTTGTGGACTTCTGCTTCTATTTTCAGATATGACTATGGACTCCTTGCGACTCCTTCTGTTTTGTCGATATTCTTAAAATGTTTTGAGCATGCTGGTTGATGAAGTTTGTTATCTACTGGGCATAGTTGTGTGCTCATTCCCTTATTTTATCTAACATTGCAGATTGATCAGCGAGGATCACTTTGCTCAGCTCTGGAGTTTAGTTTGTTTTGTTATTTCGTACTTGGAGACTCTATATTTGAAATTTGAGCCTTTGGGCCTCTTCAGTTAGCTCTTGCTTTTGATATTCATTTTAGTGGGTTCTGTAATAACTTTGAGATGTTACGACATCATTTTGGTTTATACTTTATTCAAGTATTCGTTTGGGCCTTATTTGATTATCTGTATAAGTTTGTTTATTAGAGCCTTGCATTATTATGTAATAATACGCGGCGTGTAATACCCCTAACTCCTAGGCCAGTGTTTGGGGGTGTTACATATTATGTCATGATCCCACACATGGGAGTGTCGTTTGGAATTTTGTTGGCAATTCCCCCATCCGTACAGTACACATAACTCGAAAATCACCTATGTTTGTTGTTTATTTGTTTATGTTTGCTCACTGCCCATATTTCTTGTTCGACTGAGGTACATATGCCAACCGAGACGTCTGCCTTGCTGTTGGGATCTGATTTTGGGCTAAGCTTGTGAACATAGACCCAGCTGCTTTCAACTTATGGACCTCACTTCAGCCTATTGTTGGCTAGCGGTCAAGTTTTCCATCATAATTTTTTATCTGTTTTTTTTCATTCCAAATGAGTGGGTTGTTCTAATGCTTATCATTTTGCTTCTTATTGGTGTTGTTTCAATTCGTATAACATGTGCATTTGATTAATTCTTTAATTTGAACGCAACACACCCATGTAATTATTCGTTTTTCCATGTACATATATATATATTTTTATGTTAATTTCTTTATTCTAAGCTCTAGTTATTAGACCTTAGGACCATGCCTTAGGATAGAGGGTGAACCCTAAGATTTAGGTGAGCCATGGTCCCACCTAATAAACTGGGTGATCCCTAGACCCAAACCACATCTTATTATAATAACATGTATTAATAAAAACACTTTTTCAAAATTCATCCCAATTTGATTCATCATCTCTTCCCAAATTTTTCCAAAGCCATTAGACCCAAAAATCAAAAGCTCAAAACAACTAAAAAAGGTCCAATTTTCGGCCCAAAAGCCCAAATAAGGCCCAAACAAGTCCCAAACTTCCACCTTTGACCAAGGCCCAAACTTCCTACTTTGACTCTGTCCAACTTTGACCAACCCAAGCTTTGACCTTGACTTGAACCTTGACCATGACCCAAGCTTTGACCAAGGCCCAAACTTTGACCAATACGAGCTTTGACTAGACCAAGTTTGACCTTGACCCAACTTTGACTCTATCCCGCTTTGACTCGGTCTAAGTTTGACCCGCCTCGTTTTACAACCCCAACCAAAATTCAATCGAAACCCAATTCATTCGGCCCTACCAATTCAAACTTAATGCATTTGATTCAAACTTAGTGTAAATCCCGTTCAAACTCCAAAAATCCAAAAAATCTCTTTTCTCAAGTTTCAGACAATCTTTTCATTCAAATTTCATCAGATCTTCAAAGAAACCATTTTGTGGAATTTTAAAGGAAAAACTATTCTCACATCACAGAAAACTCTTCTCAAATGCAGAAAGTTCTTCTCACATATACAAAAAGTTTTCTCCTAAAAACATTTCTCAAAATCAGTGTTTCTTTGCCGAGAATTCTGAACAACATCAAAAGTTTTCCAACTCAGTTTTCAAACTCAAACTAAACCGCTTTCGGGGAACATGAGATGTCTAACACCTTCAAAAAACGTTTTCTTCCTGGTTAGGCATTACTTGTCTCCCTTCCAAAATAAAAATCTGAGGCGGGGCACTGGGGTCATAACCTCCCTTGTCGCAGTCTGGATCTCTTTAGGCGGGGCATTAGGGTGACAAACCTCCCCTAATTGCAGCCAAGATTTTTAAAAGGCGGGGTGCTAGGGAAGTAACGACCTTCCTAGTCGCAGCCGGGATTTTAGAATCGTCTAACTCCCTTCCACTCGATTTCGGTATTTCCGGCTTTTGATGTTTTAAAACCTGGGAGTTAGAGGCATTATTAGGGTTTGACCGAGAATATCTCATTTATGGTGTTTCTCTCTAAATCCTATTTTCGACATAAATTCATTGCCCCATCTTTCGAGCCTCGGCATTTACCATTAATTAAGTGTCGTGTTCGAGGGGGTACATAGGGTAATCCCTCGGGATTATCCGCCCTTTTACAACAAAATGAATTTTCTCAACCGCTTTTGAACCTCAAATTTAAAAACCCCAGGATCTCTATTCAAACTTCAATTGCCTCACACATACTCAAATCATCTTCAAAACCCCAAAACACTTCATACTCAAGTCATCATCCAAACTTTAAATCACTTCAAACTCAAATCCTCTTACAAATTCCAGCTTCTCTCAAACCTCTAAAGTCTCACAGGCCCGAACGCCCCACAGACTCGAACATCTCAATCTCTCCACCATTTTCAGATTCAAACATCTCACAGACCCGAGCGTCTCACAGACCTTGATATCCCATACCTCCCACTACATGAACATTTCAAATGTCTCATAGACCCAAGCGTCTCACAGACTAACCTCTCAAACACCTCAAAAACCTTCAAAACCCTAAAATCTCCAAAATCCAAAAAACGTGAACTACGTAAGGTCTGATCTCAACATGGAGTTTAGTACGTAGGCAGCCCATCTAGGGTGCGACCCCATTCCAAACAAAAAACCCCTTTCCCCCTCTAAGGCGTTCTTCATACCTCTCGAAACTCTTAAACCTTCTTCGGCTCCCACAAATGTCAAACCGTCAGACTCCAAGTCTTTTCAATTCACTCAAAATCAGACTCCTAATCTTCATTCTATACTCACTCGAATTCATCAATTCTTCTTCTTGGCGCTAGCTTGGCAGAAAAGCTCGCCTCAGCCACTCGTTTTCTCTCCTCCTGTCCTAATCCTATCCTTGGCTTTTAAATGAATCTCTCTAAAAAGGTTTTGAAAGAAGACAATCCTGACAGTTGGAGACCGAGGTTTCCTCGGGCACCAATCCGAAGTCGTGGTCTTTGCCACTTCTAAAGGGTGTAACCCAGTGCGAACCCACACAGAATCTCTGGTAGGATCATCCTAGTTCCTTAGGTCAAACTAGGTGGCGACTCTAGTCAATTCCGCCTTATAGAGGCATAAGTCCACGTGGAGCCCATCGAGAGCGGGTGTAGCGCACACTTGCACTCCCCCTTATGCTTTCTGGGAAAGACGGACGATTTAGTAGGTATTTGAGGACTGCCGAATAACGGGTTTTCACCCTCCACAGAATGGCAGATTCTAGGATCTAGGCTTTTTAGTCAGACCATATTTAGATAGACCCCCCTCATTTAAAAAAATCACCCTCCACAGAATGGCGACTCTGCTGGGGAAAACTTGAGTAAGTTTTTCTCAAACTCAAGGAAGACTGAACTCCATCCAAATTGTCGGGATTCCCTAGCTTCTTTTAGAACCTTCAAGAGATTCATTCCAAGCCTCTAGGATTATTCTACTTCACACTCAGAGTGTGTATCTGATGAGGACAGATAGGATTTGTTAGATCCTCAACAAACATTGCAACAATTGGGTTAATGATTAGCTCACGATTAGAAAGAGACGCTTAGGATTGAATGAAGCTAACTTCCCTTTAGGTTAATAAACAACCAATTTGGAATCACTTTCAAGTTAAAACTCTTAGCAAATAGGATGATGCTGACTTCATTTCTTTTATATTTATGTTATGATTGTGGGGTGCATTGGGAGGGTAGCTTAGGACATGCATTCCTTTGTGTCACCCGATTTATCCACGAGTCACAGGATCCCGACCGGTCCACGGTTGATTCCCCATGAGCTAGGTCATTTATATAAATGGCTAAACCAACGGGGCAAGATGGTCATCGACCTACACCCTGCAGGCTCATGATCCAAAAACACCTTCCATTATCCGAGTCCGAGCCAGCATATAGTGAACCATGAGCCTTCAGTGTCCAGCTGCCTAATCTGGTGTCTAAGACGGGTTTCACGGGTAGTCCCCCCCCTTGTATTCCGCCTGTCTAACCACCCTTTTACCTTACCCTGAAGATTGCATGGGCTCAGTTCTCCATTGTTCCTTTGCACCACGGGTGTCTCTAAAGCCCAATGTCACGCTACACGTCCATAGAGGATCCCGTATTTACCGGATACCCATACATGGCACAACGTAGTTAGTGAATAATTTGGACTTTAGACACACTTGACCGTGTAGATGACGAGAGACCCGTTCCCATGCAGTACTTCCCCGAGTTTCCTGAAAAGTGGGGTGTTGTCGGATCATCACTGGCCATGGCGTATGTTTCCATATCGCTTCGGGTATCCTGACCTTTCGAACTTACTCACTTGATGAGGGGCCTTTTTTATAACGTGCCCTGCAAAGGGCATATTAGAGAAAAACCCCGAGAGATGACAGTGAAGGGACGATGGTTCCCCTAGTGAGACGAAATCATAATTGACCTGGAAAGTGATTATCCCAACACTAACACTTACAACTCCACATCAAATATAGCCACATTTCATTTTATGCTATACATGTGTGCAAACCGTTTTTTCAAACCAATCAGTTTTAAAAGTTCGGAATTCTCTTTTGTATGTCTCTTAAAGCTTTCTTACAAGATCGTTTAATTTTGAATCCCACCTAATCTTTACTCATAAACATTTGGGGTTTTAAAACCTGCCACTTCATCTATAAAATGTTATTTCCAAAACAATTTTCAAAAATAGATTTCAAAAAATCTACTTTGAACAAACGAGTTTCAAACAACATTCTTCACCAACATTATTTCTTAATAGCTTTCGAAAACAGTTTTCAAAGTTGATTTTCACAAACGTATTTCAAAATAAATGACTCAGTCCCCATGTTGTGACCCGTTACTTTTGAACCTCTACCCACCTTCAAGAGCAGCGGTCATTACAATGGAGCGTACTAGTCATTTCGTGTTTTCACAAAAGTGGTGGATTTTCACATAAGATTTTGTGCTTGATCATTCACCTTTTCCTTTCTCAAGATTATATCCCTTATTCCCTCGTCGGAGCGGATCGAGCTGAAAATCAGAGGCGCACCAACCTGTGGAGCTAGCCAAGCGAAATGAAGACCAACCATTCAAATACAAAATCAGAGGTGTACCAATCCGAGTCGAGCGACATGAAGATCAGCAACACTGATTCGAGTTCAAACTGTTGAAAATCAGAAGAACACAACCCGTTTTGATTGATCACAGTACCGCTCCGCTATAAGAGCCTTAAAACGAATGAGTAGCCGGTCAAGAGCCTGAAGATGAGCGAGTAGCTGGTCAAGAACCCAAAGATGAGTGAGCAGCCGACCAGGAGGCCGAGCGTGAGCAGTCATTCAGAAGCCCAAAGACAGGCCAGAGGAGTTCAGAAGAAGTTTAGCTCAAATTTCCCCTTTTAATGACTTTTTAGGATTGATGATGTATAGGATTTTCCCCTATGTTTCTTTTCTCTCTCGTCCATTTCTGAATAGATTACATGTATAGGTTTATACACTCCTTTGAATTTGTTTAGATCAATGTGTATAGGGTTCCCCACTCCCTATTTTCTTGGCAAATGACCGAGCGTTAAAATTCATATTGAGAAAATCCGCCACTTTGAAAACACGGTTTTTTAAAATTGTTTTCTAAAAACTCGGTTTCTTTTGACATGCACGTCTTGTTTAAAGGAAGGAACAAATGTGACGACCCTTCACGTCTTATCTATCACTCTCAAAAATTTGCTTTATGGGGTGAAATTTGCGGTGTCTACGGATACATCCCCTTTAAAAAATTAATGAAATAAAGTGACGCCCATCTCTCAACATTTTCAAGATAAATCGTTTCGCACCAACAATCATTCACATTCATCACACGACAAATTTTCGTTTCACAAAACATACTGATATTACCTCTCTTCCTTCATTCTAATCCCTGTGCTTGCAGGTGTTCGTGACAATTGGCAACCGGAAAGAAAGAAGACCAGTCCGCTTATAGCAACGACAAAAAGAATGGAGTGGGCACCCCGAAATGATCAAGCAGTCGAAGGCCGGTTTGTTCACGAAGGATCGATCCATGACCTTGCTGATGACTTGGAGAGAAACCTGAGGATAGAAGAATGTGTCCAAAGAAGAATAACTAGGGTCTATGTGGAGTCGGATAACAGTTACAAAGAGACTTGAACTTACTCGGCATACGATGCCTATGAGTTTCAAGCAATGGACCCTCATGCCCCCTCTGTCCAAGTTCGAACCACACCACGCATGCCTTCTTCACCTATGAACAGTTCAACTCTGAGAACCCCAACCACCACCAGAGGGAATTGGCAGCCACAAATGGTCTGTGATAAGGGAAAGACCCAACGCCCTTCTTCCCTCATGGTGCGTTCCGGCTTAAACCTCTCATTGCCCACACAAAAATATGACCTTCCTTGGTAAATACCTCATCACTCGTCAAATTCAAGCCAACACCTTCAACCAGGAACAATACTGCCCTCTCAATCTCTTGACACCGGCTACCCTGAGAAAGCCATTTCAATCCAAAACCTTGATCTCAGAGCGAGTCCAATGAAAGAATTAGTGAAAGAACTGAAGGCGGAACTAGAGCTAGCCCAACGTTTTAAGTCTGTAGGTTGGGAGCCAGCTAACCCGTATCCTGATGCTCGTCTGCAAAAGGGCATGAGTCTGCCTGAAATGAAGAAGTATGAAGGGATTGGAAACCCAAGGCATCACGTTGATAGGTATGATAAGCTCATGGATCTACATGGTCTATCCGATGAGCTGAAGGCCGCGTGCTTTAGATTCTACTTAGAGGGGCCTGCTTACTCTTGGATTATGGGTCTGGATTTGAAAGGAAGATCAAGCAAAGACCTGTACTTTGAATTTCTCACTCAATACTGTGGTAACTTTCATCATGAAGTTACACACATAGATTTAGAAATCACCCGTCAAAACCATGGCGAAACTGTGAGGGAATTCATAGAAAGATGGAGGGTGAAGGCTGGGCAAATGAATAATCGACCAAATGAGGAAGAACAAATACAAATGGTGATTCTCTAGCGTGAGAGAAGAGTAACAATGCCAGTTGAGATACCTGGGTATTTGTGACTTCAAACGATTGACGGCGGCCGTGATTGCTTTGGAGGATACTGAAATCAAATTGACAGATCAACCTGAAATCATGGAAAGAAGGGAACGTACACTCGGACAAAGCTCACAGGGACAACTTTCGAACCTCGGAATGTCGCTCAGCGAAGCATTGAAATATTAGTCAGGGAGGTCATCTAGCACTTTCAATACAAGGTCAAGAATCAAAAAACTTGAGCCACATTTGCATGAATACTGCGACTATCATAGAATCCGGGGACACACCACCGATGAGTGTACCACACTAAAGAATGCAATCCAAGAGCTGATAGACAGAGGAGAGGTATCTTCTTTAGAGCTAAGACGTTCATCCTAGACCACGAAGGCGCACTTTCTGAGGCATCACCGAGCCATGCAGGACCATGTGTTAATCCATGACGAAAGTGACAGAAAGTAGTTGAGTCATGTTTTATTGTAATGAAAGTGTTTGAAGGGTTGCATCCCATCCCTCCCCCTTTTGTTTGACCTATCCAGGAATCACAGGAAGAAAAAGACAGTTTTATCATGTTGACTGGCGCAATATAGGGATTACCACTCCTTAAGCGGTCAAGGTTCGATTTACAGCTAAAACATGTGGGGTCACGTTGCTTCGGGGACCCACTCAGCAACCGACCGCCTAAAGAACCATTGTTGGTGAGATGAACTGTAACACCCCATCCAACAACTAATACATAACAACAATCTGCAGCGGAATACACAACTCATCCAATAACTCAACTCGCTGGTGTTACACGCCGTTAACCACCCACGTGGCTAACAAGGCTATTACACATACACTGTACCGGTCTGATGGGCTAAATTCCCGAGCGACTACACATTACTATCCCTTTCCATTAACAACAACAACTACGTACACCTTTCAACTACACCGAGTATTTATAAACTGATGCCGACAACAATTTCGGTCTTACTACACCTACTGTATACATACACTTTAAATGATTACCCATGTACAATGACTACCCGTCCTACTCTCGAACGGCTTCCAGCACTTCGTACCTGAAATAGGAAAAGAAGAGAAAGGGTGGCCCCCAAGGGGCTCAGCACCTTTGCTGGTATGGTAATCCCGCAGCCCACATGCTACCGGGCCACGCACAACTAATTGTCGTCTTAACATGCGATTGATTATATTTAGTCATGCACGCAACTGTAAACACACAACACATAACATTTCGCCTCAATGGGCTCAACAAACGGATAATATATCCTTACTTGATAAGTCACTCATGGTATTCATTATTCCTAGAGTGTTCCTCCTCTAATGGAGCTACTTCCTTAACAGACGACACTTACCCTTAAATCGGGTTATCCTTAAACGCCTCTTTTCTCAAACTGGGACTCATATCCATGATCCACATACTCCACATTTTACACATATAACATACACTACATAACAACACTTAACAACACTTTGCACGTTTCCACGTGCACAACATAACACCGCAATAGATATTGCATCACAAAAAGATACATAACATAACAGGAATGGTCCTCTTAGGAACCGACCCAAACATTGCTAATACACTGGTGAGCCTAGAGAATGTTGCCAGTCTCATGATAAGCCCGTTACATAACTCGTTACCGTCTCGTTAAATGAACGGTTAACTTAACACAGGTGTCTCGGATATAGTGATCCAAGCACACCGAAACAAACATAACAATAGTATGCCCCTGTGGCCCGACGTGAGTCAGTAATAGCCTTGGTTAAGCTAAAGGGAAGGTTGGGAACCAAATTGGAAGACAACCATAACATATAGAGAGGATCGAACCTGCTATGACAACGACCCCCATACTCACACGCGTGGCCAGAACAGACCGGACTCCTCACTCCCCCCGTTAGCACTTGTCAGAAGTTCATCATGAACTTAGTTAAACAATCACACATTGGGTTAAGTCTTGTCACACGCGTGGTTAGAACGTTCCTTAAGTCGGAAACGTTGTTACCGGATACCGTTCTCCTACGTTTACCTAATAGTGGTTAACTAGCCCTTCAAGCGCATTCGAGGTTACCGGTATCGGCACGTAACATACAACAAAACAATAACGACTAAACTCGTTTCATGATTTATCTTATAACGTGGCAAACATACAGAAAACACATTGGCATACAAGCCGGTGTAATCCGGTAGGACACAGGTTGCAAGAAAACCATACCTGTCACCGGAGTCCACTTTACCACGTCCACTTATGTTCCTCGAGCAATTCTCGAACAATTGATAACATTACAGTACTTTATTAACATCGGGGTAGCATGGTTATTTAATGTCTAATGCTTATAACTTCTCCCCGTTAACTAGTTACATAGCTTAACATTTTTAACTTGTTTTACTCTCACATTCTAATACAACTTTTCACCCACTTAATTGTCATTAAAACTCACCTAACATGTCCTTAACAACCTTATAACATCATTGCCTATCAATCCCCATCATTACACAATTTCCATACCTTAAACAAATGTTTTGGCCCATACAACACCTTGTCCGAACTTGTGTCCGAACCTCCAAGTTCGGACGCAAGCCGCGACCTAATACTGAAAAACATACAACGTCCGAACTTGTGTCCGGACTTCCCAAGTTCGGACACAGTTCGAGAGTAAATCCAGATTAGAAACAGTCACATCCGAACTTGTGTCCGGACTTCCCAAGTTCTGACACAGTTCGAGAGTGAGAAAATCCTTTACCCACAGAGCCTGTCTGAACTTCCATGTCCGAACGGAAGTTCGGACATGGCAAAACATTCAATTTCCAAGTCTTTAAACACTTAACCAATCTCACCAAACTTCTCCTAAAGCCTCATAATGTTTCCTAACATCATTTGGCACATCAAACACACCTTTAGCCATGTGCTAAACTTTTTAAATCACTCACCAAAACCATCTTATCATTCACAAATTTCTTACAAAATTCCTAGCACTTGGGATGTTTTCTCCTTAAGATTTCTAAGTGGTAGTTCACCAATAATGACCACTACATCAAGGTGTTTCCTCTACACCTTAACATCACCTCTCAACTTTTTTTCTTACTAACTAAATCTCCTTTTTACAACTTCTTGAATTCTTTTCTCAAAACCTTACTTAAACATCATTCTCTCCTTATTCATCAACATTACCCAAACCTTAAACAAACTTCTCCAAGACTTAAATACATCCTAATAACACTCATTGGGTTTCTAGAACTTCCAAGACAATGCCTAAATCCTTATAGCACCTTAGAACACCTTAATGCATGTTTTCCTCCCAAGTAAAACATTTGTTCACCCTTAACACTTCCTAGTTCACCGAAACTCACTTAAACACTTAGAACTTCTTACAATTTCCTAAATTTGGCCATAGCTTCTCTTGTATATACTCACATCCCAACACTTAGGTTTTTACCTTATTTCATTCAAGAACACCTAAAATCCATCAAACACATTTCATACACAAACTTCACCCATTTAGCACTACATCACAATATAGTGCATAACTTAAATTGCTTGGCACTTAGGCCCTTAAATAACATGGCTCTGAGGCCCTTAAATGCATCAACCATAAACACTGAATTTCCCACATAATAATGCCTTGACCTGCAAATACACCCAACAATACATATTCCTTTAATAAACTCCTTGAGAGCATTTCACTAGGTCATTCACCATTGGCTCCTTAGGTATTTATTAAGCAAATCAAGCTCATTTTCCTAAGGCACTTAAACTACATTGAGATAGCTTGTTTACCTCTTTTTCCTCACAAACTTCTTTCTTGTTTCCTTGTAAAACCGGTGGGGTGTTTGGTTGTTTGTCAACTTCTAAACAATGTACAAATAATAGAATGAGTATTCAAGCATTATGCTTCATCTCATTGTAAACCCTAGTTACACATATTGTTTTAACACATTAAGGTAATTGTTTTACCTTGGAATTGGAAGAGAACTTGAATAAGTATCAAGAGAGGACTCCTCCTAGCCCTTGGAAGATTCAAATGAAGCTAAAACAAGCAAGGTAAAGACACCATGGTGAGGTGAATTTTCGGCCATGTACTAAAAGGAGAGGAAACTTGATTTTTCTTTGAGATTCCTTACCTAGAAGCAAAGGAGAGTAATAATGTGTAGAAACACAAGCTCAAGCTCCATCAATGGTGATTCTCCATGGCACCAAAATTGAGCTCTTGAAGATTTGAAAAGGTAGAAGTGTAGAGCTTGACCTAACTAAGACTAATATGGTGTTAGAATTTGATTTGGAGCATGGAGTTGGATTTGGCAAGGAAATGAAGATGGAGAAGAGAGGAGCTGTAGCAAATTGTAAATGGAGGAGAGGAGAAGATGAAGAAACCGTGTGAAATGAAAGAAGAGAAGGAAATGAGAAGGTAAGTTTGCTTTTGGAGATATTTATGTTATAAAGCAAAATAGTACTTTACTTTAAGCTTTAGTTTACTTATTTGATTTCTTTTACATGTTGGTGACGCACACCATGAAAAACCGGCCCCCATATACTTAGGAGGGTATAATAGTCTTTATTGACCAATTTAATTACTTATAACAACATATGTTACAACTAGCTTATAAAAATCACTATTCACAAAAATAAGGCACATAGAAGTGAAATTTTTGATTTCCCATTGGTATAGACTTCCAAATGTGATACTATATAGTACACATGTTAATTAAAGAGTAATGATGGACATTTAGTCATTCAAAACTCATTTACAAGACAATTTTTCAAAAACGTGCTTTAAGACTCCTTAAAGCACATTTTGTGTTTTAACTTGTTTTCAAGCTTGGTTTTCTTTGGTAATTGATTAATATGTTCATTAACATATTTATAAAGTATAGGTATGACCATTAGGTCTTATACACATTTATCCCAAGCTTAGAGCACATTTTAGCCCTTATTGACTTTAAGGTATTTATTTGTGTTTTGTTTGGTTTATTGTCTACCAAGGTTTCCTAAGGACTTAATTAGCCTTATTAAATCATACTTGAATGTTATCAAGTCTTGGTAGGCTCTTTGGGTCCTAACCAAGTTCACTCATAGCTTAGAGCATGTTTTGCTCAAACTGTGTCTTAATGCTTTATTGCATTTACTATAGTCTAAATTGTTCACTGATGTTACTAAGGCACTTTTTAGCCTTTACATACCATAGTTTGATATTTAAACCACATATCAAGGTTTGGGGTATTTCAATCTACCCCCTTAAAAGAACTTCGTCCTCGAAGTTTACACTTCCCTCACATCTTGGATTAGAATACGGGGATTACTTATAGAGGTAAAACTTCCATAACCAAATACACTTTACATCACAACCTCGGACTTAATGGTCCGGGCAACACATTCACATCCATACATAACACAACATATTCACATGATAACCTCGGACTCAATGGTCCGGGTATCTTAAAACATTTACACATACATAACAACCCTTAGACTCCCTGGTCTTGGGTAACATAACAACATTTAGACACATAGGTCCCGATAACACAACAGTCTTTAGACACATAGGTCTATGCAACACAACACATTTAGACTCGTAGGTCTTGATAGCATACACTTTTAGGAAATCCAAGTCAAACAACATTTATCACACATACCAAACAACATGTCATAGCATGTATTGCAATCAAAAATATCTTTTATATATACTGTGATCCCGCAGAACCGGTCGCGATGGACACCTTCCGTCCCCGTGTCCTTGGGAGATCAAAACAATCATTTAAGTTTAAAATTTCCTTGTGAGGTTAAGTAAGAGAACTTTAATTATGTAAAGTATCCATCAAGTTTTATAAATACCAATTGAAAATCCTTTTGAAAACTCACACAACTCCAAGTCCAACTTAAGCTCTTTGCTTCTTTTATTAGCGTGGTTATTTGTGACCACTTATAGGGAGCTTCAAGAATCATCCAACCTGATGTGATCAGCATCGTGTAGAACTATCCTTCCACTCCAATTTGGTTCGGCTTCCCTTGATCACATGCAAATCAAGTTCCACTTCCCACTTCATTTTCAAGCATCAAATAAATCACTCATTTCCATTTTCTATCTTTTAAATCATTCTAATCATGATCATAACATCTCCAAAGGATAGAACTCCGTCTATCGATTTCCATTCACTTTAATGTTGTTACCTAGGGAATCTCATTCTCACTAGGTTCTATGTCGGTATCATGCCCTTCTTGAATCACTATATAGTATATTATACAATATATTTTTAAAAATACAACACACCGTTTCACATTTATACACTGTCGAGGTTTTGTTCCCCGGGAGTTCTCTACTCCCACACTTGTTACTATCACACACAATTGTTAACAAATACACACACTTATCACAATGGTATTCGCATCTTCTGTGCGCAATTGCCACAATTAAACCATGAATGAATGTGTATGTTTACGTAACACACACACCAATCATCAAAACAATAATTTTTGTGCAATAATTTTGTGCTATGCACAATATAAGTACATACACTACGTATCTTGTACGGTAATATACACTAAGGTTTTGCGCTCTACCCCCCCCCCCCCCCCCTTAAAAGGGATTACGCCCACGTAATCAATCACTAAACATTGGCTTAAATGTTCTGCCGTCGTGAAGTGTTAACTTCCACGCGGTCTACACAATGGATTCTGATTAGAGGATCTTGACCATATTGGCGGTTTAGTTCCTAAACCAAGAATTCTCATTGGAGTTCGTTTAAACTCTTAGTCGTTTCGATTCTGGCCTGTTAGGCTCTAGGCGTTAATAATTAGCCATTCACTCATGTTCACCAGGCACATTCAACACTTGAATCACTGGCTCACTAGTTCCTGTTGCGAAACTTAATAACCGTAGAGCTTAATTGCCCCCTTTGTTATTCTTACTGTATTGTACATCCCCAATTGTCACCTTCATCTTGGTAAAATGGTTTCTCAACGACGCGTGGTATCTCTTACCGTTAGCGAATTCGGTGAGTTATACACTTTCTATCCACTTCCATAACAATTTACTGTGTATACAGCTGTGTATTTCACAATGATTGACTTATTCCCTTCCGACTTACTGTCGGTTGAGATCGAGCTACTACCTAGTGTGTAGTGCTCTTCAGCTATGTACAACATTTGGGGTATATTCCATACCGGTATTTGGCAGTCAGTGCTACTGTAGTCACTTACTGTTAATCATGTCTCCACATTTGGTTTTGTACAAGTACTCTTTCATTGGTGCGGCCTTGCATTTCCTATGCATCGGCCATTATAACATTATTCCTCCACAATTACCATGCTTCTGATTCCTAGCTATCCCACTTGATCATTACTGCAAATCAAATACCAAAACTCAGTCATACAGAGTGAGAGGCGTTAAACTCTGACAGTAATCTCTCATGCGATTGCGATAGGAATATACACTGTGTTTTACTAAAATTCTTATCACATAATACTTGTCACCGGCTTACTGCTCGGTTCGTTTGCTATCATTTACTGTTGTGCCTCCACTGGTTTTAACTCATAACTCTGCTCACTTCCCATTTTATCATCTAACAATACTCACACAACGGTCGCTTATTGCGCACCGTATCCTTACTCATTATACAACATCAACTTATACTGCATCCGCTATTATATTAGCTTCCGCTATTACGCTGGGTTTATCTGGCCACTTATTTGGCTGATTTTTGAATATACTACTATTTTTCTTGAGCCTTTATGTTTCTTAAGTGTTGTTCACTACACATTTAGCTTCACACACCTATGGTGATTGCTATCAGACTTATTACTCTTCCTGTGTACACAACTGGTACGAGCACTTCTTTTCGTGTTATTTTATTCAAATCATCCTGGGGTAATAACAACGTGGTCCATCCTCCATATATTCTTGAACTTGATTCACATAACTACCGCTCCTGCGGTCTCACAATATCGAGAGGTATCCCCACTCTTAATGCAGTGGTTCGGTTACCACTTTATTCACTTATACAACATAAACTTCTACAATCAATCGAATTTATATAACATATCTTGCTTATGGCTTATAAGCCTTATTTGCCTTGAGCTGGGCTCATTGTAGGCTGTCCACACATGTACTTCTCTGTACAATATTACATGTTTAGAGGTTGTAGTGGGCTCCATGACAAGGTCGTTGCATTCCGTTTCCTTTCGGGTGCCCCTTAGGTTTGTCAGTCCGTCTCCTGACAACTTATGTCTAAACTGGGTGTTAATTTCAACCCTTGTGTTTCTGTCATGTATTTCGTTCAACAATTGTTGATGCGAACACCCTTCAAGGATTTCTCCTGGGTATTGTTAAGTCATGCCATTACATCTGGTTCGCACTTATTGGTATATACAGTTAGCCACGCCGTTTGCGTTCTCAACTGGCTTATCATCTCCTTCTGTGAAGATCATCATATCCTGGTAGTGTAGGTACTCATCCTGGGAGTTTCATCCCGTTGGTTACACATTAATGTGTCCACATTAGGCATCTGTTTGCCTTGTACAGGCTGGGTCACCGTTCCAGCTAACATGTTTATCCCTGAGGATGCTTAAGACGTATAAGATGTCTTTACATTACAGTTAGTGCACTTCGCACCTCCTGACTCTTAAACATTTCCTTAAAAATAAATTCACTAATTCCTTTAGTCTAGTTATCTTAACTGAGTTTCTTAACTTCAACTATTCCTTGTAATCCTTAGCTCTCGTTTGATTTCTACTGCTGACCGTAGACGGAGTCGACTACTTCCCGTGTTTCGGACTCTACTCGTATACATATATGGGGTATCATACTGATACATTACTACTTACCCAACTAACCTATAAGTAGGTCTGTCAGGCCCACATGCTCCTATCGGAGTGCGGTCGTCCCACAACACAGTTGGTACACTTGTAGTGTCCGTCACACGCCTAGGTGAAGTATTCTGTTGTCAACTCCCTTATATTGTCCCGTGACAATATTCATTCCTTGCTTCCCGAACTTAATCGAGGGAAAGTTTATCCACTGTATCTTTGTCAACTGTCCTTGGTTTCACTGGTTTGGTTTAAAAGAAGGTTGGAAAGAAGTGTTGGTTTGAAAGAAAATTTGGTTTTGAAAAGAAAAAGGGTTTGTATAAATCTGGGTTGAAAGAAAAATTTTCATGGTTTCACAACATCTTCTTACCTTTGCCAAGTCTAGCTTCTTGCTGACTGGTGTACTTACAATTATGGAGGTTAGGCTATTAAGCCCTTCCATTGTTATGACGATCACACTTAACTTTCTAGTACTTTACTATGTACTTGTAGTGGTTATAAATTTCCCGAACAGCCCTGTTATAGCAGCACTTGCTATGGCAAGTGCGCCATGCTAACTGGCTATCGGTTCAACACATACCGGTTGTGGTATTGTTTTTACCCATATTGTCATCAGTGGCCTTGTTGGCCCTCACTGATCTTACTGCCTTGATAATAACTCTTCTAGGTGACTTCTCACTGTCTTCACATGACGATCATCAACTAGGGTGTTTCCCATTCTGGGAGACCCCTTTTTCTTAGTATAGTATTCTCTTTGTAGCCCGTTCCACGTATTTGGGCACTACGTTGTAGTTCCCTTGTCGGTTGGCATACCGTTGGTGTATTATTTATCAACTGTGGTTCCGTAGACACTCGTCTCGGGTTTCATTAATCCATTTCTTGCCTGTTGCACGGTTGGTGCGTTGCAAGCTGGTTATCCTCGACTGTTCGGCATGTCGACCCAGGTTGCTGGAAATTCTATTCTTCTATACACAAGATTCTTCATTCTTCGCTATTAAATGCGGTTAACATTGTTCAGATGGAGACCGTCTCCGGGATTCCCAGTTTTCGGGATCTACCGTATGACAGGTTCTCCGTACCCTAAAGGTATTCAATAACAGCCAGATCGGGTATTCCCGAGTAAGAGAGGACTTTCATCTCTCTGGCGTTCTTTCCCAAGTTATAAAACAGGGATTGTGGAGGGCAGGAAGGATATAGTAGGTTTCCAGTATTCACTGGTAGTTCCTTACTAGCGTATCTCTCACGCTATCACTCAACCCTTAACCCAGAGTACTAAAATCCTAACTCGGTACTTCCTAAGCTCGGTAATTCAGTCATCAGAGCGATACTTCGCTCTGATACCACTTTTTGTAACACCCCATCAAACAACAAATACATAACAACAATCTGCAGCGGAATACACAACTCATCCAATAACTCAACTCGCTGGTGTTACACGCCGTTAACCACCCACGTGGCTAACAAGGCTATTACACATACACTGTACTGGTCTGATGGGCTAAATTCCCGAGCGACTACACATTACTATCCCTTTCCATTAACAACAACAACTACGTACACCATTCAACTACACCGAGTATTTTAAACTGATGCCGACAACAATTTCGGTCTTACTACACCTACTGTATACATACACTTTAAATGATTACCCATGTACAACGACTACCCGTCCTACTCTCGAACGGCTTCCAGCACTTCGTACCTGAAATAGGAAAAGAAGAGAAAGGGTGGCCCCCAAGGGGCTCAGCACCTTTGCTGGTATGGTAATCCCGCAGCCCACATGCTACCGGGCCACACACAACTAATTGTCGTTAACATGCGATTGATTATATTTAGTCATGCACGCAACTGTAAACACACAACACATAACATTTCGCCTCAATGGGCTCAACAAACGGATAATATATCCTTACTTGATAAGTCACTCATGGTATTCATTATTCCTAGAGTGTTCCTCCTCTAATGGAGCTACTTCCTTAACAGACGACACTTACCCTTAAATCGGGTTATCCTTAAACGCCTCTTTTCTCAAACTGGGACTCATATCCATGATCCACATACTCCACATTTTACAACATATAACATACACTACAAAAACACTTAACAACACTTTGCACGTTTCCACGTGCACAACATAACACCGCAATAGATATTGCATCACAACAAAGATACATAACATAACGGGAATGGTCCTCTTAGGAACCGACCCAAACATTGCTAATACACTGGTGAGCCTAGAGAATGTTGCCAGTCTCATGATAAGCCCGTTACATAACTCGTTACCGTCTCGTTAAATGAACGGTTAACTTAACACAAGGTGTCTCGGATATAGTGATCCAAGCACACCGAAACAAACATAACAATAGTATGCCCCTGTGGCCCGACGTGAGTCAGTAATAGCCTTGGTTAAGCTAAAGGGAAGGTTGGGAACCAAATTGGAAGACAACCATAACATACAGAGAGGATCGAACCTGCTATGACAACGACCCCCATACTCACACGCGTGGCCGGAACAGACCGGACTCCTCACTCCCCCGTTAGCACTTGTCAGAAGTTCATCATTGAACTTAGTTAAAAATCACACATTGGGTTAAGTCTTGTTAGACACACACAAGGGAAGGGAGAGTCATACATTCACCTACAAACATCACACAAAACATCACATATCCAAACTCACGCATAGCCGTGGTTAGAACGTTCCTTAAGTCGGAAACGTTGTTACCGGACCGGATACCGTTCTCCTACGTTTACCTAATAGTGGTTAACTAGCCCTTCTAGCGCATTCGAGGTTACCGGTATCGGCACGTAAACATACAACAATAACGACTGTAAACTCGTTTCATGATTTATCTTATAACGTGGCAAACATACAGAAAACACATTGGCATACAAGCCGGTGTAATCCGGTAGGACACAGGTTGCAAGAAAACCATACCTGTCACCGGAGTCCACTTTACCACGTCCACTTATGTTCCTCGAGCAATTCTCGAACAACTGATAACATTACATGTACTTTTATTAACATCGGGGTAGCATGGTTATTTAATGTCTAATGCTTATAACTTCTCCCCGTTAACTTAGTTACATAGCTTAACATTTTTAACTTGTTTTACTCTCACATTCTAATACAACTTTTCACCCACTTAATTGTCATTAAAACTCACCTAACATGTCCTTAACAACCTTATAACATCATTACCTATCAATCCCCATCATTACACACCATTTCCATACCTTAAACAAATGTTTTGGCCCATACAACACCTTGTCCGAACTTGTGTCCGAACCTCCAAGTTCGGACGCAAGCCGCGACCTAATACTAAAAACCATACACACGTCCGAACTTGTGTCCGGACTTCCCAAGTTCGGACACAGTTCGAGAGTAAATCCCAGATAGAAACAGTCACGTCCGAACTTGTGTCCGGACTTCCCAAGTTCGGACACAGTTCGAGAGTGAGAAAATCCTTTACCCACAGAGCCTGTCCGAACTTCCATGTCCGGACGGAAGTTCGGACACGGCAAAACATTCAATTTCCAAGTCTTTAAACACTTAACCAATCTCACCAAACTTCTCCTAAAGCCTCATAATGTTTCCTAACATCATTTGGCACATCAAACACACCTTTAGCCATGTGCTAAACTCTTTAAACTCACCAAAACCATCTTATCATTCACAAATTTCTTACAAAATTCCTAGCACTTGGGATGTTTTCTCCTTAAGATTTCTAAGTGGTAGTTCACCAATAATGACCACTACATCAAGGTGTTTCCTCTACACCTTAACATCACCTCTCAACTTTTTTTCTTACTAACTAAATCTCCTTTTTACAACTTCTTGAATTCTTTTCTCAAAACCTTACTTAAACATCATTCTCTCCTTATTCATCAACATTACCCAAACCTTAAACAAACTTCTCCAAGACTTAAATACATCCTAATAACACTCATTGGGTTTCTAGAACTTCCAAGACAATGCCTAAATCCTTATAGCACCTTAGAACACCTTAATGCATGTTTTCCTCCCAAGTAAAACATTTGTTCACCCTTAACACTTCCTAGTTCACCGAAACTCACTTAAAACACTTAGAACTTCTTACAAATTTCCTAAATTTGGCCATAGCTTCTCTTGTATATACTCACATCCCAACACTTAGGTTTTTACCTTATTTCATTCAAGAACACCTAAAATCCATCAAACACATTTCATACACAAACTTCACCCATTTAGCACTACATCACAATATAGTGCATAACTTAAATTGCTTGGCACTTAGGCCCTTAAATAACATGGCTCTTAGGCCCTTAAATTGCATCAACCATAAACACTGAATTTCCCACATAATAATGCCTTTGACCTGCAAATACACCCAACAATACATATTCCTTTAATAAACTCCTTGAGAGCATTTCACTAGGTCATTCACCATTGGCTCCTTAGGTATTTATTAAGCAAATCAAGCTCATTTTCCTAAGGCACTTAAACTACATTGAGATAGCTTGTTTACCTCTTTTTCCTCACAAACTTCTTTCTTGTTTCCTTGTAAAACCGGTGGGGTGTTTGGTTGTTTGTCAACTTCTAAACAATGTACAAATAATAGAATGAGTATTCAAGCATTATGCTTCATCTCATTGTAAACCCTAGTTACACATATTGTTTTAACACATTAAGGTAATTGTTTTACCTTGGAATTGGAAGAGAACTTGAATAAGTATCAAGAGAGGACTCCTCCTAGCCCTTGGAAGATTCAAATGAAGCTAAAACAAGCAAGGTAAAGACACCATGGTGAGGTGAATTTTCGGCCATGTACTAAAAGGAGAGGAAACTTGATTTTTCTTTGAGATTCCTTACCTAGAAGCAAAGGAGAGTAATAATGTGTAGAAACACAAGCTCAAGCTCCATCAATGGTGATTCTCCATGGCACCAAAATTGAGCTCTTGAAGATTTGAAAAGGTAGAAGTGTAGAGCTTGACCTAACTAAGACTAATATGGTCTTAGAATTTGATTTGGAGCATGGAGTTGGATTTGGCAAGGAAATGAAGATGGAGAAGAGAGGAGCTGTAGCAAATCGTAAATGGAGGAGAGGAGAAGATGAAGAAACCGTGTGAAATGAAAGAAGAGAAGGAAATGAGAAGGTAAGTTTGCTTTTGGAGATATTTATGTTATAAAGCAAAATAGTACTTTACTTTAAGCTTTACTTTACTTATTTGATTTCTTTTACATGTTGGTGACTCACACCATGAAAAACCGGCCCCCATATACTTAGGAGGGTATAATAGTCTTTATTGACCAATTTAATTACTTATAACAACATATGTTACAACTAGCTTATAAAAATCACTATTCACAAAAACAAGGCACATAGAAGTGAAATTTTTGATTTCCCATTGATATAGACTTCCAAATGTGATACTATATAGTACACATGTTAATTAAAGAGTAATGATGGACATTTAGTCATTCAAAACTCATTTACAAGACAATTTTTCAAAAACGTGCTTTAAGACTCCTTAAAGCACATTTTGTGTTTTAACTTGTTTTCAAGCTTGGTTTTCTTTGGTAATTGATTTAATATGTTCATTAACATATTTATAAAGTATAGGTATGACCATTAGGTCTTATACACATTTATCCCAAGCTTAGAGCACATTTTAGCCCTTATTGACTTTAAGGTATTTATTTGTGTTTTGTTTGGTTTTATTGTCTACCAAGGTTTCCTAAGGACTTAATTAGCCTTATTAAATCATACTTGAATGTTATCAAGTCTTGGTAGGCTCTTTGGGTCCTAACCAAGTTCACTCATAGCTTAGAGCATGTTTTTGCTCAAACTGTGTCTTAATGCTTTATTGCATTTACTATGGTCTAAATTGTTCACTGATGTTACTAAGGCACTTTTTAGCCTTTACATACCATAGTTTGATATTTAAACTTTATATCAAGGTTTGGGGTATTTCATGAACATCGTGGATCCTCGACTGAAACCGACTCAAGCGAGATTAGGTGTAGCCTTACCACGTATGAATTACATCCAAAAAGAAAACCATAGAACAAAAAAAACATTCGGTCGAAATCCAAAGTCAACCATCTCCATTCATCGTTTTTCAGCGTTTCATGCATCTTATACATAGTAATTCCATATTACCAAATAAATTGCATTGTAGATAGTTGCATTTGCATATATTCGTATCGAAGCGACATTTTTGGCGAAAATCTTGAGAGATTAATTGAATATAGTGCGTAAACCATTTAACTCTCGACCCGTTAATGAACACAACGGTCTAGTCAAAACCAGCACCACAAACCGAATGTGTGGCATGCGAAGAGCGGTATTTTCCCTGGAATTTTAGTTGAGTGTACACTAGTAGAAAAAATGTTTTTAACCACGGTTATTTTGCCTATATACCACGGTTAGGAACCGTGGTTTATGCTCGTGTGGTATATAGAAAATTGCCTATATACCACGGTTGAAAACTGTCGTTTAAAAGAAGACTATATACCACGGTTTGCACATAACCGTCGTTTAAGGCCGTTTTTGGACGCGGTCCTCACCGGTTTTAAACGACGGTCAAGTTCAGAACCGTGGTATAAAGTCATTTTATATGACGGTTAAATGTCAAAACCGTGGTATATTATCTATAAAATCAACGAATAAACCACAGTTATACATATAACCGTGGTTTATAGTCTATGAACTCTTTTTCAAAATCGCCGGCGATTTAGTAGCGTCGTTTCACAGATCTCAAACAGAGCAACAGAAGAGAATGAAGAGGCTATAGAACATGTATGTCCCTTGTTTGCGATTTAGGGTTGCAAAATAATGAGTGAAGAACTCTGGCGTAGTATGTTCCTTGTTCGCGGTGGGTTACAAAATTACCGTGAGAAGAATGAAGAATGGACCATGTTCCTTGTTCGCCGGTTATGGTTGAGAAAATTGCACTGAGTGGAGATGATGTAGAGCATGTGTTCCTTGTTCTAGTTGTAAGCTGCAAAAAATACCGAAAACCAAGAGAATGAGTGAGGACAGAGCATGTTCCTTGTGCGCCGGTGAGGGTTGCAAAAATTACCGTGAACTTGTAGAGAATGAAGAAGAGTTGCAGAGCATGTTCGTCGGTTGGGTTCCAAAATTACTGTGAGGTTGAAGAGAATGAAGAAGAGTTGCACAGCATGTTCGTCGGTTTGGGTTCCAAAATTACCGTGACATTGAAGAGAATGAAGAAGAAGAGTTGGAGAGTTTCGTCGGTTTGGGTTCCAAAATTAGCGTGAGAATATAAGAGAATAGATAGAAAGAGCCGCGTTAAATTTGGGCCGAAAATTAAAAATCCCGCCTAGACTATATACCACGGTTGACAAAAAAACCGTGGTTTAATATAGTAAGATGTGCAATATAAATGACGGTTGCCTAGGAACCGTGGTATATAGGTACCCTATATACGACGGTTCCCAAAGAACCGTGGTATATTCACTCTGGCATGTACGATATACCACGGTTGACCGAAAAACCGTGGTATATCAGTAATCTATATACGACGGTTCTCCAAAAACCGTGGTATATGAACTCTGGCGTGTACCTTAAATGACGGTTTCTATGAAAATCGTAGTTTATAAACTTTAAACCACGGTTTTCCTTTTAACCATGGTTTAAACGCCGTCATTAAAAACATTTTTTCTACTAGTGGTATTGGACAATCCACTAAGCAATGAGGGAAGATAGAGCGAGTTGTAACACCCCCACGTTAATCTCATCATTACCTCTTAAACCTTCTCTAATTACTTCTACTCGCACAGCGGAACTCTAACTTACAACGAGGGGTGAAAAACGCCGTTAGCCACCCATGTGGCTGACCAGGCCTTCCTTACATACCGTAACGGTCTGATGAACTGGAACAACCGAGTACTTCATACAAATACAATAATCATTTCACTTCTTTACTGTACCGAGTCTACATTATACAGATGCCGATAACATACTCGAACTTACACCTCATTCAAATGCATAAGTAATTACAATCTAACTACCCAGGCTCACTGCAGTCCCCGTCCTACTCTCTCGAACGGTGGTCAGCTTCAAGCACCTGCACACTAAAAACGTTCCCCCTAGGGGGTCAGCTTACGCTGCGCATGAAATTCGCATATACCGCGTGCTAACCGCGGTTACGCCGACTACTTTGGGTCGGATATACATGGAGTTCATTTTAATCAAACAACATGCATCATGGCAATACAATTATATGTATATCACACAAGGAATCTACATCCAATCACGGAACACGATTCCTAACTAACATAACAATGTTGTTAGTGGTAACTGGTTACTCTTAGGCATTGAGGGTTATTCCTCACTATGCCTTGTTTACTTATTCAATACCTCACCCTCTCTCTCGGGTTACTTATTCATACACACCCATTCTCTTGGGCTACTCATTCTTATACTTACCCGTTCTCTCGGGTTACTCATACATATACTCACCCCTTTCTCTCGGGTTATTTATACTCGTTATCTCACCCCACACTCTTGGGTTATTCATACTCAAGCTCTTGTAGATTCTCGAGACACTACAGGTCTCCTACGTCACGCTTGTTACTCTTATTACATACTAAGCCAAAACTCATGGCTCTCAGCATAGTCTTACTTCCCCGGTTTCGACCTACTCTGGGTCTAGCATGGTGGGAAGGTTCAACCAGCTCAACGGAACTCTCTCTTATTTCCTATCTCTTTTACTAGGTCCGACTACTCTCGGACTGCTCTCGTTCCCATACACTCCTCTCTCGGAGTTATAATAATATCATGTATGTTAGTCTAGAAGCATCATTCTCGATGTTTCTAATGACTTTGGGAACTTTACTTAAATTCAGGTAATCTTAGGTTTAAGGGTTACCCTCACAATCATATGATTATACATTAGGATATTTTCTTATACCGGGTAAAATCCTCATATAAGAGGTCGACCGTATCTCAAGGGAGTCACATAGTCCCTTAGGTCTCTTTTACCTTTCTTATATGTTTACATTATTGGACTAACTTCAATCCTCTCGATGGAGGTCATTTATCTCTCCACTCATATTTATTTCGTGGATTGTTTCAATATGGTTCTCTAACCGATATCGGGTATATACTCAACCCGTACATCTCCTCACATTTTAGGGAGTTCATATGTTTGTGTTATCGTTATACTTTAATCGATAGCTCGTGTGTGTTTGCACGTTTTCGTTATCATACGCATCGATCCGTTCTACAGATCTCTAGCCGAACGTTACTCACTATGAGTCGGTCTTTACTCTATGTTAGACCACACCGGCATACAAGTATGTTAGTTCATTCAACATACAACAAGACATACATAATCAAACAAGGGATTATTTTCATGCTTTAGTCTTGATTAAGCCGGCACACAAACACACAAATCAGAGTAACTCGGTTAGCATACGGGGCATGAGAAAATCATACCTTTCACCGGGATTTTTACTTTTACCGTGTCATCTCACCAAGCTCGGGTCACGCACGGTTCTCTGATAATGTTTCAACATTATTATTAATACTAATATCATACGGAACATAGTAAAATGTTACTCCCGTAGTTACCCCGTTATCCCGTTTTCTCGGTTTTACTTTTATTAATTTGAGTTCTCACTTCTCAATCACTTCTAACACCTTCTTACACTTCCTAGGGCCTTTACATGTCGCCAAACAAGGCCTTAACCCCTTATAACATCATTAACATTCAAACCCCCATCATTAGCAACCTTTAAAACACTCACGGGGCAATTCTGGGGGTGGTCCGGGACTTGGTACTTACCCTAAGTCCCGGACCAATTGCAAACTAAACTCTCGGGTGAAATTTATATATGGTCCGGGACCTTGTCCTGGAGTATAGTCCCGGACCAAAGCAGTACTTGCACTCTCGACCTTAATTTAGATGTGGTCCGGACTTTGTCCAAGGACCAAGTCCCGGACCCTGCTAAAACCTGCTCCAAACTTGATTTTTCCACTCCAAATCAATCCTTTAACCACCCTTAATCTTTTCATAAACTTTCCACAAGTTTTCCACATGTTTAATCACCTTAAAACATGCTCTAAAACTCTTCAAATCATAGGCTCAAACCTTACTCAAACTCTTGCTCAAATTCACACATTTTGCATTCTCCCTTTTGCACTAATGCACACTTGTGCATTTTCTAACCTCTCTTGACACTTTGCATGCTGTTCCACTTAATTATAACCATTTCAAAACCTCCAAGACAATGCACAACCCACATCTAGGTTCATGCCTCAATCTTAAACCTTAAATCCTCATTGTTTTCTAACCTTCAAAAAGCACTCAAACAACTCCCTTGCTACAGATTTTTGCATATCTCTCCTCTCTTTAAACTAGCATCCCAAAGATGGTCTACTAACCCAATTAAAATCTCCATACTTACCTAGTCACTCCTAGGTTAATTTTGACAGCACTTACTTGCTTTCCTAAGCATTATCACCACACTAAAACAGCTCACAACACTTCTCACACCTGTTTGGTTTAGACATTAATAATCACACCAAATTCCCATGGTTCACACATATGCCTAGCTTAGTTTCCTAGGCTTGTTTGCACACTTAAACCACATTAAACATTCACACTCAACTAACAATATTGTAGCATCATTACTACTCTAATTCAAGGTCATTACTTATGTTCAAAAAATGTGTTTTACATAGACAAAACCAACTCAAGGTAAGTTCAATACCTTGTTAGTTTTCTGTTTTCTCTTCCCTTCTTCTTCCTTCTCTTGTTCTTTCCTTCTCTTCTTGTTTCCACACCCACCAATGGGTTTAGATTGCTACTACAATCACATTCCCATGCCATACACAATAAGCTAGTTAATTCACACATCCTCACTAACCCTAGAATTTTCAAGAGCTAGTTTTCAAAGCTTAGCTTAGGCATTACCTTAGAACACCCAAAAGGATAGCTTGGCAATCAAAAGGGTGAAGTTCCAGCACTCCACAAAGGCAAGTGAAACCGGCTGAAGCAAGGATGGAGAAGGAACTCACGTTGGAATTTTCCAAAATCAAAGGAAGCTAGACAATGGAGATTTTGAACTTGCTTCTTACCTTAAGGAACCAAGCAGTGGTTTTAGAACCAAACGGCACCTTCAACCTTCAATTTCCAGATTTTTACATGGAGGTCAAGTGTGAGCTTTTTGGATTTTGAAGGGAGGGAAATGTTCCCCAAGTTGAGAGGAATCCAATGGTGAAATTATTTTGCAATTTGGTGTTGATTTGGACCTTGTAGAAGAAGAAGAAGAAGAGAGCTGATGGTGGCTCTTGCAAATCGCCATGGAGCTTCAGAGAGGAAGAAGAGAGCTCAGGTGGGAAGTGGGAAAAGAAATCGTGAGAGAAAGAATGAGGAGCAAGAGAGAGATTAAGTGGGTTTGTACTATTTACTTTTTGCTTTTGTTTTTCTTTTCTTCCTTCTTTATTTACTAACTATATAGAGAGGGGGAAGGCTAATTAAGCCAATAAAATCGGCCCCACTGTATACTTACATGCTGGAGCGTTTTTCGTTTTCTTACAGAAAACGCTTGTTATTTTACCCGGTTCGGCACTATTCACTCACCGGGCCCGTTTTTCGGATTTTTCTCGTTTCTTTATTTTTAATGGTTATTAAACTTCCATTAATACTTAATTATAGTTATATAATCAACTATAATTTTTACGGGTCCATTTGACCACTTAAAGTCACGTTTTTGGGTTTCCTCGAAAAACGTGCTTTAAAACTCCGTTAGCGTTTTAATCCATTATTTGGATCCGTTTTCTTCGGGAATCATTCCCGTATACTTATTAGGCCTAACTAAGCCTTAGGAATCCATCTCGGACCCTCTCGAGATCATGTATCTCTTATACTCATTTAACGCGCATTTTAGCGTTTTTCGCTTTTCAAGCGTTTTCTCTTTTTTTTGGTTTTATTCTTTTTACCAATACTCTTTAGGCACCATTAGGCCCTTAATAATTTTATTAGAGTAATTTAATCACCATTTTTAGATCCGGGGTATTAAAATCTACCCCCCTTAGGAACTTTGTCCTCAAAGTTGGTGAATCTAGATGGTTACTCTCATGGCGTACTATGCCAAGGTTATAATACATGTATAACCTTACAGACTCCACAAGTCTGTCTCATTTCATACTACACATACCACACACATATCACAGCATGTATAGCAATCAAAAATACTCTTTTTACTCTCTCCATGGAATCGGTCCGAAGACAAGAAGGCACTACAGTCCTCGAATCCATATTGAGTAATATACTACTGATCCCTCAGGTACCGGTCACGTTGAACACTTACTCTTTCTGGTTCACGGCCGTTTCATGACAAATGGGCACTTACTCTCTCTGGCCCACGGTCCCTTCGGTTCTGATCAAAACATTACACATATACATATCCTCAGGCACTCTGGTTGACTCACTCAACACAGGAACATCTCAGGGTACTCTCCCCCGTCCCGCTGCCTTTGGAAAAATCACACACTGACACCGCCCCAACCGGTCACTTAGGACCGCCGCACGTACGGTGCAATGGTTTCAAAACTAATACACGCCCACCGTTCTACCGGTCATCAAGACTTAAGGCCCCAGCCATCGGCGGGTGATAGCGGTTTCAAAACCAATTTTCATTTCCATCTTCATACTTGAAGAAAATTCTTTTTCAAAATCTGTTTGAAAATTCTTTTTAAAACATCACACAACTCCAAATCCGGTTTATGGTAGTTGTATCCTTCCTTAGCGTGATTACTTGTGACCACTTATAGGGAGCTTCAAGAATCATCCAACCCTGATGTGATCAGCATCAGTGTTGGACTGTCCTTCCACCCCAATTTGTGTTCGGTTTCCCTTGATCGCTAGCAGATCAAGTTCCACCTCCCACGTCAGTTTCAAACAATCAGATAGTCAAACATTTTCGTTTTCTATCTTTTACTCTTTCTAGTCGTATTCATAAAACAACCTGTTTCAATTTATCTTTATCATGGAACTTAAGTCATCCATTATTCTCTATTTGTTTCACTTACCTTGCCTAGGCATTCCATACTTGTGGCCTCATTAGTCAAATTATTACTCAACTTAAAACATACAACATACAACTCCAAAGGATGGAACTCACTCCATCAATCATTCTCAAATAAAATCACCTAGGGAACTCACTCCCTCTTAGGTTACACATCGGTTTCATGCCGATTCATACTCATCATAACTCGTGTCTAATCTCACTAGACATATACTATAGGGATTCTCATTCCCTAGGAGTCTCTCTACTCCTCTTTTCATAAATATTACATACTCGTTACTTGCATCTCTCATGCACAATACTTATACTTACACAATGAATGGGTACACATGTTTATGTAACATGAGGTCCAAACATCAAAACAATTTCTTTTGTGCTATGCACATAGTAGTTTACGAACTATACGTAAAACATACTCTAAGTGGTTTCTCGCCCTACCCCCCTTAAAAGGGGTTACGCCCGCGTAACCAACCATATGTTATTACTGAACATTGGTTCATTAATTCGAGTATTATGAAGTGTTTTAACTTCAGTACGGTTAATTAACTCATAACCGGGTTCGGTTCTAGCCTCTAAGGCTTCAAGGGGTTTATGACATAGGTATACTTAACCTTGAATCACGGTCCACAAGCTTCTGCTGCGTGACCTGATAACTAGAGCTTAATCCGCTCTTTGGTATTCTCCATGTATTTCAATCGTCGCTTGGTATCTCTTACCGTATGCGAATTCGATGAATTTTAGATTGTCTCTCCAGTTCTCTGGGAATCTACTTCGTATAACACTGTATACCTTTGTGATTATTCACTTATTTTTCCCGACTTGTTGTCGGTTGAGGTCAAGCTACTACTTAGCATGTAGTGCTTCCTCGTTTAATAGTGGCTCATGGATTATGTTTGTTTCTTGGTTCTGTACCAGAGTTCTTCATTCATACTACTCTGCATTTACCATTCATCGATCCTGGGCCCTGTGGGTTACTGCCCACATTCTTCGTGCATCTTTGGCCAACGGCCGCACGGTTATCTCTCTAAATTCTCACTCAACAGGCTTCGTTGACATTTCTCAATTCCTGGCTCTCCCACTCGATCATTACCGCACAAGTGCAATACCAAAACACTCAGTCATACAGAGTGCAGAAGCGTAAACCCTTGACAGTAAATCTCTCATGAGATAGGAATGAACATGTCTCCTTACCACATTTCTCATCAACTCCGTATCATTACCCGAATATACTCTTACAATGGTCGCTTACTGCGTACCTTGTTCTACTCGTTACAACACTTGTTTACATGGCATCCGCTACTACTTTAGCTTCTGCTCATGTACTCCCGCCATTTATACTATGGCTTGCCATTCACTTGGCTCAATATTATACGCTATATTTTTTTTAAATCTCTCTGCGCACTTGCGCGCTGCTTGCTCTGCAGTTCATATTGCACACTTACAGTGTTTACTACTCAACCGATTACTCTTCGGTTCGAATTGCTGCTATCGAGGTTCCTCTTTATACTCTACTATTGTTCATATACTCATTGGCAATATACACATGCTCAAGTTTTACTACACCGCACTAGCGGTTTCACATTTCATACTTAGGTGGTAGCCTTTCTCTGGAGGATTCACGCAAATGCCGCTCCATAGGCCCCATAATAACAAGTGGTATCCCCACTCTAAGGTAGTGGTTCATTCTCCACTGTTCCTCTTATGCCTCTATGCATAGGTTTACAACGTTTAGATCTACAAGTTGTAGTTGGTTTTATCGGCTTACAAGCCACCTTGCCTCGAGTCATGCTCCATGCGGGCTGTTTAAATAGGTTTTTGCTTCTCCGTATACCATTAAATGGTTTGGAGGTATTACTGGGTTTTCCGATAAGGTTGTCTCAACACTCTTCCATACATGGAAGGCCCTTAAGTAACTTGATATTTGTTGTTGCTCTTTGGCAGTCTGGGGTATCCCGTGTACCGTGGGATCCCTTCGGGTTCTACCCGAGTGTTTGCTTAAACACTTGTGTTCTCAACACGATATTTCGTTCAACTACTGTTGACTCCGACACCCTTCTCGGATTGCTCCTGGGTGTTACTGAGTAATGCCATTACATCTGGCTTGTACTCATGGTTATGTTCAGTTGTGACTTCGCCTTGCGGCTATGTCTAATTCAAACTATCCCGTTTAGGGTTGTAATGTCTCCCGTTATTGGGTAGAGCCTTGGTACTCTCTAATACCTTCTGGGTCAGGTCATTATTCTCTTCAGTGAGGTATAATGTGGGAATTCTATCCCGTTTATCGTACATCAATAAGTTCATTTAGGCATTCGCCGTATTGTTTACACTGGTATTCACCCAGTTATTAGGTATTTCCTGAGACATATCCAATGTCTGTACTTAATACTCTGTGCTTCTCGCACTTCTTACGGCTTATCCTTAGGTCCGTGACCTTACTGGATTCTAGACTCCCTTAACTCGGTAAGCTTCCTTGTGTTCTTCGATCATTCGAGATGTCCAACTGTCTTTGTTTGAATTGGCTCTTTCGTCCGTAGTATGGAGTGGGCTACTTCGCGTGTACTGTACTCTACTTGTATACATACATGGAGTATCTTGTTGATACGTTACCACTTACCCGACTAACTCATAATTGGTCTGTCAGGCCCGCAAGCTCCTTCGGAGTGCGGTCGTTCCATGTCTCGTTTAGTATACCGTAGTGTCGGTCACACGCCTAAGTGAAGTATTCTATTGCCCACTCCTCTTATATCGTCCTATGATAACTTACCGTCATTCTCTGGTTTGGTTTAAAAATTCGGGGGTTTTTGGATAATTTTATGTTTGAAAGAAAATTTGGGTTTTAAAAGTAAGCTCTTCATGGCATTTCATTGCCGGCTGATTCTTACCCAGTCCAGCTTCTTGCTGGCCGGTATGTTCTTTATACACTGATCAGGCCGTTATGCCTTTTTAAGGTTTCGTTCACAATTCTTAGGGTTTGTGGTGCTATATGGCTTCTCTTGCCGTCTTGGTACTTGCTAAGTACTGGTCGCTTGTCAAAGCTCTTCTTAAAAGTCCCGTTAACTCTGCACTTGCCGTGGCAAGTGCGCGGTACAGGCGGTTTTTAGGTTAACTCATACCGGTCACGGTATTGTTCACATTGTATTTGGTAGCGTCGTTGGCTCTTCCTTGATCCCCTAGTTGGATAACTGCTCCTTGGAGCTGATTGTCATTCCTCTTGACATGACTGTCGTTCATTTAGGAGCTCCTCCACCCTCGGAGTTCCTTAATTACTTAGTGCTTTGTTCTACCTCGTTGCTCGTTCCCACATATTTACTGTGGTTACCGAGGTTAAAGTCATTTAGGCACTACTTCTGTAGTCTCATTCGGGTATATCCCGTAGCTATGCTCGTAGCTGTTTAAGCTGTATCAGTTAAGTATTGCAACCTCTTCGGGGGCAGTGGGGTGGGTGTATCTACTCTTGACTAGATTCTTAGTCGGTTAGTGTACCGATGTTGGTATTACTTACTATGGCGGTCGTAGACTGTGTCCCGGTTCCCGTTAGTTTTCATAAGTCCGTCTTGTCGCGCGATGGTGCATCCTTCTCACTGCTGCTCGACCAGCTGGGTTCTCGCGACTGCTAAGCATGTCACCCTAAGCTGCCACAAATTCTGGTCTCCTTGGATTAGGATGTCTCAACCTTCCGTCATTGCATGCAAGTTATTGTCATTTCAGCGGGATCCGCTCCGGGATTTCCGGTTCTCGGGATCTACCGCATGACAGGTTCTGGTTCAGAATGAAATATTTAGTAACTGCCAGATTAGGTTTCCCCGTCTCTCTGGCGTTCTTTCCCAAGCTTTTAATACGGGTGTTGTGGAGGGCGGGTTTGGTATTGTAGGTATCCAGAACATACTGGAAGTTCATCTAGCAGCTCTCACGCTACCACTCAACCCATAGCCCTAAGTCCCTAATTCCTAACTCGGTATCTCCTAAGCTCGGTATTTCCAGTCATCAGAGCGATACTTCGCTCTGATACCATTTTTGTAACACCCCAACCGTTAATCTCATCATTACCTCTTAAACCTTCTCTAATTACTTCTACTCGCACAGCGGAACTCTAACTTACAACGAGGGGTGAAACAACGCCGTTAGCCACCCATGTGGCTGACCAGGCCTTCCTTACATACCGTAACGGTCTGATGAACTGGAACAACCGAGTACTTCATACAAATACAATAATCATTTCACTTCTTTACTGTACCGAGTCTACATTATACGGATGCCGATAACATACTCGGACTTACACCTCATTCAAATGCATAAGTAATTACAATCTAACTACCCAGGCTCACTGCAGTCCCCGTCCTACTCTCTCGAACGGTGGTCAGCTTCAAGCACCTGCACACTAAAAACGTTCCCCCTAGGGGGTCAGCTTACGCTGCGCATGAAATTCGCATATACCGCGTGCTAACCGCGGTACGCCGACTACTTTGGGTCGGATATACATGGAGTTCATTTTAATCAAACAACATGCATCATGGCAATACAATATATATGTATATCACACAAGGAATCTACATCCCCCCCCCCCCAAAAAAATTTCCATCCAACACGGAACACGATTCCTAACTAACATAACAATGTTGTTAGTGGTAACTGGTTACTCTTAGGCATTGAGGGTTATTCCTCACTATGCCTTGTTTACTTATTCAATACCTCACCCTCTCTCTCGGGTTACTTATTCGTATACACACCCATTCTCTTGGGCTACTCATTCTTACTTACCCGTTCTCTCGGGTTACTCATACATATACTCACCCCTTTCTCTCGGGTTATTTATACTCTTATCTCACCCACACTCTTGGGTTATTCATACTCAAGCTCTTGTAGATTCTCGAGACACTACAGGTCTCCTACGTCACGCTTGTTACTCTTATTACATACTTAAGCCAAAACTCATGGCTCTCTAGCATAGTCTTACTTCCCCGGTTTCGACCCTACTCTGGGTCTAGCATGGTGGGAAGGTTCAACCAGCTCACGGAACTCTCTCTTAGTTCCTATCTCTTTACTTAGGTCCGACTACTCTCGGACTACTCGTTCCCATACACTCCTCTCTCGGAGTTATAATAATATCATGTATGTTAGTCTAGAAGCATCATTCTCGATGTTTCTAATGACTTTGGGAACTTTACTTAAATTCGGGTAATCTTAGGTTTAAGGGTTACCCTCACAATCATATGATTATACATTAGGATATTTTCTTATACCGGGTAAAATCCTCATATAAGAGGTCGACCGTATCTCAAGGGAGTCACATAGTCCCTTAGGTCTCTTTTACCTTTCTTATATGTTTACATTATTGGACTAACTTCAATCCTCTCGATGGAGGTCATTTATCTCTCCACTCATATTTATTTCGTGGATTGTTTCAATATGGTTCTCTAACCGATATCGGGTATATACTCAACCCGTACATCTCCTCACATTTTAGGGAGTTCATATGTTTGTGTTATCGTTATACTTTAATCGATAGCTCGTGTGTGTTTGCACGTTTTCGTTATCATACGCATCGATCCGCTCTACAGATCTCTAGCCGAACGTTACTCACTATGAGTCGGTCTTTACTCTATGTTAGACCACACCGGCATACAAGTATGTTAGTTCATTCAACATACAACAAGACATACATAATCAAACAAGGGATTATTTTCATGCTTTAGTCTTGATTAAGCCGGCACACAAACACACAAATCAGAGTAACTCGGTTAGCATACGGGGCATGAGAAAATCATACCTTTCACCGGGATTTTTACTTTTACCGTGTCATCTCACCAAGCTCGGGTCACGCACGGTTCTCTGATAATGTTTCAACATTATTATTAATACTAATATCATACGGAACATAGTAAAATGTTACTCCCGTAGTTACCCCGTTATCCCGTTTTCTCGGTTTTACTTTTATTAATTTGAGTTCTCACTTCTCAATCACTTCTAACACCTTCTTACACTTCCTAGGGCCTTTACATGTCGCCAAACAAGGCCTTAACCCCTTATAACATCATTAACATTCAAACCCCATCATTAGCAACCTTTAAAACACTCACGGGGCAATTCTGGGGGTGGTCCGGGACTTGGTACTTACCCTAAGTCCCGGACCAATTGCAAACTAAACTCTCGGGTGAAATTTATATATGGTCCGGGACCTTGTCCTGGAGTATAGTCCCGGACCAAAGCAGTACTTGCACTCTCGACCTTAATTTAGATGTGGTCCGGGACTTTGTCCAAGGACCAAGTCCCGGACCCTGCTAAAACCTGCTCCAAACTTGATTTTTCCACTCCAAATCAATCCTTTAACCACCCTTAATCTTTTCATAAACTTTCCACAAGTTTTCCACATGTTTAATCACCTTAAAACATGCTCTAAAACTCTTCAAATCATAGGCTCAAACCTTACTCAAACTCTTGCTCAAATTCACACATTTTGCATTCTCCCTTTTGCACTAATGCACACTTGTGCATTTTCTAACCTCTCTTGACACTTTGCATGCTGTTCCCACTTAATTTAACCATTTCAAAACCTCCAAGACAATGCACAACCCACATCTAGGTTCATGCCTCAATCTTAAACCTTAAATCCTCATTGTTTTCTAACCTTCAAAAAGCACTCAAACAACTCCCTTGCTACAGATTTTTGCATATCTCTCCTCTCTTTCAACTAGCATCCCAAAGATGGTCTACTAACCCAATTAAAATCTCCATACTTACCTAGTCACTCCTAGGTTAATTTTGACAGCACTTACTTGCTTTCCTAAGCATTATCACCACACTAAAACAGCTCACAACACTTCTCACACCTGTTTGGTTTAGGCATTAATAATCACACCAAATTCCCATGGTTCACACATATGCCTAGCTTAGTTTCCTAGGCTTGTTTGCACACTTAAACCACATTAAACATTCACACTCAACTAACAATATTGTAGCATCATTACTACTCTAATTCAAGGTCATTACTTATGTTCAAAAAAATGTGTTTTACATAGACAAAACCAACTCAAGGTAAGTTCAATACCTTGTTAGTTTTCTGTTTTCTTCCCCTCTTCCTTCTCTTGTTCTTTCCTTCTCTTCTTGTTTCCACACCCACCAATGGGTTTAGATTGCTACTACAATCACATTCCCATGCCATACACAATAAGCTAGTTAATTCACACATCCTCACTAACCCTAGAATTTTCAAGAGCTAGTTTTCAAAGCTTAGCTTAGGCATTACCTTAGAACACCCAAAAGGATAGCTTGGCAATCAAAAGGGTGAAGTTCCAGCACTCCACAAAGGCAAGTGAAACCGGCTGAAGCAAGGATGGAGAAGGAACTCACGTTGGAATTTTCCAAAAATCAAAGGAAGCTAGACAATGGAGATTTTGAACTTGCTTCTTACCTTAAGGAACCAAGGGTTTTTAGAACCAAACGGCAGCTTCAACCTTCAATTTCCAGATTTTTACATGGAGGTCAAGTGTGAGCTTTTTGGATTTTGAAGGGAGGGAAATGTTCCCCAAGTTGAGAGGAATCCAATGGTGAAATTATTTTGCAATTTGGTGTTGATTTGGACCTTGTAGAAGAAGAAGAAGAAGAGAGCTGATGGTGGCTCTTGCAAATCGCCATGGAGCTTCAGAGAGGAAGAAGAGAGCTCAGGTGGGAAGTGGGAAAAGAAATCGTGAGAGAAAGAATGAGGAGCAAGAGAGAGATTAAGTGGGTTTGTACTATTTACTTTTTGCTTTTGTTTTTCTTTTCTTCCTTCTTTATTTACTAACTATATTAGAGAGGGGGAAGGCTAATTAAGCCAATAAAATCGGCCCCACTGTATACTTACATGCTGGAGCGTTTTTCGTTTTCTTACAGAAAACGCTTGTTATTTTACCCGGTTCGGCACTATTCACTCACCGGGCCCGTTTTTCGGATTTTTCTCGTTTCTTTATTTTTAATGGTTATTAAACTTCCATTAATACTTAATTATAGTTATATAATCAACTATAATTTTTACGGGTCCATTTGACCACTTAAAGTCACGTTTTTGGGTTTCCTCGAAAAACGTGCTTTAAAACTCCGTTAGCGTTTTAATCCATTATTTGGATCCGTTTTCTTCGGGAATCATTCCCGTATACTTATTAGGCCTAACTAAGCCTTAGGAATCCATCTCGGACCCTCTCGAGATCATGTATCTCTTATACTCATTTAACGCGCATTTTAGCGTTTTTCGCTTTTCAAGCGTTTTCTCTTTTCTTTTGGTTTTATTCTTTTTACCAATACTCTTTAGGCACCATTAGGCCCTTAATAATTTTATTAGAGTAATTTAATCACCATTTTTAGATCCGGGGTATTAAACGAGTCCATGGAGGTAAAACCACGAGCGACTGTGCTTTCCTTCAGCACATGGAAAGACACAATTCATAGCAAGATCAATGTCGATAAACAGGATACGAACTATGATTCATGCAAAGATCCGAGAATAGTAAGAAAACAATCATGGACTAATGAGAATAACGAGGCACTTAGGAATAAAAATCTCCACAAACCCAAAAAGCTTTGACTGCCCTGAACATAATCCCTTAGTTAGCCCTGTTGAGCCTTTCACGATAAACCTTTTTCTGTGAACTCCACAACATGCCAACCCACGTACATACTTACTTGCCCTTGCAATAGAGGATCTCGAAAGAGCCGGAGCCATGGTCTCTCCCCCACCATCTTTCACAGAACAACAAACGAAAATGTCTAAAGGAATCAGTGAGTCAATGCGACTCCAAAGTCAGACACCAAAAAAGAACACCGAAATTTTGAGAAGATTAACGAGCCAATGGAAACTCCAAAGCTGAAAGCAAAGCTGAAAACCAAAAAAGTAAGCAGAAAATGCCCAAGAAGGTGGATGAGCCCATGCGATTCTAAAAGCAGGAAGCAGGAAAGCGAAAATCACACACCAAAGAAGAAGGAGAAAATAAGCAAAAGGACCAATGATGTCCCGAAGAAACCGATAAGGGGTTATCAAAACCCGTCTAATCATTCCACCCATGGCAAAGGTGAAACATGTCCTTTATTGCACAAAAGCTCCACGATTCCCAAATAAATCCCACAGTCCCATGTGACATGCATCATACCCCTCATCCCCTTTACAACCCAATAAAGACCTCTGACTCATAAGTTAACGAGCGTTAACTGAAAGTACCGGATCTGAAACATGAATCATAAGCTTCATACTCGTTATTAACATGTCCCATCATCCCAAAGGGACCATGAGCGGAAGAGTGTGACCTTACCCCACAAGGTCTTTCGAGTGCGAGTGATTCTTTGATCGAAGCACCAAATCATAAACAGCTAATCTCATTGCAAGTGAGGAATTTGTGAGGATCGGAAAGTCCAGAACCTCGAAAGGAAATTCTCAGGAAAATACTGCTCTAAGCATCGAGAGTATCATCACACCACACGCACATTACACACACAACACTCACGAGATTGACCCGAATCCCTCCATGAGAGGAAAATGATTCACGCCTTCCAATTCAACAATCATTCAAGATCGAATCGAAGATGTCTTATATTCGTAAACCTCATATTAATAGAGATAGGACCGTACCTTCTCTACAAAAACTGCATATGCATTTTGCATCGTATCTAGCATTTAATATTTGTATGCATCATAAGCACTCCATCATCAACGTATGATTGGTAAGAACTCTGCCTAGTCTCGCTGAGAGTCGACTTCAGTTGCTGCAGTTGAAGTAAAACTTCCTATCAAAGGAAATCAAGTTGAAGCCAATCTGGGCTATCTTTGAGCTAAGTCGAATCATTATGAAGCCACCCGGGGCCATCCTCGAACTACATAAAAGCATTCAGAGCCATCCCAGGCTACCTTTGAGCTACATCGAACCAAAATAAGGCCATCCTAAGCCGTACGAAGACAATCTCGGAGCCATCCACTGTCATACTTGAGTCTCATCGACACCCCCCTCCCAAAGCCAAATTGGAGCCATACGGGAGCCGTCCTCAGACATTGTGACCATCTTTAGAGCCACACAGGAGCCATCTCAACAGTTCGAGAACAATATATGAGCCACCTAACATCCCTGTTAGAGCCATTTCATCACCAGGGTCTTGCCTACACAGTTTCGAACTACGTATGGTCTGATCTCAATACGAAATTGAGTACGTAGGCAGCCCTCCCAGGGTGTGACCGCCTCAAAGGGAAAATGCCCCTTTCTTCCTCGTTATCACCCATAGAGCCATCCCGTAGACCTTCCCGGAGCCATCCCGAGCTATCCTGGAGCCATCATGAGAGAACCCTGAAGTCATAACCGGGCCGAAACCATCCATCCATGACCAAGAATTTATCTACCACATCAAAATACGTCAAACACAACACAGTCCACCAATCAGATCAACCCACCATTCGACTCAAAATCTCAATCCAAATTGAAACCCACCAACCACCCTAGAGCCGTTGCTCATAATGGGGTCATGAATCATGTCGGAGCCCTCCGACCACACTGGAGCCACCCGACCGCACCAGAGCCATCAACGCAATCCAGAGCCATCAGTCCATACCGGAGCCATCACCACATGCCAAAGTCATCTCAAAATTTGAAGTAACTTTGGAGCCGTCTGCTCACACAAAAACCTACATCGACAAACAGGGAGTTTAATTCAATTAATACATTGGTTAATCACCTCACATCACATATCATCTACATATACCCACAAAATTTGCTCACTGTCTGACGCATCTTCACACCCGCTAGGCAGCTATTGCGGTACTAGTGCGGTTGAATTTTTCATTTTACACCCGCTAGACAGCTATTGCGCTGCTAGTGCGGTCGAATTTTTCGTTTTACACCTGCTAGACAACTATTGCGCTACTAGTACGGTCAAATTTCGTTTTACAACACCCGCTAGACAGCTATTGCGCTACTAGTGCGGTCAAATTTTTTGTTTTACACCTGCTAGACAGCTATTACGCTACTAGTACGATCGCCTTTCGTTTTACACCTGCTAGACAGCTATTGTGCTACTAGTGCGGCCGCCTTTCATTTTACACCCGTTAGGCAGCTATTACGCTACTAGTGTGGTCCCGCCGTTTTTGTCCACTAAGCAGCTATTACGCTACTAGTGCGAGATCATTCATTTCATAACCGACTAGGCAGCTATTACGCTACTAGTGCGGTCCCGCCGTTTTTCCTTCACTAGGCAGCTATTATGCTACTAGCGCAAGATCGTTTCACATCCACCTGCTAGGCAGCTATTACGCTACTAGTACTGTATTCCATTAAAGTATTATAGGCTCGTCATAAGTTCTATAGCTAGATGTCAAGAGGTCTAGTTGAGGCACTTCTAAGTCCTCGTACTTTCAATTGCATTATAGGCTCGTCATAAGTCCTATAGCTAGATGTCAAGAAGTCTAGTTGAGGCTCGTCATAAGTCCTCGTGCACCCCAAATCAATCTAATTGTTAGTATTATAGGCTCGTCATAAGTCCTATGACTAGATATCAAGAGGTCTAGTTGAGGCTCGTCATAAGTCCTCGTACTTTCAATTGCATTATAGGCTCGTCATAAGTCCTATAGCTAGATGTCAAGAGGTCTAGTTGAGGCTCGTCATAAGTCCTCGTGCACCCCAATCAATCTAATTGTTAGTATCATAGGCTCGTCATAAGTCCTATGACTAGATATCAAGAGGTCTAGTTGAGGCTCGTCATAAGTCCTCTACTTTCAATTGTATTATAGGCTTGTCATAAGTCCTATAGCTAGATGTCAAGAGGTCTAGTTAATGCTCGTCATAAGTCCTCGTACTTTCAATTGCATTATAGGCTCGTCATAAGTCCTATAGTTAGATGTCAAGAGGTCTAACTGAGGCTCGTCATAAGTCCTCGTACTTTCAATAACATTCATACACTCACGATCGCATCCCATCAAATCACAAACCGTAGTGAGAATTTTTGGCGCCCCATCAACCTTGATCCAATTATGCAAAGGTTTGCAGAATTGAATCAAGGGGAGCCATCTGTAGACACCAAAAATTCTCACCCCATAAAGCAAATCCCAAAATAATAAACGAAATAAGAAGGGTCGTCGCCTTTCTTTTCAAAACGAATTACCATGCGTGCCAAAACGAAACCATCATTTCATGACAAAGTTTTTAAACCAATTTTTAAAGCATTTCACAAAAACACAATTCTTCAAAAATGAAGTTTCAACAATCATCCGGTTTTAAACCCGTACCTTTTGTCCATTTACTTATTTTACCTTTTTGACTTTATTTATCCTATTTATCTTTGCTCATTTATTTTTCTGTTTCATTTTTTATATTATTCTTATTCTATATTATTTTATTACTTGCTTTTTTATCTCATTTAATTCATTGATACATTTTTACTTGTATTTTCTTTATCAGTACTCGTTTTACTTTGTCTTTATCATTATTATCTTATAATCATTTTCATCATTTTATGTACATTTTCATCAGTGCTATTTTATTATTTCATGTACATATTATTATACTATTTCATTCGTTTATACCTCATCATTATTTGTACTTTATTTTAGTTATATTCCATACCATTAGACTAACTATCTCATTTTATTGTACACATTCTTCTAAAACAGTAGCATTTTTAAAGGAGTTATCCAGGCTGAACTAAGGCTTTTGTTTTGTTTCTCTCATATGTATACTGAATGCTAACTCGGTGTAACTGGTCGGCACATTCACTAATCAACCCATTGATCCTGGGTTCGATTCCTGGCAGGAGCATGTAGGGCGTTTTTCTATTTTGTTCAGCTCGTTATTTCAGAGTTAATTTTCCATTTGCTTTACCCAGTCTACTAAGTCTTCTATCACAGTATAACTGGGTTGAATGTGGAGAGAGTTGTGGAACAACCCGAGTTTGAAACCTAGGGAGAAACATATCAGTGGTTTTGTTTCTTTTTCTCCCGTTTTAACTGGACCAACATACTCTTACCTAGGCCCAAAGTCACAATCGGCCCCAAAACCCTGGCCCAACATCTGTCCCCAAACCCTAACTTTTCGTTATTAAAGAACATCTAGGAAACCCTACTGTTCCATAAAAAAGACCAGCCGACAGCATCCAAAAGAGGTTTTCTTCTATTTTGTTGCAATGTTCCATCAGTTCTTCAGGGATTCTCTCTCGAACTGGAAAAAAATAAAACATCTCCATCTGTAGCTTCCTTCTACCGGAGGATCACCAACCCCATTCAGAATGTCGTAACTTACACAAATCAAACCCCGAAATCATCTCCTAGCCCCATCGCCTCCTCCTTCCTTCCGCCATCTTCAAGCTTTTGAAACTCACAACCACCATCTTGCTACATCGATCACCTCTCATTGTCGGATTTCCCGTAGCTAACTCTTCTCCTCCCTCGGTTTATCCCAATTTTTATCAAGACCACTACAAACCTTCAAGTCCTCGATTCTACCAGCTGAGAATCTCGCCGAAAATTTCACCTTGGTGACCGCGTTCTCATTACTAACCAGCAGTGTAAGTTGAGTTTGGCTTCCCCTTGAAAACGATTTCGAGCTCTCTTTCCTTCCTTCTCTCGATTTCACTCGATTCGTTATGTTTTCTCTCTTCCTGACCAAATGAACTTCAATGGTGATGGTTACACAAGAATAGGGCAAGAACAAGGCTCTGTAGGGAACATATTCCCGAGGAAGGAGTCGGCTCTTCATCCCTATAATTTATCTATCTGTTTTAAACCTCCTTGAGAGGCTTTTTGTCTACACAACAAGCTTTGTTTCATCTGTTAATTTGTGTTATACATCGAAACAGAAGATACCATTCTTGTTTCAAAGTTTGCTTACTGAGGGGAGTTCATGCTCCTTCCCGTGTACATATTCTCTGTAACCAACTCGTTTTATTTTTGTTCAGATACATTACTGACAGATTCTTTACTCATCATTTCATTTCAGACACTAGTTTATAGTTTGACACTAACATGTGTGTACTGCTTTGTTTTGCGATTTCATTTTGTTTTAGCAGGAAACACCATACCACTATCCCGGTATTTCATCTATGGGTGTTCAGATGCTCAACCCACCTGATATATATATTGTTGTATATACTGTTTTCTGATGTTGAGTTCCTGTTCTGTTGTATACATTGTTTTCTAATATTGAGTTTTTGTTCTACTTGAATACATGGTTTTATGATGTTTAAATTTTGGTTCTGTTTGAATCTGTTGAGCTTCTAATTTTCCGGTTTGGCTTAAACACTGTCAAGTTCTAATATGGAGTCTCTGGATTCTTAAGGCTGTGCAAAGAATAGGCAACCACTGCGGCGTTCATATTGCTTCCATTCCTTTCTTTGATTTTGTCTCGACTGCTGAAGCATTATACACTCTTATTTCATCTATGTATCACCTGAAATGAACCTGAATCTCAGTTGTACCTTATGCGTCTGACTAACGTGCTGCCTTCGGTGTTATTCTTATGTTCAATATGGTGCTTCATTTTCTGGTGACTAATCTGAACAACCCACATACCCTGTCCGAGTTTCCCAACAAACAGGACCGTCATCTTCACCCGGATTCATTTCCATTACAGTTATTCACATCTCTGCAGTGTGTTTGCCCGAAAGTTAATCAAAACCAGTATCAGTTCAATGGTGGAAGTGCTTATGGTTTGATTTTCACTCCTCTGTATATATACAATTATCCTTGCTTACTAATGTCTTTTGTTTCTCCTTTGTTGCTTCTGGAGAATATCTTGCAGGTGTAGATACATCACACCCAGTGGGTACTCATTTCTGATTCAGTTTTTACTTCTCAATCTCTAGGTTACTGATTAGCTCAATATTTCATAATTGTCCGTGAATCTGTAGAAGTACTGCCTGACTTTTCTTCCTTTGTTGTCGTTTGAGTTAACCGGACCATGGGTGCATGATTAAAATCTCTTCTGAAAGGATTTGTAACCGGTGTTGAATCCCTACCGTCTACTTCTTACTCTAAAATATTCGTTCCCCCTTCAAGACCTATTTCTAATCTGGGAAGTTATTATTTTATGAGTTGCTACATGTTGAATTTGTCTGAGAAGTATCTTGCTATGCTTTTGGCTCCTTAATCCCGATTCATGAATGATCATGTTGATGACTAAAGGCGTAGAGGTATAAAACAGTTCATTTTGTGTGATGTTGCGCAAAATTGATGGAGTTTGTTTAAGAGGAAGAAAACAAAAATGACTAGATAAAGAGATGGATAAAGCCTGAGTTTTATTTAGTTAATTTGCCTTCAGTATACTAATCTCAGTGTTTCATTTTAGTCCTATACCTTCTTAATGTCGATCTGCTGCTTCAGCTGTTGATATTCATACTTGCTTTGAGTCATGCTTAACTCCTTTGTTCTCTGGATGCTGCTATTATGTCATGATCTCACCCATGGGTGTGTCATTTGGAATTTAGTTGGCAATTCCCCCCCCCCCCTTACAGTACACATAACTCGGAAATCACCTATGTTTGTTGTTTATTTGTTTATGTTTGCTCACTGCCCATATTTCTTGTTCGACTGAGGTACATATGCCAACCGAGACGTCTGCCTTGCTGTTGGGATCTGATTTTGGGCTAAGCTTGTGAACATAGACCCAGCTGCTTTCAACTTACGGACCTCACTTCAGCCTATTGTTGGCTAGCGGTCAAGTTTTCCATCACAATTTTTTATCTGTTTTTTTTTTCATTCCAAATGAGTGGGTTGTTCTATTCTTATCATTTTGCTTCTTATTGGTGTTGTTTCAATTCGTATAACATGTACATTTGATTAATTCTTTAATTTGAACGCAACACACCCATGTAATTATTCGTTTTCCATGTACATATTTATATTTTTTTATGTACAATTTCTATATTCTAAGCTCTAGTTATTAGACCTTAGGACCAAGCCTTAGGATAGAGGGTGAACCCTAAGATTTAGGTGAGCCATGGTCCCACCTAAAAAACTAGGTGATCCCTAGACCCAAACCACATCTTATTATAATAACATGTATTATTAAAAACTTTCTCAAAATTCATCCCAATTTGATTCATCATTTCTTCCCAAATTTTTCCAAAGCCATTAGACCCAAAAATCAAAAGCTCAAAACAACTAAAAAAGGTCCAATTTTCGGCCAAAAGCCCAAATAAGGCCCAAACAAGTCCCAAACTTCCACCTTTGACCAAGGCCCAAACTTCCTACTTTGACTCTGTCCAACTTTGACCAACCCAAGCTTTGACCTTGACTTGAACCTTGACCATGACCCAAGGTTTGACCAAGGCCCAAACTTTGACCAATCGAGCTTTGACTAGACCAAGTTTGACCTTGACCCAACTTTGACTCTATCCCGCTTTGACTCGGTCTAAGTTTGACCTGCCTTGTTTTCCAACCCCAACCAAATTCAATCCAAACCCAATTCATTCGGCCCAATCCAATTGAAACTTAATGCATTTGATTCAAACTCAGTGTAAATCCTGTTCAAACTCCAAAAATCCAAAAAATCTCTTTTCTCAAGTTTCAGAAATATTTTCATTCAAATATCATCAGATCTTCAAAGAACCATTTTGTGGAATTTTAAAGGAAAACTCTTCTCACATCACAGAAAACTCTTCTCAAATGCAGAAAGTTCTTCTCACATATACAGAAATTTTCTCCTAAAAACATTTCCAAAATCAGTGTTTCTTTGCCGAGAATTCCGAACAACATCTAAAGTTTTCCAACTCAGTTTTCAAACTCAAACTAAACCGCTTTCGGGGAACATGAGATGTCTAACACCTTCAAAAATGTTTTCTTCCTGGTTAGGCATTACTTCTCCCTTCCAAAATAAAAATCTGAGGTGGGGCACTGGGGTCGTAACCTCCCTTGTCGCAGTCTGGATCTCTTTAGGCGGGGCATTAGGGTGACAAACCTCCCCTAATTGCAACCAAGATTTTAACAAGGTGGGGTGCTAGGGAAGTAACGACCTTCCAAGTCGCAGCCAGGATTTTAGAATCGTCTAACTCCCTTCCACTTTATTTTGGTATTTTCGGCTTTTGTGTTTTTTAAATCCCGGGAGATAGAGACATTATTAGGGTTGACCGAGAACATCTCATTCACGGTGTTTTCTCTCTAAATCCTATTTTCGACATAAATTCATGCCCCATCTTTCGAGCCTAGGCATTTACCATTAATTAAGTGTCATGTTCGAGTGGGTACATAGGGTAATCCCTCGGGATTATCCGCCCTTTTACAACAAAATGAATTTTCTCAACCGCTTTCGAACCTCAAATTTAAAAACCCCAGGATCTCTATTCAAACTTCAATTGCCTCACACATACTCATATCATCTTCAAACCCCAAAACACTTCATACTCAAGTCATCATCCAAACTTTAAATCACTTAATTCAAAAAAAAAAATTCACAAACTCCTACCAACCACAATCAAACACATTTCCCCTCACAATTTGGGTACATTCATTAAATTACCCATCCCATATTCTAAAACAATTAGATAAGCATCAAGTTAGTTTATTTTACCTTAATTCACAAGTTCCTCTTTTGAAGTCTTCTCCTCTCCTCTTCCTCAATTTCAGTCAAGTGGGCAATGGAGTTTCCAAACTCCATTCCTATCATCCAAGAACACAAAATGAGTATAATTAAATCCTAACCCTTGGAATAATGCTAATTCAATGAAATGCTTAAAACACAAATTCTAGGGTTCCACCACATTGGAGAGTTGAGACAATACTCAAACAAGGAGAAAAACAAGGTATTAAAAAGGCAAAATCGGCCAAGCCTGAAGGATGAAAAAAATGAGTTTTTCTAGAATATTTTTACCTTAGAAGAGAGAGGGACTCCAAGCTCCATAACAATGACGTTTTCTTCACCAATGGGTTATACCCATGGAGATGAACTTCATCCTTTGAAGGTTTTGAAAAGAGGGAAAGATAGATCTTGATGAGAGGAGCAAGAATATATGATTTGTTTTTGATTTGGAGTTGTAATGTGGCTTGGGCAAGCTTGGAGGTGTGAGCTGCCATGGAAGGTTGAACAAATCGCCTGGAGGAAGAAGAAGAAATCGGCAGAGAGAGGAGGAAGAGTGGAGGGCAGTACGTGAGGGGAAAAAGAAATGAGGGGAGAGAGAGAAAAAGTTGCTTTTTGTAACTTTTTTCCCTTTTCTTTTCTTTCTTCCTTTTCTTTACTAGCTAGGTGAGTGTGAGTGAGCTGATTTTTATTATAAAAACTGGTCCCACCTATACATATGAGCTGGAGCGTTTTTCGTCTTTTACAGAAAACACTCGTTAATTTACCCGGTTTTAACACTATTTACTAACCGGGCCCGTTTTCCGGAATTTTCTCGTTTAATTAATTTTAATGGTTCTTAAGCTTCCATTAATGTTTAATTATAGTTATTTGGTTGACTATAATTTTTACGGGTTCATTTGACCACTCAAAGTCATGTTTTTGGGTTTTCTCGAAAACGTGCTCTAAAGCTTTATTAGCACTTTTATTCATTTTATGGATCCGTTTTCTTCGGGAATTGCTCCCCTATATTATTTAGGCATTATTAAGCCATGGAAGTCCATCAAAGACCCTTTTCGAGGTCGTATTCCTCTTACGGTCACATAACGCTCAATTTAGCGTTTTTCGCTTTTCTTTTGGATTTATTTCTTTACCAAAATTCTTTAGGCACTAATGGCCCCTCAAATATCATGTTAGAGTAATTTAATCACCCTAATTAAGTTCAGGGTATTTCACATATATAATGTAGATCGAGTTCCAGTTAGGAGAAGAAAGGCCCAAGTAGTCACAAAGGACTAGGAATGATAAGAATATCCATAACCCGTGGTAGACAGTTTATGTTACCACCATCCAGAAAGTATATTCCCATAGACAAACATACTCATGAGTGGAATAGAAACAAAGAGAGATGGCCCCCACCTCCAGTCAGTTGTCACATGAACGAGGTATAGCAGACCTCTACTACCGCCGACCCGTTCTCGGTCATCGTTGAAAAGTGTTAGCACCACATAATAAAAAGACTCCATACTCAAGAAGGCTGACCAAACTTGACTCACGAATGAAATAGTACCCATAGTCAAAGGAAGAATTTACCAGATTTGACATTTTCCCGTATTCCTAACTATTCCACTAGATCATTAACTGCGCAAGTGCAATACCAAAACACTCAGTCATACAGAGTGCAGAGGCATAAAGACTTTGCAGTTAATAGCCTAATGGAACATTAAGGTAGGAAGGAATAGTAACCATGCAAGTTATACATTCAAGGCTCAGTTAGTCACATCAAGCTAGGTTAGTCACACAAGTAGTTTTCCTTTTGAAATTCATTTAAGCTCAGTTAGCATTTTTCAAAAACGTTTCCTTAAGTCTGTTAGCAGAAGTATCTGAGTACGAGAAATCGTACCTGGTATGAGCAAAAGTAGTAACCAAACTTGAATGTGTGAACTTCCACTAATAACCTATAATTAAGGTGTCTCAAGTACTGATTAGCTAAGGAACTTATAAAGCTAAACATCTTTTCTTCTTACTGGTTTATAGTTTTTTGGTTTACAATTACTCTCCCATAAGGATCTAGCTAGATCTTGTTAATTAAATCTTTCATTAGGCCCATTTCATTTAATCTGGAATGATTTAGGGTATTATACTGAGAGTGGCCCAAGCTCTCGTTGAATTGTTTAAGTGGGCTTTTGGAATTCATGGACTTAGGCCCAGTAGGTTAGCCCAAGTCCGCTTACGTTTTCGCTAATCAATTAAATTTTCTAAAAAGGGTTTTGCGAGGTTTCGAACGTCCAACCTCGATTTAGTTCTAGGTTTGACTTGACCATCTACGCTATTGAATTTGTATGTCTTAAGTGTACACTTAATTTTATTTCAGTTACTTACTCTTGATCATAGGTTTAGCTTAATCAAACTCTTAAGTTACAGTTGACTACTTTACTTTAATACCTGATTAAAGTTCTAAGGTTTAGGATATGTATTTCTCATAATAGTCCACCTGGTTTATACTTTAATTGTTACATATGAATTAGGTTTACCATAATATTTTCCTCATATTATATTTCCTATAAGGTATGTTATTTCTTTTTTTTAATGTATATATATATATATTAGAATTTATTTAAGACATTCTTTATGTAGTTTTATTGTATTTAATTATTCCTATTCACTTGTACACACATCTATGCCCAATATACGATCTATAGGATAAGGTATTTCCTTAGTTTCAATTTAGTATATTAACTTCTATAGTATATAGTTAACATAAAAGTAAGTAAATTTTAATTCCTTGATTTAAACTAAGATAATCCTTTATTTCTTTATTTCTCTATTTCTACTCAAAACTTTATAGCCTAATATATTTGATAACATTCTCTATCAAATGTTCGTTTAGCCTTCTTATATTATTTTCAACCTATAAAGTTTATTATTCAACTATAAATTAATTTTTATTACATTAAAACCATAGATTATAAGATATCTTATGAAAAATTCAAATACAATTATTAAACCTATTTCCTCTTATCTAAAAAGTCTCAAATTCAATATAAAACAACTATGATATTTTAGACATATTATAAACTTTTTATTTCATTAAAATCTCTTTGTTAAATATCCACATAAATCCAAAATACTTAGAACTTTCAAAAACTCTAACTTACGTTTAAAACTCAAAACCCATATTAATTTACATGAAATAAACTAGATTTTACAAGGAATGTAACTGTTAAAATTTTGTGTCAAAATATATTGGGAGGGTCATTAATAAATCCAGCAGTTAGAGTATTATTCTGTGTTTTTTATTAACTTAAATATTATTAATCTCCTAAGTTTTAATCTCGGCCGTCCGTCCTCATAACCCACGATCCGGCGCTCAAGAACACGCGAGTTCATCCGACAATCCTTAAAACACTACGATTGGGAATCGATTGATTTCTCTCAATTTACAGAACAAAATTTAGTGATTCTTGTTTGTTCGACTCAAATCTCCCAACGATTCCAATGGTTCCAGTTTCATGGTCTATCGTGCAGTGTGCTACGATTTCGATTCTGGGTAGTTCGAACCTAGGGTTTGTGTTGGTCTTGTTTGAATTCGATAAATTCAAATTAATAGGTGGGTATGTTCAGGAATGCAATAACGAGTGACATTATTGGTGTAATTTGGTCGGAAACGTACCGGAATAGCACTGGTGGGGGAATTTGATAAGGTTTTCTGGAAAAGTTTAACTTTCTGGTCGAACCAAGAGACGAACTTTGCAGGCCAATAAGATTCATTATAGATCGAGTTAGGCTACGATTTTGGGCTTAATCAAAAGAGGACATGTAGCTCTACAAGCTGATAGAAAGGTCTTGATCCAATTTGTAATACACATAGAAAATCTGAGTCGAAAGATTTGAGTTTATACCTTGATTTTTCTAGAAAACTTAAGATTTTATGTGCAGACCAAGTAGGCCACTTCACAGATCAACTTGTGCCAACTGGGAGGGACTCGATCCATGAAACCTATCACAATTTAAACTAGGTATAACTTTAAACATGAGTAGAAGAATCATTGAAATTAATGAACTATGGAGAGAGTTATAGATCACACAAGATCTGAGTTTACCTAGTCGGTTCTGGAAAAATTCTAGGCAAAACCTGCCTTGATCGAGGTGAGTACTTTAGATGCCTTAAACTTTCAAACCTTTGAGAAATAGCTTGGGATTCCTTCATAAGAGTTGTAGAGCAGTTAAATATCTAGAAATGAGGTATGGTACATGAATTCCATTCACGAACGAAGAAGATAGGGTTGAGCAAAGTTATACCATCTATACTAGATTTCTGGGTTTCTGGGTTGCAGATTCTCAGGGAGGCAACTTGCAATCGATTTTGTGATGAATGTGGGGAGAGTTAGGTCAAGTGGGAGTAATGGTTCGAAAGTAGAGTTGTATGAGGGTTTAATGCAAAAGACGACTCCTAAAAATGTGGATCTATGGCTGAGAAATAGGAGTCTAATGTTTACTCTTTGTTCTGGAAATTTAGTACTTAGCCGATTTTGTAGAATCAGGCTAACTGGCTTGGCACGAAAACCAAGGCGCGTGGCTGAGTCAGGAAACCCTAGCCACGTCAGCAAACTTCAAAATTTTGGCTGTACACTTCCCTAGATCATATCTTGAGCTAGGATGATCCATTTTTTACGTTCTTACTATCAATCTTCTTGGTTTTCCATAATCTTTTTATTGATATGGGTTTCATTGGCTGGTTTGACCATTCTCAAAAAGTCAACCCTAGCAATGCTTAAGGAGCTTTAAGGTTTCTATGATTTTTATATTGTCTTTTGTGATTCAAATCAAGGATCCTATATTTCTAAAATCTTTTAATACAGTTGGAGTTTGTCAAAAATTTCCAAGATTTATTGACTTATAAATCTTAATATTACATTCATAATACCATATAATAATTTAATATTTAATAGTATTATTTAGGGTTTAACAAAAGAAATCCTCTAAATTACTTTAGACTATTTTATGGGGTATTTCAGTCCCCCCCTTAAAAGGAACTTCGTCTTGAAGTTTAAAATCAACTAATGCTACTCACTCCACTTCGGGTGTGCTGGCTAGAATTCCAAGATATTCATCCAATAATAATTCCAAATGCGATTCCATACCAATCCATACCGATCCTTATTTCAATCCATTTCCATTTCCAAATTCCACTCAAGATTACTCAAAATCAAACAACCAAGATATCTCATAGATAGAAATCAAGAGTCACACAATGTGTAAACCAAGTACATACATAACCTCTCCATCACTCTACTAATAAAACAAACAGGGCATATCTGGATGAGGTGATGAATAAAGAGTATGCACTACCCTCCCCCTCTTAAAAGAGCTAAGGTACGCCCTCGTACCGCTACTAACGAGAACCCATAGAAGGAAAGAATACAGGGGGATATCATGTGAATAGGTGTGGGTACTTCAATCTCATGGAGTCCTCAGTCTCCCAAGTAGCTTCCTCAACCCCATGATGCTCCCAAAGAACTTTCACTAGCTGACTGATCTGCCTCTCGTTTCTCGGACCTTCGTGTCCAAGATCTGAATAGGAGTCTCCTCATACCTCATGTAGGCTCATATCCAATCTCTTTGGCTACAACACGTAAGAAGGGTCAGGTACATACTTCTTCAGCTGAGATACATGAAAGACGTTATGTACCTTCCCTAACTCCGCGTGGTAGATCTAGTCTATATGCGGCTGGGCCCACTCGCTCCGTAATCCTGTACGGACCGACATACTTAGGGCTTATATTCCCCTCTCATCCTAAATTTGAAGATGCCTCTCATTGGAGACACTCGTAGGAAGACCATGTCACTGATCTGAAATTCGAGCTGTCTGGTACGCTGATCTCCGTAAGATTTCTGCCTTGACTGCGCTGCCCTTATGTGCTGCTGAATAACTCGGATGTGATCCTGTAGTTTCTGAATATACTCTGGCCCAATCAAACTTCCTCGTAGGGTCACTCCATGATAAGGGAGTCTGGCATGGTCTGCCATACAGAGCCTAGAACGGTGCCATGCCGATGGATGAGTGATAGGAGTTGTTGTAGGAGAACTCTACCAGGTTAACGCTCTACCCAACTCCCCCGATAGTCTAAAGTGACCGCTCTCAATATATTCTCAGTGTCTGAATCGTCCTCTCAGTCTGCCTATTCGTCGAAGGGTGGAAGGCTGTGCTAAGGCGCAGCTAGAACCAAACACCTCCTGTACCTGACGCCAAACCCCTTTTGAGGAAACGTGTGTCACGATCGAGATGATCTTCTTCGGTACCCTATGGTACCGGATGTGCTCTGTGGTGAACACCTCAACTAGTTTGGGCACCTTCCATGTGTCCTTTAGGTATGAACCTGGATGTCATGGTTAACCTATCGACGATCACTTATATAGCACTCAGTTCACCTCTAGCTGGAGGGAGACCGACCGACAAATCCATGTTGATGTCGTCAAACTTCCAGCACGGTACGGGTAATGACTAATTTTTGCCTCCTGGTCGACGATGCTCGAACTTCACCTTTTGACAGGTGAGGCATCGGGAGACGAAGTCTGCTACATCCCTCTTCATCCCGCTCCACCAGAATAGCTGCTTCAAATCCTTGTACATCTTGGTGGCTCCAGGGTGTACTGACAATGTAGAGAAATGAGCTAGAGAGGATCCTGGTCTGAAGTTCTATCGCATCCTGAGGAACGCAGAGTCTGCCTTTGACTCGAAGGTTTCCCTCGCTGTCTAGCTCGTAGTCGTACTTCAGACCATCAGTCAAACCATTGCTAACTTCTGTCTGACGCCCTGTAGATACACTCACTGTCCTGGGCTGCATATACCTCCTCATCTATCGTGGTCATCTCTATCAAGGGAAGAAGTGAATATGCTCTTCTGCTCAAAGCGTCTGTCACAACTTTCCCTTTACCTTAAGTGTACTGGAGGTTGATGTCATAATCAGCTAGTTACTTGACCTATCGTCATTGTCTCAGGTTCAGCTCCTTCTGGGTCCAGATGTATTTCAGACTCTTATGGTCTGTCATAATTTGGGTTGTGGCTCCATACAGGTAGTGTCGCCAGATCTTCAAAGCGAAGACTATGGTGAGGAGCTCAAGGTCGTGTGTGGGATATTTCTTCGTGCTTCTTCAGCTGTCGAGAAGTGTATGCTACAACTCTGCTATTCTGCATCAATACCCCACCGATCCCTCTACCTGAAGCATCCCAATAACCTCATATCCCTCGTTCCCTTCAGGGATTACCAGCACTGGAGCAGTGGTCAGGTGTCTTTTAACACCTGAAAGGAGACCTCACAAGCCGCTGTCCATACAAATGGGCTATCCTCTTCATCAGAAAGGTTAAGGGCTTGCTAGCCTGGAGAAATCCTTCACATAGCGCCTATAGTAGCCAGCCAACCCAAGGAAGCTCCGAATCTCTGTCACATGTACGGGTCTGTGCCAGCTCTCACTGCCTCGACCTTAGCTAGGTGTACGGAAACTCCCTCAGCTGAGATCACATGTCCAAGAAATGTCACCTTGCCCAGCCGAATTCACACTTCTCTAAACTTGGCATAAAGTTTCTTCTCTCTCAGAGTCCAAGACTGTCCTCAAATGCTCTCTCATGTTCCTCTCTACTCCTGGAGAAGATCAAAATGTCGTCTATGAATACGACCACTAACTTGTCTAACTGGGCTTGGAAGACTCTCTGCATCAGTCCATGAATCTCGCTGGTGCATTGGTCAGTCCAAAACGGCATCACTGTGAACTCGTAATGGCCGTACTAGTCTGGAATGTTGTCTTCTCTGTATCTGATTCAGGCTACTGTAATCTGATGATATCTGTAACGCAGATTGATCTTGGAGAACACTTTTGCTCCCTTCAGCTGGTCAAATACCCATCGATCCTGGGCAGAGGGTACTTGTTCTTGATTGTGACGTTGTTCAGCTCCGTAGTCGATACAAGTCTCATGCTTCCGTCCTTCTTCCTGACGAACAACACGGAGCACCCCAAGGTAAGACACTGGGTCTGATGAAACCCTTGTCTAGTAGCTCCTGCAGTTGTTTCTTCAATTCAACCATCTCTACAGGGCCCATCCGGTAGGGAGCCTTAACAATCGGTCCTGTACCAGGTATGAGGTCGATGTTGAACTCAACCTCTTTCAGCGGTGGCAGTCCAGGTAGCTCCTCTGAAAAAACATCGGATACTCCGACACAATGGGAACGTCGCTCCTAAACTTTGGATCCGTCCTTAGATCCTGGGCATAGCAGTAGTAGGCGGTAGCGCCCTTGGACACCTCCTTTATCAATGATAACACTGATATAACCTTCAGAGTCGGCTGCTTGGGCTGCATTCGGTATGATACTGTGATTCCTGTAGCTCACTTCACTTCACGAGGAGACGATGCTCCACACAGTGTATTCTACCTCTGTACCACTGTAGCGTGTCTATGCCCACAATTATGTCAAATCCCATGCCAGGGAAGACAATGGCATCAAGAAGAAGTGTGCTCCCTTGCTGTGTATGCTCAGATCCTTGCATTGCTTACTGCACTTGATCATCTCTCTGGATGGCAACAAGACTGAGCAGTCTTGGATATCCTCTATAGGGGCATCTATCTTAGCATGAAATGCTTGGGATATAAATGAATAGGAGGCTCTAGAATCAAACAGAACGGTGGTCTCCACTCCATTAATTAAGAACGTGCCTGAAGTTATAGAGTAGATTTTAAGATTTCTAGGCAACTTTTCCAAGGTAGCTAATCAGGGTTAATTGTCATACCTTGATGACCATTCCATTGCTCTTTGCTTGAGCCTGGTTTAACACATTCAACCTGATCCCTGAGTTTCCAACTCCTACAACGAAGCAATTAAAATTGATAAGATTTCCATTCTTATTGAAAGCTTCATGAGCAACTTAAAGATTACAATGCTGAAATTGTAAAATACATGGCTAGGTCGGTCTAAAGGTTAGGTTTAAAACGGCCAAGTTCATGTGGGTCTGGTTAACGATGGGTGTGGGGGCTGGGTTGGGCTTGATCCTTTTCACCCCCATGGTAGATAAGTCTAGCTGCTCCTCCAAATATCAGCACATCACCCGACTTCAAAAGGATCTTGGTAGCAAGGCCCATCCTCTTCTGGTCACCAAATAGGAACTCCGCGTCGTCTCCAAGTGATATGGACACCACTGGAACTCCTCTGGTGATGGACTCTAGAGATTCATCCCTGTCTTGATGCATCCCTATCTTACCTTCTTTTCTATAGAAGTTGATGATGCACACGTCTGAGGTTAGGTCTGGGACGGGCTCATCCTCCAATTCTTTGCTGCCTTAACTGCAGCTTCAATGATGGTCTGTAACTCTCCCGTGATTGGTGGCACCTCCACCTCTTCATATCTCTTGGTGGTGTGGGTTCCATTTCTTGCCTAGGCACATGACTTTTCACCTTTATGGTTAAACCGTTCTTGAAGGTAGGGGTGTAAAAGGTTCCTCCTTTCACACCTAATTCTCTGATCTTGAGGATCAATCCATACTGGACTGCTGGGGTAAAAAACTCTCGTAATAAGATCATCCTGGGTCTCAATATCTCACACTTCTCTTGTGGGTGTGGTTTGACTTCGAAGGAAATGGTGGGTGTGGAAATGGCAAAATAGGAAGCAAATATCGAAAGCTGAATGAAAAACACTATTGCTATTAAATGAGTAAGTCAAGGTTCACAACTGGTTTTAGAACGAAAGATGTAAAAGATAAGAGGGACTTATAGTTCATCCTTTTACAATACAGAGAAAATAATTAAAGAAATGAAGTGAAACGAAGATCTAAGCTTCTTCGATAGGAAGGTAGTCCTCACCAGGTGAACTCGGGTCATCACTTGCTGCCTTGACACGGTCCACCAGGTGAGAGTCGGTGATTTGCCTGGCCTCTGAGGGTAGTTCTGTCCCGACCTTTGTGGATAGTTCTGGTGTAACACCCGTCTTAAGCCAATCGTGGTTATCGCAACTTAACAACACCCATATGAAATCGCAGCGGAAATTAACGTACTCCCGGACCTTGCTACTGTCTGATTAACAGAAATACTGAACTTTAAATACTTACAACTGTTTAACCAAAAATATATACCAACCGAGTTTACAAGTATCTCCCATAAACCACATAATTCTCCACACTTTAAATATTAACAGACGGGTGCACAAGCGCAACCCGTGCTCAAATAAACCCAACCTAAGTTTAACCGCCTGTACTCTCAAGATGAGTCTTCATAGGATGCTTACCTGCAAAATATAACAGCAGCCCCCGAGGGGGTCAGCACCTTTGCTGGTACGATTCTCTTATGGCCCCCAAGCTAACAGGGCTACGATGACTAATTGTCGATAGCATGGATATTAATTAAATACACAAATAAACAAGTAGTGCAATAACAACAATCCATATATGAACATTCATAGTTCCAACACAATGAACGACTTAAATGCGTTCACTTAATAGGTGAGTCATCAGTTAACTCCTCAAGTTCCAATTCCTCTTAACCTCAGTCCATCCTTATCTTACCTCAATCTTAATCCTCATCTTAATCTCAGTATACAAACCGTTCTCTTAGTTGACATGGTTGTATCTTATCTCAATGTTTATTTTTGTCGGGTCAAAGTAACCCTAGCCAATGAGCTATTAACTCGATTGGTTAATACAACTTATCTTAATCTTAGGATTTAGGTGATCCTACCGCACCATCTTAATATGCCTCCTACCTAGGACTGAAATCCAAGGTAGTTGAGTCGACTTTCGACCCTAGGCAACAAGTCCTTAAACGGAAGTCAGATCTTATTCAGATACCGCCCCCCTTTTCTTAACATGCATGACCGGAGTCAGTCCCAGATTCCTCACTCCCTCCCTTAAGTTCTAGTTAGTGAAAATCTTATAAACCAAGTGTTAGATAAACCTACACGGGTATTAACCAACCATCATGAAAATGTATAACCTCACTTATATCAATATGTACTAAACTTTGTTAGTAACAAACTCAAGCTAAGTGTGTCAATGTAAAGGAAACACACACACATCAAGTGCTTTAAAAACCGGTTGCATGCGTTATTTATCTTGTTTTAGAGTCGTATCAAAAAACAGATAGCACACAGCCGAGGGACACCTCGTTAGCAAGCAGGTCACAAGAAAACCATACCGTTCACCGTTGGTTGTCCCGGTTTTAATTCTCTTCTGGTCCAAACCCTCAAATCTAAAACATTCATCCACTTAGATTATTAATTACTTACATTACTTATCTTACTTAGTCTCTAATGATTCCCATTAATACCCACTAAGTCCTTACTCCTTAGAGCTTAACCATAAACACTATACCGTTTACTTAACTTAGTCTCTTAAATCCTCATATGCTTACATTCTTAATCATCATTACCACCCTTAATGGTTTAATACTAATACCATTTAACATTCTTAAAATTTCTTTTTTATAACTTAAGGGTCGACCGACCCACCGACGACCCAAAACCCCTTGGGTCGGTCCTTCCAGTAACTTTTCCGTCCTTTAAAAACTTTCCGACCCCCCCCCGACCAACCCAAGGCCAGCCCGACCGACCCAAAGCCCTCTGGTCGGTCCATTGCAGAAACATTTTTGTTCGTTAATTTTGCCCGACCGACCCACCGACCGAAACATTTCCGCCCAGTATATTACAGTCCGACCGACTCAGACAGGGTCGGTCCCTGGGTCAGTCCACTATAGAATTTTCTCTTTTTGTGCTAAATCAATACCAAACTCCTCCACAAGTTCCCCAACATGTTCTAATACCATTTAGGCACTTTAACTCACCTAAAATATCCACGAAACTCATTAATTCACCCTCCAAAGATCTTCCTAATCATTTACTCAACCCTTACAAAACTTTTAACACTTTACATTTAACACCTTACCATTCCAACATATAATTTACCTAGAACTTCACTAACCAAAGTGTTCCCTCCTTAGCACTTTGACCACTCCTTAGACATCATTATTCATCCTCATTTCATTTACCAAACTTCCTCAAGGTCATGTACTCTAGTTCTCACCTAAGTCATTTCAAGGTTTTTACACCTTATTTCCTTCAAACTTTGCACAAGTTTCCTAACTTCTTCTTTCATCATGTTCTTGGTGCCTAAATTTCACCATTGAAACCCCTAGTTCCTCCTAGACACCCCCTAGATCATCCTAACAATCAAGAATACCTTAAACTCATTCTTTTTCACACAAACAACAACTCCTAATGTTTACCAGTACTTCCTAGTTCATAAAATCTCCTTATAACATCTTAAACACCAAGTTTCTTCACCAAATTTCGACATGGCTTCCTTAGTATATTACTACACCCAAGCACTTAGGTTTTTCACCACTAAACAACTATGAACACCCAAATCCTTGATACACATTCTCTACACACATATACCCCAAACTACACTACATCACAATATTGTGCATAAACTTAAATCGCTTGGCACATAGGCTCTTAAATGACTTGGCTCTTAGGCCCTTAAATGCATAATGTTAAACACTGAATTTCCCACATAATAATAGCCTTTAACCTGCAAATACACACAACAAGGCTCCCATTGCAATATACATGTTCCTATAATTCACCTTAACATTGTTTATCTATCTCTTTTCTCATTTGCTCCTTAGTCAAAGTTCTCAAATATGATCATTGTTTCTCCTAGGTTTAATAACCCTTGCCTAATATAAACTCTAAACTAAACTTATCCTCTATCTAAATCCCATCCCTTAAATAATTAAACACCTTGAGGTAAGCAATTTACCTTGTTTTTCTCAAGTTCCTCTTAACTTCCTCCTTAGGGTTTTTCTTGAATAAATCTCGGCCACCAACTCAAACTCCCTTGTCAAAGCTATAGCCAATGTATAATGACTCTAATGAGTGCTAAATAATACATTAACCTTAAGGAATCATACCTAGGTTAAAATGTGTTTTAAGGTATTAAAATGAATATTTACCTTTGAAGTCTCAAAGTAAGTTTGGATATGAATCAAGAAGGACCTCCTCTAGTCCTTGAAGAATAGAAACAAGCTAGAACAAGGGATAAAACAAGATCCCATGAGAAGGTGATTTTCGGTCAAGGAGGAAAATGATGGAAAGGTGATTTTTCTTGCATTCCTTAAGAGAAGGAAGACTAATGGACTCTTGAAGCTTATTTTCCCTCCTTTAATGGCAGTTTCCCTTGGCACCAAATGAAGCTCTTGGAGATTTGAAAAGGTAGAAAGCAAGGGCTTGACCTAACTAAGAATAATATGTGTTTAGTTTTGATTTTGGAGCTAAAATGGAGATTTGGTGGGCAAGGCACTGAAGCAAGCATGGGGGCTGTTCTTACGTGAATGAATAAGAGAAAAGAAGATGAAACCGGTGGAGGAACAGAATGAAGAAGAAGAGGAGAGAGGGAAGCTTAAAAGGTAAGATATTTTGTTAAAGTAAATAGTACTCTCTTTATTTCCCTCTTCTTTTTCTAATATGGCTATCTCATGTGGTGACTCACCAACCTTAAAAACCGGCCCCCTTCACTAATAAGGATATTTATGGTCTTGTTTGATCAATTAATTAAACTTAGTTGACTTAAGCTTAAATTGAGCACTATTTGGTTACTATTCACAATTAGTGCACATATTTGTGAAATTTTTGGTTTCCCAATGCTTTAGGCTTCCTAATGTGATACTAAGTAGTACACAAGTTGTTTAAGGAGTAATCATGGGAATTTAGCCACTCAAACCCCTTTCTAAGACAATTTTTTCAAAAATGTGCTTTAAGAGTCCTTAAAGCACAATTTGTGTTTAAACTTGTTTTTGAGCTTGGTTTTTCTTTGGTAATGGGTTTAACGTGTCCATTAAAATGTTACTAAGGTCTAAGAATGATATTTGGGTGTTACCCAAAGTTATTCCAAGCTTAGAGCACGTTTTTGCTTAAATTGCTCTTATGGTGTTTCCTTGTGTTTTCTTTGATTTAAATTGTTTCCCAATGTTTATAAGGCATAATTTAGCCTCCTTATATCATACTTTAACATCTAAACACCATATCTAGGTTTAGGGTATTTCATCTGGGCAGGGCGGTTGGTAGATGGTCCAACCCTCCTGTGCCACCTCTACCTCCACCTCCAGTAGTATTAGTAGATGGGGCTCTTGTCGCTGACGACCGGTGCGTGGCTTGTAGCTCTTGGAGTCCGGGTTCAAGAAGCACTCGAACGATCTGTGCCCTTTCCTGCGCAATAGTGGCAAGTCGCAAGGGTTCCATCACACTCCTTGCCTGGGTGGTCCTGCTTGCACTTCTTGTAGAAATATTTCCTCACGGGTCTGTCTCCCTTGGGTGGCTCGTAGTGAAGTGGCTTGGCATCAGCATCAGTATATGAGGGGACCATGGCCTTTTCATTCCTCCCTTTGTAGAACTTTCCCTTCCTCTCATTGTTCTGGGTAGAGTTTCCTCCACTCCCTCCTCCACCATCTCCCTTCCTCTTGGCTAGCACAGAATCCTGATAGGCAATGGTCGTTTCGTAGTCATTTGCATCATCAGCAAGTTCCTATCATTATAATATGTGTTAGTGGGGAATCTTAGCATACCAAAAATTCCAAAGTCATATTCCATATCTGTAAAGTAATTCCTCTTGTGGATCCTATCATAGTCATGATCCTGAAGTTTAAGCCGGTATGGAATTTGTCCACCAGGTACCTCAGAGCATAAGCTCCCTCTCCAATGACAGCAAGAAACTCCACAAACTTGTTATAGTACTCAGCAACGGAAGAAGTACCTTGATTCAGCTGCTCAAATTCACTTCTCTCATCCTCTTATGTAGATAGGATGGATAAAACTTAGCTCTCAGGGCCACCAGGATGGAAGCTCAAAATTCGCCTAGGCAGTCAGCTCGGCTCTAGCGGTCAGCCACCATCGATGAGCGGGTCCTTGGAGGAAGTAGGCCGCTATGTCCCCTTGACGATCTGCTAGAACGTGTAGAGAGATTAAGTCTTTCTGAATCTCATCGATGTATTTCGCCAAGGCCTTCAGTACTGGTTGGCCTTCATAGATTGTGGGACAAAAATCATTGACCGTTTTCAGCCAGTTGAACTCCCGGGGACCGTTAGGTGGTGGTGGTGGTGGTGGTTGTAGGATTTGAGCCTGCTGCTGAGCTAATGCAGCCGTCTCAATCTAAGTGATGACCTCTGGAGTAACCGTGTCGGGTCCGTAGCCTCCTGAGGGACCCACTCCTCTTCCTTCTCTTCGAGCCATTTAACTGGTAATAATGGTTTTTGTTACTTAGAAGTAGTGTGTTAAGTCTGGATATCTACGTAGTAAAGTGTGAAGTGTTTATAATGTCCTAGGGACGGTGCGTAGATAGAGCGTTCATGAATAAGTAGTAATGTAAAGCAAGTAAAGTGAAGTATGGGTAAGGGTAACGTGCCTTTCTGGAATCCTCACTTCCCAATTCTACCCCAATTCCCCAGTTTTAGGTGCACCTAGATTCTAAGTATTTCACTCAGCTTGTTTTCAAGGGTTCAGAGCGTAACTACACTCTGATACCACTTTCTGTAACACCCCTATTTAAAGTAAATACAGCGGAATATATATAAAACAACTACTGGCGTTTACAGACGATCAAGCACCAAACACCCGGTATAAAACCTCACTTAATTACATCCATTAAAATCATCTAAGTTACGGTCCGAACTCGAGAAATGTAAGTATTAAATAAACCATAAGTAAAATAAATAAATCTCAACTAATCCCGACCCATCTCTTAGTCACTTCTTGGTCACCTGCAATCAGTGTGTACATGCCATGATGAAACCAAAGCAGCCCACCCGGAAAGGGTAAGTCAGTTCCCTGGAATGGAACTGGCACGATTCTTTAAAATAGTAATTTAAATCATAACTCTTAAAACAAAACAATAACTTGAAATCAAACTCTTAGAAGTAAGGCAAAGAAAAAGGCACTTCAAAACATTTCAATCATAAAGAAAAGAACAAGACAAAGACAGAGATAAATAACTTAAAACCAAATCAATCACTTAAGAAGTCACTCTATAAAGTTAATAAGCATTCATATATAATGTTAGATCCAGTTCTAGTTAGGAGAAGAAAGGCCCAAGTAGTCACAAAGGACTAGGAATGATAAGAATATCCATAACCCGTGGTAGACAGTTTATGTTACCACCATTCAGAAAGTAGATTCCCACAGACAAACATACTCATGAGTGGAATAGAAACAAAGAGAGAGAGATGGCCCCCACCGCCAGTCAGTTGTCCACATGAACGAGGTATAGCAGACCTTCACTGCCGCCGACCCGTTCTCGGTCATCGGTGAAAAGTGTGTGCACCACTTAATAAAAAGACTCCACACTCAAGAAGGCTGACCAAAACTCGACTCATGGATGAAATATTACCCATAGTCAAAGGAAGAATTTACCAAGATTCAACATTTTCCTGTATTCCTAACTATCCCACTAGATCATTAACAGCACAAGTGCAGTACCAAAACACTCAGTCATACAGAGTGTAGAGGCATAAAGACTTTACAGTTAATAGCCTAGTGGAACATTAAGGTAGGAAGGAATAGTAACCATGCAAGTTATACACTCAAGGCTCAGTTAGTCACACAAGTAGTTTTCCTTTTGAAATTCATTTAAGCTCAGTTAGCGTTTTTCAAAAACGTTTCCTTAAGTCTGTTAGGAGAAGTATCTGAGTACGAGAAATCATACCTGATATGAGCAGAAGTAGTAACCAAACTTGAATGTGCGAAACTTCCACTAATAACCTATAATTAAGATGTGTTTCAAGTACTATTAGCTAAGGAACTTATAAAGCTAAACATCTTTTATTCTTACTGGTTTATAGTTTTTTGTTACAATTACTCTCCCATAAGGATCTGGCTAGATCTTGTTAATTAAATCTTTCATTAGGCCCATTTCATTTAATCTGGAATGATTTAGGGTATTATCATGAGAGTGGCCCAAGCTCTCGTTGAATTGTTTAAATGGGCTTTTGGAATTCATGGACTTAGGCCCAGTAGGTTAGCCCAAGTCCGCATTACGTTTTCGCTAATCAATTAAATTTTCTAAAAAGGGTTTTGCGATGTTTCGAACGTGCAACCTTGATTTAGTTCCGGGTTTGACTTGACCATCTACGCTATTGAATTTGTATGTCTTAAGTGTACACTTAATTTTATTTTAGTTACTTACTCTTGATCATAGGTTTAGCTTAATCAAACTCTTAAGTACAATTGACTAATTTACTTTAATACATGATTAAAGTTCTAAGGTTTAGGATATGTATTTCTCATAATAGTCCACCTAGGTTTATACTTTAATTGTTACATATGAATTAGGTTTACCATAATATTTTCCTCATATTATATTTCCTATAAGGTATGTTATTTCTTTTATTTAATTTTAATGAATATATATATATATATATTAGATTTATTTAAGACATTATTTATATAGTTTTATTGTATTTAATTATCCTATTCACTTGTACACACATCTATATCCAATATACGATCTATAGGATAAGGTATTTCCATAGTTTCAATTTGTATATTAACTTCTACAGTATATAGTTAACATAAAAGTAAGTAAATTTTAATTCCTTGATTTAACCTAAGATAATCCTTTATTTCTCTATTTCTACTCAAAAGTTTATAGCCTAAAATATTTGTTAACATTCTGTATTAAATGTTTGTTTAGCCTTCTTATATTATTTACAACCTATAAATTTATTATTCAACTATATTTTAATTTTTATTACATTAAAACCATAAATTATAAGATATCTTATGAAAAATTCAGAAATACAATTATTAAACCATTTCCTCTTATCTAAAAAGTCTCAAATTCAATATACAGCAACTATGATATTTTATACGTATTATAAATTTTTATTTCATAAAAATCTCTTTGTTAAATATCTACATAAATCCAAAATACTTAGAACTTACAAAAATTCTAAATTAAGTTTAAAAAGTCAAAACCAGTATTAATTTACATGAAAATAAACTAGATTTTACATGGAATCTACGGTTAAAATTTCGTGTCAAAATACATTTGGGAGGGTCATTAAATAAATCCAGCAAGTTAGAGTATTATTTTGTGTTTTTATTAACTTAAACATTATTAATCTCCTACGTTTTAATCTCGGCCGTCCATCCTCATTACCCACGATCCGACGCTCAGGAACACGCGAGTTCATACGACAATCCTTAAAACACTATGTAACACACCCCCAACTCATAAAGCCATACTCATTGTAACACCCCAACTCAATCCAAATGTGGTCTCGCAACAACAACATATATATAATACATGCCACAGCGAATTCTTTACACTCCAGGACCTTGCCACGTTCTGACTACAAAATATACCGAACATTAGTGCATACAACCACCTTAACCAAATACATATTCTTCTTACAATCCTCTCACAACCTATACATCTTACTAACTCAATTGCCATACGAGTGTACATGCACAACTCGTAGGTCCACCTTAATCCTTAACACTTGTATCCTCTTCTTACTCTTGCGACGGCAGCCTCCTGATGTACACCTGTGTAGTAAAAACAGCCCCCAAAGGGGGTCAGCACGAATGCTGGTACGATCCTCTCATGGCCCCCAAGCTAACGTGGCTACGACGACTAATTGTCGATAGCATGGAGGTTGATTAGATGCACAACATAATAGTAAATGCTGTAAACAACAATCCAATATGAACAATTAAAGTTCACGCACAATGAACGACTTAAATGCGTTCCCAATTAGAGAGTTAATTGTTTAACTCCTTAAGTTATATTTCCTCTTAATCTTAGTCCATCCTTACACACCTCAATCTTAATCTTATCTTAATCTTAGAAACAACCATCCTTTAATAAGGAGTGGATGTAGCTTATCTTAATCTTAATAATACAAATCATCCTTTAAAAAGGAATGGTTGCAACTTATCTTAACCTTACCTTAATCTTAATCTTAATAATACAAACCATCCTTTAAAAAGGAATGGTTGCAACTTCATTCGAACCTGGGATTTAGGTGATCCCACCGCACCATCTTAATGCCACCTACTCTGGACGGGAGTCCAGCGTAGCTTAGCCGGCAACCGGCCCTAGGCCACAAGTCGGAAGACAAGTCCTTAAGCGGAAGTCGAATCTGCTATAGATACCGACCCCCTTTCCTTAGCATGCATGACCGGAGATCGGTCCCGGTTTCCTCACTCAAGTTCCAGTTAGTAGTAATCTCAAGACCATGTTTGTTGGTTAACCTCTTTCGGTTCATATCGTCCCATATTAGGGAGCGTTCCTTAGTCTCACTCATTTCCTTACTAAACGTTGGTTTAGTAAGTTCTCACGGAATGTTGTGTTAGTTTTCAAACATCACACAACAATACAATAAATATAATATATTCCGGTTGCATGCTTTATCTTGTTTAGTGAGCACACAAAACAAATAGCACACAAGCCGAGGGACACCTCGTTAGCAAGCAGGTCACAAAAGAACTGTACCGTTCACCGTTGGTCGTTCGGTTGCTTACTCTCTTCCGGAGTCCAAATTCCCAGTCCTAAAACATTCATTCAGTTTTAGGTTGTTAATCACTTAACTCAATTCAACTTACTAATCTTACTTAACTTAATTAACTTACTTAACTTACTTAACCCTTAATGATCCCCACCTAACACCTCTTAAGTCTTACAACTTAATCTTACAAACTTAACCTTAAGCTTTTAAGCTTACACTTAACTTAACTTAATTAATCCCTTAAGTTCTTAGGGTCCTAATCATTACCACCCTACCAAGGTATACCTTATTACCTATTACCATCCTTAGAATCTAAAATTTCTTTTGTTTTTTTTTTGTTTTTTTGTTTTTTTTAGGCTCGACCGAACTTCCGACTGACCTTACCCAAGGTCGGTCCATTTCAGAACATATTACCCGCTTGAAAATTCTACCCCCCACCGACCTTGTTGTCCCCCCAGGTCGGTCCATTCCCGAGAGTTTCCCCGTGGGATATTTAAGCCCGACCGAACTTGCCAAGTTCGGTCCCATGTTTGGTCGATTCCAGACTCAATCAATTCGTACACAAAATACAAGCCCGCGAATCGCAAGTCCGTCCCCAAGTTCGGTCGGTTCCAGAAACTTCCTCCGGCAGTGTAAACTGAGCTCGACCGACCTTACAGGTCCGGTCCCAAGTCGGTCGCTCTAGAACCTTGTTTCTAAATTCCCATTATTTGACTCCAAACTCTCCACAAGTTCCCCCATGTGTCCTAATACCATTTAGGCACTTAAACTCACCTTAGAACTTCCACCAAACCCTCCAAAACAACTTCCAAAGATCTTCTCAACATTCTACTATAAATTACTAACTTACAAACTCCTTACACTTGTCATATGATTCCTTACATTTCCAACTTGTAAGCTTGCCAAAACTTCAACCAACCCCAAGTGTTCCCTCCTTAACAGTTTGAACACTTCATAAACATCATCTTCCATCTTCAATTCATTTACCAAGACTTCCTCAAGTCACCTTGCATATCCATGCACAAATTCCTCTCCTTTCCTTTGGTTACTCACCACTCTTAAACTCTTCAGCCTACCCATACATTTCTTTTCACCACCACTTATCACCTTGACCTTGTTCTTCACTTACCTTACCCATGCAACACCCTCCTTAGACTTTTCCACTTCTTTTATGCAACTTACTCACCATTCTCATGATCATACCCTCCTATACGTTCCTAGCCAATCTATAACCTTCTCCTTCAATCTTCACTCCCATCACCTAAGTCCACTCATTACCATCTAAACTAAAACCTTATTGTTCCACTACTAGCATCATCACTACTTAGGCAAGCTTCCCAAGACTTTCATTGATATATTCCCAAGTTCATACCTAATCACCTTAAGCATTATACACCACTTCTCCTTCAAAACTTATGCACAAGTCTTACATTCCTCAAATCATGATTTTGGTGTGTTTAATACACTCACCAATCCTCTAATTCCTCCTAGACATCTCTAGGTCATTCTAAACCTCAAGAACTCCTTAGTTAACTCATTTCCACCCAATTTTATTTTCATGCTCCCTAGTAAACCCTAGGGCATATTAGCTCACCACTACCACTTAAACACTTTGTTTTCTACTCAAATTTCGCCATAGCTTCTCTAGCATCTATCATGCCCAAATGCATGTTTTTCCTCATCATCCATCTCACACACATCAAGTTCTTTCTCATCACATCTCACCACCAAACCAACTCATTCACAACAACTCATTATATCATTGCAATAATCTTAGATTTCATAGCACCAAGGCTCTTAAATGACATGGCTCTTAGGCCCTTAAATGACTTAAAACTTAAAACACTGAAATTTCCCACATATAAAAGCTTTCAACCGCAAATACACCCATCAATCTCATAGTAATTATAATGCTCTTAAAATCCATCTTAAAACTTATATTACTAACTCATTCCCATTGGCTCCTTAGTCACAAGTTCACGAGCTATTTAAGTTCTTTTTCTTAGGTTACATAACCCTTACCTAATGAAAGCCCTAGGCTACATTGGTACCCATCTAAAACTCATTCCTTAAACCTTAAACCACCATTAGGTAAGTAATTTACCTTGTTTTCTCAAGCTTATCTTATCTTCCTCCTTAGACCTTCTTCTTGAATGAATATCGGCCACACTTAAACTCCCTTTACCAATGTTCTAACCATATTCAATGACTCTCACATGAGTACTAAACATACACTAACCTCAAGGAATGAAAACCTAGGTTAGAAATGTGTTCTAAGGCATATAAAGTGGATGATATGATTACCTTTGAAGTCTCAAGGTATACTTGGGCATTGAATGAAAGAGGACCTCCACTAGTCCTGGTGAATATAACAAGCTAGAACAAGGCATAAAAACATAGCCCCATGAGTAGTAAATTTTCGGCCATGTAAGGAATGATGGAAAAAACTTGGTTTCTTACATTTTCTTACCTTTAAGAATGAGAATGGGAAGCTAATGAGCTCTTCAAACTTGATTTCCTCCATCAATGGAGTTTTCTCATGCCACAAAACTTGAGCTTTGAAAGATTTGAAAAGATAGAAAGGAGGCCTTGACTTAACTAAGACAAATATGCAATTTGTTTTGGATTTGGAGCTTGGAGTTGCACTTGGCAGTAGTGAATGAAGGTGAGGAGCCATGAATGGAGCTCTCTCTCTCGGTTTGGAGAGCAGGAGAGGAGAAAGAGAAATCGGGAAGGAAGGAGAAATGAAGAGAGAGGAGGAAGAAAGGTAACTTAAGTGAAGATATTTGTTATAAAAAGGTGAATAGTCTTTGCTTTTCTTCCTCCCTTTTTCTTTCTTAATTTGATGAAGTCTTTAATGACTTCCCTTAGAAACCGGCCCCCATCATAAATAAGGCAAGTCATTGTCTTTGTTGACCAACTAATTGCTTTATATTGATTAAAACTTAAACTAGTTACTATTTGCACTATTCACTAATTAGTGCACAATTTCTGAAATTTTGATTTCCCATTGATTTAGACTTCCTAATGTGATACTAATTAGTACACATGTTGATTAAAGAGTAATGATGGACATCTAGCCACTCAAAACTCAATTCTAAGACAATTTCTCAAAAATGTGCTTTAAGACTTCTAAAGCACACATTTGTGTTTAACTTGTTTTCAAGCTTGGTTTTCTTTGGTAATTGGTTTAAAATGACCATTAGAATATTACAGGTCTTGTCATGATATTTGGGTACTCACCCAAGTCTCTCCAAGCTTAGAGCACATTTTGCCCTAATTGCCCTTAAGACACTTTTTGTGTTTTCCGTGGTTTAAATTGTCTACCAATCTTTCAAAGGCATATTCTAGCCTTACTACATCATTATTTTATGTTACTTAGCATACTTGGGTTTGGGGTATTTCACTCATCGCATAATCTCCAAGTACTTATTTTAACATTGCAGCGGAAATTTCTACAACAGTTGGTGTTACCACGTTAGTCACCCACGTGACTAACTAGGCATACTAAACTCTCCAGATCTAGCTAAGGTCTGATGAGAATACCCCTAACTAATTTAAACATTGATTAACATTTAATCAATTAAATTAAGGCCTAAACACGCCTTAAAACCAATTTAAAAACAACAATGGTCAACAAAGCAAATATTGCAACCTTTGACCATTTAGGGTAAATATATGCCCAAATGAATTCCTTTGGACCCAATATTAATTCCAAAGCATATTAACTCATAAATGAACTTAATGAAACTATTGGATAGCACTCCAACATCAAGAACAAGCATTAACATGCTTAAAAGTCACTTAGGGCAAATGTGTCTAAAAACAGGTCTGCGACACCTTAGAAGGTCTTGCGACCACCATTGGAGTCCAACCATGAATATTTCATTGTTTATAATATGTATAAAAGAAGTAAAATAACACATAACGAAACTAAACCAACTACAAGAAAACCAGCTCAAAACAAGCTTTAACACAAAATGTGTACTAAACCCCTTAAAGCACAATTTTGAGAAATTGTCTTCCAAATGATTTCCATGGACTTTAGGGTCTTGTTTACCCTTAATTATACTAATGTGACATAATGTATCACATTAGAAGGTCTAAATCAAAATTTTTCAAAAAAAATCAGAAATATGTGCATTGATTGTGAATAGTACCAAAATACACCAAATTACTTAATCTAGTCAATGGACAACCATTGACCTTTGACCCTTTCCACCCATTGCCACCTGTTTAAGGGGGTGGTTTCCTCATGCTGAAGCAAGCTCCAAATATCCACTAAAGCTAATGAGTCACCATTACTATTCATAACGTAACATTATATTACTTAACAGTTAAACTAGCTATTTTCTTCATTCTTTTTCCATTCAAGCCGTAAGTTGCAATCACCCTAGTAGCCCTTCCTTACCTCTTCTTATCAGATACAACATAAAATATCTATCAATCTGATGACTCGTCTTTCTATTCCCTTTATGACCTTATCTTACATTAAAAAGGCAAAACTTGACTTTCCTTTCATTCATACTCCTTTCCAGCCGTCTTCTTTAGCTCAAACCCTCCCTTTCCTTCCTCTTCCACCGTAAGTAGAAGCCAAGTCTAAGGATAAACACATGGTGGTTAAGGTAAGCTTTCATGTCATATATTAGTCAAATCCTTCATCTTCTTCTCCTCTTTCTTGAACTATTCTTCAAGAACTTTCACCCCATCCATTCAGTGTGTGTTAGCTGCTAATGTAAACCCCTACCATTAATACAATCATTACCGTCTAAATCCTCGTGCTTCCGAGTCACGCAGCGGATACTTACTTGCATACAGTGGGTGATACAATGCCGTTAGTCACCCACGTGACTAACAAGGCTACCTTCTACATACAGCATCGGTGTGATGTGATGACCGGATATCCGAGTGCTACACAAATACAATACATGCGCCTTTACTTACTGAGTACTACAATACTCCATTCAATTACAATACTCCATAATTCAATACAAGATAATACACTACACATACCGAGTTTACTAAGTTCCATTCACGAATACGATACTTCCTCCAAGTTCTTACATACTCTTTAAAAGCCTAACCACTACCCAATTCTCACCACTACATACTGGCAACTTACGTAATAGTGTACCCCTTGGTACAGTTCTACATTCAAGGCTACAAGCCTTATACCATTTACTACAATCTACATTTCATTCCTAGTAATCTAGGCATGTCCACCGGTCTCTTCTGTGACCATGTCTGCTTCGAGTACCTGCACACTAAAAACGTCCCCCTAGGGGGTCAGCTTACGCTGAATATGATAACCGCATACCCCGCGTACTAGCGAGGGTACGCCGACCATTTGGTCGAATACATGCAGTTCATTTGCAACCCATACATATACATACATACATACATACATACATGCTTTCATTCATGATACTACAATACTACACAAGATGTACATACATTCGCACAGTACAATACATGCTTGGAAGGCAATACAAGTCAACCAATACTTACTTACCATCTTCTAGGATACACATACACCATACATACTCATTACATACTCATACGTAATACGGAGATACACTTCTCCAATTCATACAGAAGGCTTGTTAGCTTCTTTACAAAACCGGGTTAATCGGGTGTTCAATACTCATTTACTCAAGGCCAATAACTTACAATAGTCAAGACCGATACACATACAATACTTACTTCTTACTTACTTTACTCAGGTTAAGTCGGTATGACCTCCGGGCAGGGATTACTACATCCCACCACGGGCTTTACAGTGGCCCACTAATCCAGGATGCTACCCATTCAAGGGAATTGGTCCATGGAAAAGATTACAGCCAGGATTCGGATCCAACCTCTTGTGTTTCCTTATCCTCACGCGTGGCCGAAAATATATCGGACTTCTACTCATTCCATTTACTCATTACTCATGTTAGGAGTTAGATTGTTAGGAATTAGTAGAAGTTAGTACTTCATTTCCATACATCCATACAGTACACAAGTACACATTACTTACACATACTCTTCATTTCCATTCATACATTTCATGAATTATACAAACTAAATGTTCAAGAAGATACACAAGAACAAAATAGTTCAAACACGGTTAAGTGCAATATAAGTCCGATTCGTGCATTTATCTTATTGGTGATCACATAAGCACACAAATCGGGGTAACCAGGTTAGGATACAGGGCATGAAGAAATCATAACTTTCACCATTGATTTACTCTAGCAGGCGTTCCCTTGTTCCTTTGGTTCACATTTGTTTCTCGAATCTTACTCTCGAATCAATGACTACATGCCAAATGATTCTATTATATACTAAGCTTTACAATACATAATAATTACTACCCCCGTACTTACCCCGTTATCCCGTTGTTTCGGTTTAAACTTAATGTTCTTATACTTACGATTCCTTAATTTATTTTCTTACTCATCTACTATTTCTTACCATTACTACTTCATTAATGGTGTATTAATACATACATCTGCATATATGTGTATAGGCATATATATACATACATATGACTACCATAGTCATATAATAAAACATATAGTTTTTTTTTTACTCGGCCGACCTTACCCAGGGTCGGACCCAAGGTCGGTAGAGTCAGTAAGTTTTGATCAGGCAGAATTCCATGCTCGACCGACCTTGCAAGTCCGGTCCCAAGGTCGGTCCATTCCAGTAGGTTACTTATGTGAAAATTTCAGGCCCAACCGACCTTGCAAGTCCGGTCCCAAGGTCGGTCCGTTCCAGTATGTTCTGGGTTCGAGTTTCTGGACTTGACCGACCTTGCCCAAGTTCGGTCCCAAGGTTGGTCCATTCCAGTAGACCTCTGGCCATCACAATTTACGACTCGACCGACCTTGCAAGTTCGGTCCCTAAGGTCGGTCGAAGTCAGAAGACTTCCCGTCTTTGTATTTTAAGGCTCGACCGACCTTGCAGGTTCGGTCCCAAGGTCGGTCCGGCCGAGTACTTTAGTTTTAAAATCTGTTTCTTAGTGTTTTACTTTCCCCAATCTTTACCAATTCTTCCCTACATGTTTACCACCCATTTAGATGCTCTAAATCACCTTACTTCATCCACCAAGTCCATTACTAAATTTCCCATTCTCATAGGGATTTACACAATTTCCTCTCTTTCCATTCCTGCACACATACCAGTTTTTGTTCCTCTTATGCTACAGCTTTTAAACCGACTTCTACCATTCAATACTCCTACCACCAATACCATTACTTGTATCCTCATCACATTATTTTCCATTCAATCCTCTCCCTTATCTAACTCCTCTCCAATCTGTTACAAGGTGGTTTGCTACACACTCTAAGCTCTCCAAAACAACTAGTTCCTCCTAGTTTCTCCAGTGCATTTTTAATACTTCATTCTACAGATTTTTACATCCGTTATCCTCATATCACAACTACCATTCCATGGTCACTATGTATCTCTACTATCACCAATACACACCTTGGTTCTCCTCTTCACCAAGTTTTTCTTAATACACGCTCCTACTAAAATTTCGCCATAGCTCACCTACATTTCTTACTTAGCCACACATACACATTCCCACCAAATTCATCCTAATCTAGCCACACCCTTGCAAGGGTCCTACCAGCACTCAAGCAAATATAGTTCCACCATACTTCTCAATCCATAATTTTAATACACATACACATTACATTTGGCTCCAAAGCCTACAATTCAAATACTTGCTCTTCAATACCAAACTTCCACAACTTCAATACTAATACAATGTTTGGGTTCTTTAAATTGGTTCACCCATTCCCATTACTCTAATGCACTAAAATTTTAGCATTAGGAAAGAGCTCTTACCTTGAGCTTATAATTCTTTCTTCCTTTCCAATTCTCTTGTTCTCTCTTCTTTGCACCCAAAATCGGTCATATGGGAATGGAGTTACCAAACTCCATTCCCATCACCCAAAGCACATAAAACAAGTGTAATTAACATACTAACCCTTTAATTGATGCTAGTTCATAGAGATGTTTAAAGCACAAATTCTAGGGTTTACCTTGGAGTGTTTTAGGAGGGGTTTTAGCCCTTGGTTCAAGAAGGTGAATCCACCACCATTGCAAGGTTGATATTATGCTCCAAAGAGAGAGAAAAATAGAGCATTACACGGAAAAAAATCGGTTATAGAGGAAAATGGAGAGAACATGAGTTTTTCATGTAGATTTTTACCTTAATGGAGAGAGAAGACTCCAAGCTACCCATTGGTACCATTTTCTCTTTGAATGGGGAAAACCCATGGAGATGAACTTCTTCATTTTTGGATTTTGAAAAGAGAGAAATGTAGAGGAGAATGAGGGGAGCAAGAATATGTATTTATTTTGCACTTGGAGCTCACATGGAGGTGGAGCATGGAAAGAAGATGAAGTTGCCATTGTTGTTGTTGGGGGAGCTCAAAATCGCCCAAACCAGAGAGAGAGGAGGGAGAAATCGGTGGAGGGGAGGAAGGAAAGAGAGAGGTGAGTGAAATGTGAGAGTGAGGTGAGAGGAAAGGGTATAAAGTAGTTTTTACTTTATTACTTTTTGCTTTTGCTCTCCTATTTAATTAGCTAGTTACATGCGTGTGTGAGACAAGGGGTTGTTTGACTAATAAAGATCAGCCCCCTACTGTATTGCTATCTGGCGTCTTTCATCTTTTACAGAAAACGCTCGTTAGTTTACCCGGTATTGGTACTATTCACTAACCGGGCCCTTTTTCCGGAATTTCCTCGTTTAATGTTTTTATTGGTTATTAAGCTTCCGTCACTGCTTAATAATTATTATTTAATGATTCATAATTTTTACGGGTCCGTTTGACCACTTAAAGCCACATTCTCGGGTTTCCTCAAAAAACGTGCTCTAAAGCTCTATTAGCGTTTTAATACATTATTTGAATCCGTTTTCTTCGAGAGTTGTTCCCATAAATTATTTAGGTCTTATTAAACCTTTAGGATTCATATAATACGTTAACCGAGGTCGCATACCTCCTACAGTTGTCTAACACTTATTTAGCGTTTTTCGCTTTTTAAGCGTTTATTATTTATTTTGGATTTATTTTTCCTTACCAATATAGCCTAAGCATTATTAGGCTCTTAAATAAGGATTAGAATAATCATAATCACTATATTTAAGTTTGGGGTATTTCAGCTAAACTAAGGGGCTTCTCACGGCTGAAAACAAAGAAGAAAGGAGGAAGCTCAAACTAGTTCTTTCATGGTAAAAATGTGCATTAACATGCTAGTATCCCCTCTTCTATTTCTGGTTCTGATTTCTTCATTTCCCAGCTCATTTTCTTGTTCTTTACATGTTCATTCAGTTCATATATCAATACCCTTAAGGCCTAGCAAGATTCAAGCCAAACATGTCATTTTTGGAAATATTAACAAGGTAATTACTAGCCATTGCTCACCTTGTATTACCAGTATTATATGCTGGTTTAAATGGTGTTTTTAACACCTCATTTGCTTCAAGGTTCAGGTGTAAAACAGCCCTAAACAGCCTCCCATTTCAAGGTAAAGTCATGCCTAGTTTAAGCTAATAATATACCTAAATTATCTACTAATGTCACTAATAAGTGTCCAAATGAGCATGTTTTATAGGTGTATTTCATATATTATATTAGCACTTTTCTTGCTCATTTCTCCACTTCGGTTAGTTTTTTCCTCTAGTTTATGTTTTATTGTTATCTCACAAATTTATTGTTTAAACATGAGGAAAACCAAGCTGAGAGAAAAGTAGACGAAGAGACGAACGCATAGGCGCAAACGGGCTCAGAAACGGAGTCCAAACGAAGAATCTAGAGCTGGTCAAAGTTCGTAGAAGAAAATAAGTCAAGACCACCCTTGTGTCCGCATGGGGATAGGCGGACAGCTAGGCGGACACCACACGCCTGACCTCCCCTGTGTCCGCATGGGGATAGGCGGACAAGACTCATGCGACCGCATGGACTTGGGCGGACGTGAGTGAGTTACTTAGGCGGACAACACACTCGTGTCCGCATGACCAGACGTGGACGGCAAAGCGGACAGGACAAAGTGTCCGCATGACCAGACGCGGACAACAAGCGGACGTGACTAAAAATCAACGCGACAGTTTTCTTCTTCGCGCGACTGTCTGCAACTTGATTCTGCCATATCCATCTACTCCGAGCGGCGCCTACCTTATTTCCCTCACGCGTCTCCAGCTCTGTCCCCTGCAATTAATGAGCAATCAATCTGCAATCAATTCTTCCGGATCTGCCTCTTCCCTTCCTCTATATAAACCCAGCTCCTGCAACCTTAAACAGACGTACGGAGTAAACCAGAAAATCAGACCATCGCTCACCACATTCCATTCTCTTCCATTCATTCTCTCCCGTACACCACTACACATCATTCAGTCCCCAGAACTCAAACACTCCAAATCACTCATTCCACACACACAATATCCTACGTACACGCTTCATTCTTCGTTCTCTTCATTTCTCCATTCACCATCCTCACCTCCATTGCTCCGTATTTTTATTACGTCCAACCTCTGTCTGACTTATTACCAGTTAATATGTCAGGCTAAGGAGGATTTGCTCCGGGCGAAGGTTTAGCTGTAGTCTGTTTAATTATGTAATCAATATTTCTACCGGTTAAAATAAATACAGTTTGTTACGTTTAAAGTTTATCTCTCGCCATTTTAATAAATTACATGAATTTATTAAAATGCTTTACAAAGTCTATTTTGATTAGACCGGTGATAAATAGACAGGTTAATTAAGCCGTAAATCTGGAGAAAGCTTATTATGATTTAATAAGTTAGTATTTTCAGATGCAATTATAATTCCTCGAATTCCGTTTACATAAGTTTTGCTCGTACCTGGATTAGATCGAGCATTTTCTGGTAAACGAGTTCTTATGAGTCTATGACTTAGTCCTTCAGATAATAACAGGAATTTTGCCAAACTATTAAAATAAACGGTAGAGATAGCATAATTAATCAGATTATACAAACCTGAACCCGGAGTTCCGTTTAATTTATCTTCAACTCAGTTTATTCTATCTGTGGTTTTACTTCACAAAAAAATGTCAATTTATCCCCCCTCTTGTGACAAGCTTAGGTACTATTTTATCTCGCTATAAGTCCCACGGTTTGACCCCGACCGCTTCTGTCTTACTATACTACTGCGACCGGGTTTTATTTGCAGCCCGAGGATATTTTGAGTATTAATTTCTTTCTTTTATTAATTACACCAGTTCTAATCACTCACAATAATCAGTCTGCAAAATGGCGCCATTGCCGGGGACTTGATTTATTCTAGTCCCTAAGCCCCGGATAATTCACCTGTTATATTATAATAATCTGTTAATATTATTAAATTGTTAATCCAATCTCGGACATCTAACCTCGGACATTTGACTTTGGACTTCGGACTTCTGACTTTGGACATCTAACTTCTAACATCTTAATATTATTGTCATTATTTCTGTCATTTAATTTCCATTGTCCTTTAATTTTCCAGTATACTAACTACTAACTTTAATTTTCCAGTATACTAACTACTACCTTAAATTTCTGTCATTTAATTTTCTGTCATTTCTTTCCATTGTCATTTCAATTTTCTGTCATTTCTTTCCATTGTCTCTAACTACTAACTTAAAATTTCTGTCAACTAATTCCTAACATTTTTATTTATTCTAACACATAACGAGTTTCTTTTCTCTATTTTGAGTGGTGAATGCCTTTTACCAGGCCAAACAGCCTCCCAGAAAATATTAATAATCACACGGTTGGTTACATTCCAGAGATCGAGAGAACCTTTCTGCGCACCCTAAGGCAGAGACGAACTCAACAAAACATTACCACCACAGTGATAGAATCACCCGGAAGCTGACATGGCATCTACACCAGCGACAGTTCAAAATATCAACAGGCCGTCTAACCAAGGACAACAGCCTGCTATCATCCTTCCTCACCTTAGCCCATCCGAATACGATGAGTGTGTAGAAGCTGAAGCCATATCATCAGATCAGATGTGTTAAGGAGCTGGGCATGTTTGATGGTTCCAGTCCAGACGAAGCCCTGTTACATGTTACAAAATTCTTGCAACATGCCAACAGTCTTACCGCAACCGACGCAGTACTCCAGTACGCAAGATTGTCATTATTCCCTCACAGCCTGACGGGAAGTGCGAGCAAGTGGTATCATAGCCTGACACCAAGTACCATTGGTACTTGGGATGACATGGCCACCAAGTTCTACGACAAATTCCTACCCCCGAGCCGAACCACTAGTAGAAAAAGGGCCTATTTCGGCGGTTCCAATGGGCCTATTTCGGCGGTTGTGAACCGCCGAAATGACCACCGCCGAAATAGGTGTACCTATCTCGGCGGTTCTTAGAGCACAACCGCCGAGATAGACCCATGGGATTGACCGATGCTGAGTTTGACCATGAGTCTATCTCGGCGGTTCTTAGAGAACAACCGCCGAGATAGACTCATGGTCAAACTCAGCATCGGTCAATCCCATGGGTCTATCTCGGCGGTTGTGCTCTAAGAACCGCCGAGATAGGGGTATTTTTTTTTGTTTTTTTCCATCCTAGCTTATATATATATATTCACCGCATTTGTTTCAATGAGACCTGTAATAAAGCTTCATCCATACAGGGAGCTCCAGCACACATTTAAAAAGTTATAAAAGCTCCCAATTAATACCAACGACGCACCACAATTTGAGAGTTAACAAAACCAATGCAATTACACTTATTTACACACTTTCATTACAAATAAAAAAACAACATTACAATTCAAATCTACCATTACACCATCCACAAGTGTACAGAGTTACAATTACATACTCTAAAAAGTTCACAAAACATCTTCATGATCATCAATTCATTAAACTTGTGCATACGAACTCCGACCATTCCTCAAGCATCTCAACAATTTGAGCATCATCATACTGACCACCTTTGAACACTTGTTCGTAAGCCTTGAAAAAAAATTAACATTAATCTAAAACGTACAAGTCTAACAACATGTAAAGAGCATAACTGAAACTTTCAAAGAATGTTACCATGTCTAACGAGTGCTCTGGTAAAAGGTTTGCCGCTCCTACTATGTCACTCATGAATCTCATGACATAGTATCCACATTCTGAACCCCCAGGCTGCACCGGACACTATACAAACGCATATATTGACAGTTATAAACAAGTTTAAACATTATAACACAAATTATCAATTAATAGAGTACCTTGACTAGGTTCCAAGGGATGTCACGCTTCATTGTTTTACTCTGGAGAGATAATGCAGCTCTCATGGAACTATATACAGCAGCAATACATATAGTTTTAAGCATCAGTAGCAAGTTATGAAACAGTTAATGTTAAGTAATAATAATTGTTGTTTACGATAACAAACTAATTACCCCAGTATTGCGGTGGAGATCTTCGGTCTCTTGGCAGCCTTACCAAGTGAGTCAAATTGCAAGATTCGTGGGTGCTTCAACATCACCAGCACAATCAATGACCAATGTCGACTGTCCACAAATTACACAATGTGTTGTAATCATTAAGCAACTAACACAAACTATATGTTTTAGATAATACTAAGAGAAATAGTCAAATATCATACCCTGAATGATATGGCAGCATAATAAATGACTTGTTAGAACATTCAAAGAGGGCATTCGTCATATACTGCATAAGGCCTTCCATATCACTTGTCATCTGGACTTCACTGCACATAGCAGGACACAGGAATCCGAATCTGTGATCTTCATAGACATTGATCGCCTTATCATGCACCCACCTATGAGGCAATATCATTAGTCGATCATTAACTTTTTATTCAAACATCTAATTCATCATCAATCAATGAATTCAAAATACAAAGGTAGAAGTCACTCACATGGCGGCTGACTTGATAATCGACACATTCAACCAATCCCTCCTGAAGCACTCCTCGAAGTCGGACATATACATCCCAAATCGATGTATATCTTCTCCTTGAACTACAAAGTGAAATATCCACTCGGGATCTTCCACAGTGAGGGAATCACAATCAGGTGGTAGCAGCAACAAGGATGAATGCAGAATCTGCATATTAGTCGGCAGGCCGGCCAATATTCTTTTCTCCACCAAAGCAGGTCTAAGCACGAAATTTGTGGATGCCTTTGATTGCACAGGCGCAGCAATTCTTTTTCCTTTGCCCTTATCAGTCTTCGGTCGGCTCATATCCTATGATATTAGTATAATTAAGTATATGAATGCAAGGTGGTACACCAATAGTTTTATAGCAAGGGTTAAGAGTAAATACCTGCCCAGGGAGTCTGACCAATCGTACAGGCCACTGCACTGTCGCAGTTTGTGCGGAACGCAAGGAAGGTCTTTGTTTGACCGGCACCGGTAAACCGACGTCAGCATGCTCTGCAACAAATTCGTCCAGAAGCACTCATGCATGGTAATGTCAGAGTGGTTCACCGTGCACTATATCACTTGGAAGAGAGGGGAAAAGTTTTCCCCATGCAACCATGACCTCTTCTACTATTTGTAAAAACAGATGGCACTCAGTGGGTTCCTGAGTGTTATGTGGAACTTGTTTAGATAAAAATTGAGAATTCTTCTATGATGATATTAGTGATCAAGTGAAAAATCTTAATCGTCATGTACTCAATTGAAATGTTAGTCTAACCTTTAGAGATGCATAGGGAACGGATCAGCCGAGTGGACACTACTTCTCACTACCGGTACACTCTGCTGCTGAATGGGTGACTGATCAACTGGTGGACGAGAAACCTCTTGGCTGTCATGCTGCTGTGGCTGAAGCCTTGACATAGCGTGAGCGATCCTCTCGTCGACGTTCTGAGTAATCCTCTGCTCCATCTCAGCCAACGCTCTCAGGTGCTCCTCGTAGCTAATCGACTTTCCCTGTGCACTTCTTGTAACACCCCTCTCCATAATCACGATATAATCTCTCACGTAGCAATAAATAAAACGTCTCACAGCGGAAAATAACCAACAATTATAAAACTCACTCGGGTGTCACCGGCCATTACTCGCCCATGCGAGCAACGTAGCCAAACTACATCCAACTTCCAAAATAAACAAACTGCTAACCGCAGTGATAACGAGAAATTCCTATACATCATACTAAATCCATAAATCATAAACATCGACAAGTGAGCGTCTACCCAAACCTGAAAATACACAACCTTACCATAAGACCATACACCATCTTCATTGCTATACAACATCTCCAATTACCCTGTTCCTGCTCTTCAGCTCCGACAATGATCAACAACCTGTAATGGTGTAGTATCAGCGATAGACGCTGAGTATGCCGGGCCTGGACCCTAATGGTCACTTGTCATTTTAACCATCTTATTATTAGATTGGTTTCACGCTTTACCATTTTACAGATATATTCAATATTGTAATAAACATGCATAATAAATTTAACCATCCATCCAAGTATCCATAAACATTCAACCATCCATCCAAATATCCAAACATTCATTTAATATTCCATACAACATTTATATATCGAACGTATCGAGTAATAACAATATAATGTACAAGGTACATTCGCCGTAGCGTACAGTTTTCATATTTAATTTACCTTAGCCTCGTAGGCTCCATCCAACCATCAACACACAATAAAATAACCACAAGTATAACCAATGAACAACAAAGCGAAACAACGAGAATAATAAACAAGTATTAAGACTCGTCCATGGTATTGTTCGTCACTGTATAAGTCTCAATTGTTTTAGTTGTTCAGTTATACCTAGTGACAATGTCTCGTTAAAACGACATGTCTCTAGTTACCCATATATTATGGCGGGTCACCCACGGCAGTAGCCACTCCAGCGGTAGAGTCTCCGACCAACGAGCCACTCTAGCTCACGGGAAATTTTCTTGATACTTACGGACCCGTACGCGGACATCCTGGTATCGTTTTTGTGATCACAGCGCGCACCAAGAGCCACATCCTCTTGGCTTTACTTCCATTCCATAATTAATTAATTATACCATCGCATCGCATTACCAAATTTCCTAACACAGTAGACTAAGGTCATTAGTCCAATCCGGAGTCTGTAAACTCGGGATCCAGTGTTAGATACGAGAGCGGCGTATAGAAAAGGCCAATGCTCCGTACAAAAGTCTCAGATAATATGTATATGTTATTATCATAGTGCTACAACGTTTTACTTACGTTCCTTATATCTCATATAAGATAGCACCATAGCCGCTAGTTCGTTTTATATATATTGGTTCATATATACGAACCGATACTGTTAACTCAACAACAGTAAATAATAAGCAGCTATAAATGTACAATTCATGCATATTAATTAACACATTCAGACAATCAATCTTGTCACAGGTCACATAGAAGTCTGAACTGAGGAAGCTCTCAGAGACAATCAGAGACACATAACAACATACAAGTTATATCAACCAAATCCGAGCCCAAGGAGCAACCTTAGGACAACTCGGATCAAACCCCTTTACATACCGTTCACCCTGATTGTATTACGGTGGAGTATGAATCAGCAAGATCCTATGCTCCGTGTAGTCCGCTAGCTCGTCAAGCGTCCTTGTCAGAAGTATAATCTAAACGGTAATAAAACTATAAGTCAGTCTCCATGACTAACTACATCCGGTATTTCCGAATAATAAGTAACCCCGACAGTTCACCCCTGTTTTCTACAGTTTTGTTACGGGTTTCTCTCAAACAGTCGGTTTTGTTACTTAAACGCGTACGTCAAAATATTTCAACTGTTAAGTTTAATTCCCTATATTTCTTTTAATCTCATCCACCAATAAACATAGGTACATAACCTATAGTTGCATGTATGCATGCATGATCATATCATATCGTATTATTTTTTATATTGTATCATTTATTATATTATATTATTTTTCCCACCATCCAAAACTCATAACTTATAGTTCATAACTATATTTTTTTAAATAACCGTCACCATTAAATCATGTGGTTTCCAACCAAAACATATATCCACCTTATATACATTATCCTTGTGTATGTATATATTCACCACGTAGGTAATTCCCCCCATGAGTTTAATAAACTCTTATATTTTATGTTACTTTTTATCATCTTTTATTAGATGATTATTCCCATTAGTTGTATTATCATACAACTTATATTAAGATTCTTATCCTAACAAGAGTAACATTTTATGTTGTATATTACAACTCCTAAGGTTTATTCAGTAAATACCTTAGTTTATAAATCCCATTTATTTATAGTTTGTCACATTCTTTAATGTGAATATCCTTCCTTATATTAATTCCATTAAAACCACCTTAATACCATATAACTGTCATAACATTTATAACATAGTAGGTCATAGTCTAAAATTCATTTTCCAATTCTTAAATATCCGGTATAGCCCTTGAATTTATTTAAATTCCCTTTTTGACCACATAACATAATGTAATGTTACTCCATATGCTAATATCATTTGATATGATATTCTTATTTCCTTTAATTTATAACCTATAGTTTCTATACAAAACTATTTTATATTGCCACATAGGCAAATATATTAAACCTTATTCTTTTCCATAAACCATAGTTTCTTCTATTTAAAATCATCCCATAACTTTTACCATGTTATGTATTCCTTTTAATATAACATTCTAACCTATAAAAATGTATAGCCAATGGTTATTTTATTTAATAACGAATAACCTCAATATATTTCTTATATTGCCATTTGGCCCTTTTTTAAACATATAGTTTAATAATTCATTAAAACCATATATTATACATATATCTTAATAAATGCTCTTATATATTCTAAAAATCACCAAATTTCTCCAAAGGGTTATAAATATCCTTATTAACCCATATACTTTCGGTATTTGTGATTCCACCATCTATATTTCTCCAAAGTGTCATAATGACATAATAACTATATATTATACATATATAGTTTATTTTAATTCCAAAATCAACCCAATAAATTCCTAAAAATTCCTAATAGCCCATGGGTGTTTATAATACCATTATACACCCTTAATTTTCGGTATTAACATATTTACCACATATGTTATGAAAATATTACCAAACTATACCAAAAGGTTATAAATATTATTCCTAACCTCATACTCCTTTTAAATCTCGGTTTTCACCCCTTTGTTACCCATTTGTAACAATGTTATAAAGTATCTTATATTATACTTATATAACTCATATAAACTCCAAATTTAACCAAGTAAATTTCTAAAAATTCCTAATAACCTAAGGTTTGTACTAAACTCCATTTAGTAACCCCAAGTTTTCGGAAATTACATTATAGCCCCATCTCTTCTAAATCTTTTACAAATTAATACTTATCTTAATATAAGGTAGTATTTTAATTTCTTAAATTTCCAAACTTGGTCAAAGTCTCCTATATAGTCAACTTGACTTCTAATACCAAATGGGAACCAATTTTTCGGTAATCACTAATAATAACCTATACTTTTCTATTTTTACAATTTTGACCTAAAACTTTATAAAATGTTATAATTTTATTAAATTCATTTAAAAACCTAAATTGCTCTAAATTAAGCCCACAGCTTTCTAATTTCCTAGTAATTACGAATTGGCCCCAACTTTAATTATAAGCATAAATAAAACTAAATAAGCTTATAAACTTAAATTAAAATGGCCTAATGACATGGCCTTATTACAACCTTGAACTTACAAAATAAATTACACATAAATGTCTCAAAATATAGCATATATTTTCGGCCTCACTTTGGTTTAATTATTTTTCCACATAATGTCGTAATTTGACCATTATGTTAATTAAATCTCTTAAATGACTAGCTTAATTTATCTTAGCCATTTTTTTTCATTTTTAGGTCAATATGACCTATATATGTAATTTCACTCTCGGCCATATATATATATGCTTAAAAATTATAAAAATCAGAAGTTTAAGGTGTTTATACCTTGGTTATTCATTGTATGCACTCGGCCTCTTGTAGGAAAATTCACCACATGATTTAGACATGTTTAATACACAAAAACAAGATATGGTTACACTCCAAGCTTGAGCTTAACCATAAGGAATAATTAATGTAAGATTTAAGGCAAAAATCACCTTAAAAATGCATGGAAGTTCTAGGTGGTTTCGACCTGAACCAAACACACCACAAGGTGTTAGATCCACCATATTGACATAGGAACAGCTAGATCACAACAAGCTACCTTGTTATTAGGTTTTACCTTGGAAAATGCCTTAAAAGAGAGTATTTCTCTTGGATCTCGGCCACACTTGCTCCAAATGGCTAACCAACTGAATGAACATGTAAATATGAAGATTATGAGTGTATAAACTCATAAAAATTGAAGGAAGAAAACCGCTTGAATGATTGAGAGGCTTAAGGTATGTTTTTACCTTAAAATGAAATTTTGAGCAACCTTGGTCCCTCTACTTGCTTTCTTCAACCGAGTTTGGCTCTTGTTCTAACCTTAGAACACTGAGAATAAGCCATAGAGAATTGATGAGCCACGAAATCTAGGTGTAGGTAGTGAAGAGATGAAGAAAAAGGGCTAAAAATGACCTTAAAACACTTACCTTAAGAGCTTAGGAGTTAGATCTGCCTTCTATGCTCAAGAACAAAGCTTGAGAGCTGCTAGGAAGGAGGAGCTCGGTTGGAGAGGCTGGATCGGACAAGGAGGAAGGAAGAGGTGGGAAAGGTTGGAAATAATTGAAAAAGTATTTTTACTATTGTAAATTTGTGTTAGGTATCAATTTGTCTCTAATTATTGCAAGCTGTCTCCTCTCCTCTTGCCAGCCAATTTCCATGGTCCAAATGGGTCATTTATTGACCATTGACCATACTGGTCAATTTTGACTCATGCGGGCCCCACTTTAGGGTTTTATTAATATTTTTATATTAAATTTGTAAAAATTCGTAAATTTCTGGAATTAAATTCCTAATATCATATAATATGATATTTTATTATATTTAAAGGTAATTATAACCTTTTAGCCCATTTAAAACCAATTTAGAAGGCGATTACACAAAAACGTGCTTAAGGAGTTTTAGTGCACATTTTGTGTCGCAAGGTGTTTCTGAGCTTGGTTTTGTTTCACAACGGTTTTTTTGTGTTCTTACATGTATTTGATCATGGTATTCAATTTTATATCATTTAGAGGTCATTAGACCTTTAAGGTTTCTTAGAGCACATTTTTGCCCTTTTGGACCTTGAAGCAGTAAATGCTTGTTCTTTGTGTTAGAGTGTAGTCCATGACTTAATATGTTTAATAATGTGTTAATAATCTTAGGACAAATTTTTAGGTCCTAAGTAGTTCATTGGGTATTTATTTACCCTAAATAGTCAAAGGGTGCAACATCTTGTTTTGTGTTGACCACTATTGTTCTCAGTTGACTTTTAAGGCATGTTTAGGCCTTAATTAATGTAATTAAATATTTAATCCATATTTAATAAGTTTGGGGTATTTCAATCTACCCCCTTAAAAAGACTTCGTCCCGAAGTCTCTTAATCAAATAGGTATGTATATAATGTATAACTACCCATTGTTCCCATAATGTATATCTATGTGATATATCATTTACATGCATCGTATTGCGCTTATACAGCACATAGCCATCACGTTGTGGCGTTAGTTCAATCATATATGGATATAGGTGTTCCATCAGCACCATCATTTCCTATCAGTTCTACCACCCTGACAACCTTCCTGAGGTGTCCATAACATTCCATTGTTCCACATTCCATATCTAATGATTCATTTCGTATCTAGGCGATACCATATGTAATCATTCTATAAAGCAATATGAATACATATTACAAATAGCATAAGAAAGGTACTACACACATGGTGTACATACAATCATTCAAACAAGTATCTCATAAGATACATACATTCAAGTGTACATCACACACAAACAACCAAACAACGCACGCCCCGCGTACCAAACATAACCAACAAAACCAATTCACTGTATGCCATGCATACGAAACAAACAACCTCGTATGCCCCGCACACCCCCCAACCCAATTCTTTGTATGCAATTCATACTAAACAACCAAAACTTAGTGCACACATGTGCACAACCAAGAGGCTCTACCCCCCTTAAAAAGGGTTACGCCCCCGTACCCCACAAGTATACAACAGCCGCTCAATAAGGAGCGCTGGATACTTGGCTCTCAAAGAGTTCATCAACTCGTGGGTTATCCTCAAATCAGAGAGACGGGTATGACTCTAGCCCTTCTGGGCTCCACAATATATAAAGGGTGAGGCACCAACTATTTGTGCTCTCTCTAAGTTGTTCTTATGGGCCCACTCGCTCCGTATGAGGCGTAGACCCATGAACATAGGCTCAATTTTCCTATTTCCATTGCTGTGTGTCCTCTCATTTGGATCACTAGCAAACATGCGTGTGTCTTCTCTCACTGATATTCAGCTTGAGGTATAATGTGACATTGGCTACTGTTAGTACTTAGTGCTCTTGCACTCGTCTTGTAATACTACTACGTACCAGCCATATGTCCATAAAGATGATGTTTGTCATCCTTGTCTCCTGGTGGTTTGTTCCGGAGTAACACACTGTTGTAGTTCTTCTTTTTTTTTTTACACACTCTTGTTGATATCCACTTTATCTTTCTGCATTCCCACTAGATTAATAACTGCACGAGTGCAATACCAAACATTCAGTCATACAAAGTGCAGAGGCGTAAACGCTCAACAGCTAATATCTTGTGAGTCAAACAGATAAGATGTGCAAATTATCCTGTGAGTGGTACATTCCGAATCCACTGTTCCTTGAGCAAGGTTTCTGCTATCATATAGCTTTATCTTTTCTCCTTGCGTAGTCCACGTTTATATCCATATCTGGTAGATTTCCTTTGGATTGTAATAATTTACTCGATCCTTATGAGGATTCTACATGTTATCCGTCCATAACGGGTTTTCCTGAATTTTTTTTTTTGGGTTCCTGTCCTTGTACTGTTTCCCTGTCTTCACTGTATACTGTCTACTGTTCTCTGTTGGAGGTTCTTGATTTCCTTAGCCCGTTGGTTTAACTGCGGCTCTTCTCGTCCATCTTCGAGGTAATCCGTCTTACTGTCCGTAGAATGGAGTTGACTACTTCTCGTGTTCCTAACACTACTTGTCTACTTGCATGGGGTACCGTACTGATACATTACTACTTACCCGACTAACTCATAAATAAGTCTGTCAGGCCCACATGCTCCTAACGGAGTGCGGTCGTCCCATGTCTCGTTTAGTAAACTGGTAATGTCTGTCACACGGTTGTTGTGAAGTATTCTGTTGTCAATCTCCCTCTGATGGATATCCCTTTTTTTTTCTCCTTCTCTCTTCCTTCTTTTTTTTTTGTCTTCTTTTTGCTTGTTTTTTTTGTGTAATAGTTCATGTTATCAGTTATCCTGTAATAAGTGCTATTGCCTTAGTGGCATCCGTGGTAATTTGTGCCATAGACTGGTATTATTCAACTCGGTGTAAGTAAAATCCGTGCTATATTAGCAAACTTGTTTCTCTCCTTTTTTTTTATCTCATTGAGTACAACACATTTTCCTTTTCTCCTCCCTGTTTATCATGATCACAACTCTTCCATAGTTCACATTCTTTCCCTCATCCGTTTAATTGGATGTATTGCAGATTGCATAATAGCTTGAGCAACTTGGCTCTTCACTTCCCAACCATCCTCACTAACGGTGGTGCATCTACAAAGGGTATGCTTGTCCATGAGGACTAAACATTTATCACTGATAGTGATTAGCATTAAATGCGGGTATACACTGATGGTATTTGGCTAACAAGCCTTGTCTGAAAATTCCCAAACATTTAAACTGGTGTGATTTACAATCACAGTGGTTGTAGCATTTTCTCCAGTTGTGGTTGGACTAACAGTCCTTCCAAAGTGGCATAGGTTTCTAACCTCAAGGTTTGTATGAAAAGTTTGAAAAGCATTTTTTTTTGGTATACATATAATAAAAGACTAAAAAGTAGTAGTTGTTGCAGTTGCATTTGCATTTGCTGTTGTTGTTTGCTGCACTTGCTGTAGCAAGTGCGCAAGGCAGATGGAAATTTCAGTGGTTTTCTTGTCATAGCGCTTGCAATAGCAAGTGCGCCATGCAGGTGGAAATTCTGGTTCAGTAGTTCACGGTCTCATTGACTCTTCGTCATTTGAGTATTGATACATGATAATGTAAGCATTAACATCTTGTTCATATATATCCGTCAAGGTTTAAAGCTTATAGGTACTGAGTACACACAACTAATCCCAAAGTCTTACATAAAACGCGAGTGGTCAATGACACACTCCCACATACTTATAACATAGCTCCTTCTAACATCAAAGTAAGCACACAACATAGTAAGTAAACAAAGTCCTCCACCAGCGGTCTCATGGAGTTAGGGGACTCATGCCCTATCTACTCCCTTGCCCTTCAGGGCTCCAGCATCAGTAGATGTCTGGCCATCCTGACCGCCTCGTGGTACTCCAGATCCTCCAGCTGAGGTCTTCTGAGTATTCTTTGGTGGCCTGTAATTACGGCTCTCTGGTTCATCCAGCACTCGAATTCCCTATGGCTCTCTTTCTTGCAGCACCCGACAGACAACTTCGCGGCCTTCGCAATCGACCCCAGGATGGTCTTTCCCACAACGCTTACAGTAAAAATGGCGCGGGGGCTGTCTGGTGCCTAATGGTAGTAATTAAGTTTAAGTTACAATCTGTTGATTTAAAGGTTAAGGTCACAATTCAATTTAAGAGGTAGGTGTTCTCACCCTTAGAAGGTGCTGGGCCGGTCAACCAAAGGACGGGCTCTTTTCCCTTTGCTCCCTGGTGACCCTGCTGCCCTTTCTTTGGAAAGAATTTCCTATTTAAGGTTTCGGGTCAGCATTCCTAAGGTATTTAATATGATAATTAATCTGAAATGGAATAAGTCCTTACTTTCCCTTGTTTTGGCTTTCGCCTGGAGATGCTCCTCCACCCTCAGACTCTCCCTCAGGGTTCTTCTTTTCTTGGCCCCGAGAGTCTCTTCCCCCGAGTCTGGAGCATTAGCTCCGTCCTCGAGGCTGCCTCATAACACTCCTGGAATCTCCTTGGTAAGTTCTCACAAAGTTAATTGGTAATGTAGTAAGTAAAGAATTTATGGCTTTCATGTTAGTACTTGGATGGTAGTGTAGAGGGTAGCACCCATCACCATCTGAATGCGAAATAATAGTCCTCCCCGGAACTTATCGACCTTCACGGTCTCTGAGTAATCCACACCGGGAATGGAGTCCAGCGAACCAATGAATCGAGCGTAATACTCATCCACGGTCAGACCTCCTTGGGTCAGTGTCTCTGACTCCTGGCGCTTCTTCTGTTTGAGATGTGCTGGGTAGTACTTCCCTCTCAGTAACTCGACAAAGGCAGCCCATGAAAAGTCGGGCGTAGCCAGGTGATGGTCTTTGACCAATCTTCACCAAGTACTGGCTGCATCCTTCAGATGGAAGGCAGCAATGGCGACCTTCTTGTCGTCAGGTACCTATAAAGCTTCGTATGCTTTCTCATGTTTCAACAATGTCACGCTCCAAAGCTACGGGGTCTGGTTCCCCAGAATATGTAGGTGGTCGGGTCTCGCAACTGACTTCAGCCAGCTCGTTTCCCTGGGCTGTGGCGGGTGGGCTGGTGCTCCTCCTATTTGGGTACCCAGCTGTGCAAGAACGGCAGCAACCGTCTCAGCAACTCCTGGAATGCCGGGGCCACCGCCTCTACCTCTTCCAGTACCACACCCTCTCATTCTTCCAGACATCTGTAGTACAGTATGTCACATAAATATTCGGTAAATTACCGTACACAACCAGTAGATATTAAGTTGCCTTAAGGCTAACCTATCACGCAATTGCGTTACTAGACACAATATCTTTCTAAGACGAATCGTCTCGTACCACCCAAATGTTTCCATAATTTCCCAGTCCTAAGCTCACTGTCTTAACCTATTATCTCGTCATCAGAGCGGTACTCCGCTCTGATACCACTTTTGTAACACCCCTCTCCATAATCACGATATAATCTCTCACGTAGCAATAAATAAAATGTCTCACAGCGGAAAATAACCAACAATTATAAACTCACTCGGGTGTCACCGGCCATTACTCGCCCATGCGAGCAACGTAGCCAAACTACATCCAACTTCCAAAATAAACAAACTGCTAACCGCAGTGATAACGAGAATTCCTATACATCATACTAAATCCATAAATCATAAACATCGACAAGTGAGCGTCTACCCAAACCTGAAAATACACAACCTTACCATAAGACCATACACCATCTTCATTGCTATACAACATCTCCAATTACCCTGTTCCTGCTCTTCAGCTCCGAAAATGATCAACAACCTGTAATGGTGTAGTATCAGCGATAGACGCTGAGTATGTCGGGCCTGGACCCTAATGGTCACTTGTCATTTTAACCATCTTATTATTAGATTGGTTTCACGCTTTACCATTTTACAGATATATTCAATATTGTAATAAACATGCATATAAATTTAACCATCCATCCAAGTATCCATAAACATTCAACCATCTATCCATATCCAAACATTCATTTAATATTCCATACAACATTTATATATCGAACGTATCGAGTAATAACAATAATGTACAAGTACATTCGCCGTAGCGTACATTTTCATATTTAATTTACCTTAGCCTCGTAGGCTCCATCAAACCATCAACACACAATAAAATAACCACAAGTATAACCAATGAACAACAAAGCGAAACAACGAGAATAATAAACAAGTATTAAGACTCGTCCATGGTATTGTTCGCCACTGTATAAGTCTCAATTGTTTTAGTTGTTCAGTTATACCTAGTGACAATGTCTCGTTAAACGACATGTCTCTAGTTACCCATATATTATGGCGGGTCACCCACGGCAGTAGCCACTCCAACGGTAGAGTCTCCGACCAACGAGCCACTCTCTAGCTCACGGGAAATTTTCTTGATACTTACGGACCCGTACGCGGACATCCTGGTATCGTTTTTGTGATCACAGCGCGCACCAAGAGCCACATCCTCTTGGCTTTACTTCCATTCCTTAATTAATTAATTATACCATCGCATCGCATTACCAAATTTCCTACACACAGCAGACTAAGGTCATTAGTCCAATCCGGAGTCTGTAAACTCGGGATCCAGTGTTAGATACGAGAGCGGCGTATAGAAAAGGCCAATGCTCCGTACAAAAGTCTCAGATAATATGTATATGTTATTATCATAGTGCTACAACGTTTTACTTACGTTCCTTATATCTCATATAAGATAGCACCATAGCCGCTAGTTCGTTTTTATATATATTGGTTCATATATACGAACCGATACTGTTAACTCAACAATAGTAAATAATAAGCAGCTATAAATATACAATTCATGCATATTAATTAACACATTCAGACAATCAATCTTGTCACAGATCACACAGAAGTCTGAACTGAGGAAGCTCTCAGAGACAATCAGAGACACATAACAACATACAAGTTATATCAACCAAATCCGAGCCCAAGGAGCAACCTTAGGACAACTCGGATCAAACCCCTTTACATACCGTTCACCCTGATTGTATTACGGTGGAGTATGAATCAGCAAGATCCTATGCTCCGTGTAGTCCGCTAGCTCGTCAAGCGTCCTTGTCAGAAGTATACTCTAAACGGTAATAAAACTATAAGTCAGTGTCCATGACTAACTACATCCGGTATTTCCGAATAATAAGTAACCCCGACAGTTCACCCCTTTTTCTACAGTTTTGTTACGGGTTTCTCTCAAACAGTCGGTTTTGTTACTTAAACGCGTACGTCAAAATATTTCAACTGTTAAGTTTAATTCCCTATATTTCTTTTAATCTCATCCACCAATAAACATAGGTACATAACCTATAGTTGCATGTATGCATGCATGATCATATCATATCGTATTATTTTTTTTATATTGTATCATTTATTATATTATATTATTTTTCCCACCATCCAAAACTCATAACTTATAGTTCATAACTATTTTTTTTTTAAATAACCGTCACCATTAAATCATGTGGTTTCAACCAAACATATATCCACCTTATATACATTATCCTTGTGTATGTATATATTCACCACGTAGGTAATTCCCCCCACGAGTTTAATAAACTCTTATATTTTATGTTACTTTTTATCATCTTTTATTAGATGATTATTCCCATTAGTTGTATTATCATACAACTTATATTAAGATTCTTATCCTAACAAGAGTAACATTTTATGTTGTATAATTACAACTCCTAAGGTTTATTCAATAAATATCTTAGTTTATAATCCCATTTATTTATAGTTTGTCACATTCTTTAATGTGAATATCCTTCCTTATATTAATTCCATTAAAACCACCTTAATACCATATAACTGTCATAACATTTATAACATAGTAGGCCATAGTCTAAATTCATTTTCCAATTCTTAAATATCTGGTATAGCCCTTGAATTTATTTAAATTCCCTTTTTGACCACATAACATAATGTAATGTTACTCCATATGCTAATATCATTTGATATGATATTCTTATTTCCTTTAATTTATAACCTATAGTTTCTCTATACAAACTATTTTATATTACCACATAGGCAAATATATTAAACCTTATTCTTTTCCATAAACCATAGTTTCCTTTATTTACAAAATCATCCCATAACTTTTACCATGTTATGTATTCCTTTTAATATAACATTCTAACCTATAAAAATGTATAGCCAATGGTTATTTTATTTAATAACCGAATAACCTCAATATATTTCTTATATTGCCATTTGGCCCTTTTTTAAACATATAGTTTAATAATTCATTAAAACCATATATTATACATATATCTTAATAAATGCTCTTATATAATTCTAAAAATCACCAAATTTCTCCAAAGGGTTATAAATATCCTTATTTCTCCAAAGTGTCATAATGACATAATAACTATATATTATACATATATAGTTCATTTTAATTCCAAAATCAACCCAATAAATTCCTAAAAAAAATTCCTATAGCCCATGGGTTGTTTATAATAACCATTATACACCCTTAATTTTGCGTATTAACATATTTACCACATAGTTATGAACAATATTACCAACTATAACCAAAAGGTTATAAATATTCCCTACCCATACTCCTTTTAAAAAATCTCGGTTTTTCACACAACCTTTGTTACCCATTTGTAACAATTTATAAAGTAGCTTATATTATACTTATAAACTCATATAAACTCCAAATTTAACCAAGTAAATTTCTAAACCTAATAACCTAAGGTTTGTACTAAACTCCATTTAGTACCCCAGTTTTCGGAAATTACATTATGCCCCATCTCTTCTATCTTTTACAAATTAATACTTATCTAATATAAGGTAGTATTTTTAATTTCTTAAATTTTCCAAACTTGGTCAAAGTCTCTATATAGTCAACTTGACTTCTAATACCAAATGGGAACCAATTTTTCCGGTAATCACTAATAATAACCTATACTTTTCCTATTTTTACAATTTTGACCCAAAACTTTATAAAATGTTATAATTTTTATTAAATTCATTTAAAACCCTAAATGGCTCTAAATTAAGCCCACGGCTTTCTAATTTCCTAGTAATTACGAATTGGCCCCAACTTTAATTATAAGCATAAAAAAACTAAATAAGCTTATAAACTTAAATTAAAATGGCCTAATGACTGGGCCTTATTACAACCTTGAACTTACAAAATAAATTACACAATAATTTCTCAAAATATAGCAATATTTTTCGGCCTCAACTTTGGTTTAATATTTTTCCACATAATGTCTAATTTGACCATTATGTTAATTAAATCTCTTAAATGAGTAGCTTAATTTATCTTAGCCATTTTTTTCATTTTTAGGTCAATATGACCTATATATGTAATTTCACTCTCGGCCATATATATATATATATGCTTAAAAATTATAAAAATCATAAGTTTAAGGTGTTTATACCTTGGTTATTCCTTGTATGCACTCGGCCTCTTGTAGGAAAATTCACCACATGATTTAGACATGTTTAATACACAAAAACAAGATATGGTTACACTCCAAGCTTGAGCTTAACCATAAGGAATAATTAATGTAAGATTTAAGGCAAAAATCACCTTAAAAATGCAAGGGAAGTTCTAGGTGGTTTCGACCTGAACCAACACACCACAAGGTGTTAGATCCCATATTGACATAGGAAACAGCTAGATCACAACAAGCTGCCTGTTATTAGGTTTTACCTTGGAAAAATGCCTTAAAAGAAGAGTATTTCTCTTGGATCTCGGCCACACTTGCTCCAAATGGCTAACCAACGGAATGAACATGTAATATGAAGATTATGAGTGTATAAACTCATAACAATTGAAGGAATAAAACCGCTTGAAAGATTGAGAGGCTTAAGGTATGTTTTTACCTTAAAATGAAATTTTGAGCAACCTTGGTCCCTCTACTTGCTTCAACCGATTTTGGCTCTTGTTCTAACCTTAGAACACTGAGAAATAAGCCATAGGAATTGATGAGCCACGAAATATAGGTGTAGGTAGTGAAGAGATGAAGAAAAAGGGCTAAAATGACCTTAAAACACTTACCTTAAGAGCTTAGGAGTTAGATCTGCCTTCCATGCTCAAGAACAAAGCTTGAGAGCTGCTAGGAAGGAGGAGAGCTCGGTTGGAGAGGCTGGGATCGGACAAGGAGGAAGGAAGAGGTGGGAAGGTTGGAAATAATTGAAAAAGTAACGTTTTACTATTGTAAATTTGTGTTAGGTATCAATTTGTCTCTTAATTATTGCAAGCTGTCTCCTCTCCTCTTGCCAGCCGATTTCCATGGTCCAAATGGGTCAATTAATTGACCATTGACCATACTTGGTCAATTTTGACTCATGCGGGCCCCACTTAGGGTTTATTATTATATTTTAATATTAAATTTGTAAAAATTTCGTAAATTTCTGGAATTTAATTCCTAATATCATATAATATGATTTTATTATATTTAAAGGTAATTATAACCTTTTAGCCCATTTAAAACCAATTTAGAAGGCGATTACACAAAAACGTGCTTTAAGGAGTTTTAGTGCACATTTTGTGTCGCAAGGTGTTTCTGAGCTTGGTTTTGTTTCACAACGGTGTTTTTTTGTGTTCTTACATGATATTTGATCATGGTATTCAATTTTAATCATTTAGAGGGTCATTAGACCTTTAAGGTTTCTTAGAGCACATTTTTGCCCTTTTTGACCTTGAAGCATGTAAATGCTTGTTCTTTGTGTTGGAGTGTAGTCCAACGACTTAATATGTTTAATAATGTGTTAATAATCTTAGGACAAATTTTTAGGTCCTAAGTAGTTCATTGGGTATTTATTTACCCTAAACAGTCAAGGGTGCAACATCTTTTTTTGTGTTGACCACTGTTGTTCTCAGTTGACTTTTAAGGTATGTTATAGGCCTAATTAATGTAATTAAATATTTATTCCATATTTAATAAGTTTGGGGTATTTCACTTCTGGACCGGGTACGCCAAATATGCCTGGCGGATACCAACGTGCCCACCAAACCCATGGCACGACCTGGATGATCCTTCTTACCAAGAGCGCGTGTAAGAGGATCATCATTCCTATGTGAGGTCCAGGTGCCCGGGTGAGCTGAGTGCTTAATTCACCCTAATACAAAACACACAAATACAGTTATTATTTAACATAAGTTCATATACAAATGAAATGAACAGTTTGACTAAAATGAAATGATATCACTTACCATTTGAGCATAACTGCTCTCGTGGCTTCATCGTATTGAGGATTTTCGGGAGTAGAGTTCTTCGGAATGTGGCTTAACTCCCACACTTTCATTCTTCTGCCACTGGCATCCATGAGCCATCCGTGGGCTATATCCTTTTTTCTCCCATTCTGGTACCCTTTGAGCAATACTTTTTCCACCTAAGTGGTGAGGGTACAGATTCTTCTTAGCATTTGCTTGTTGTTGCGCACAGAGAGCCTGCATAAATTAATGGGAATCATGTTAAGTGAAATTGAACACAAAAAACATAAGAAATTAAGATTAATTTATGTATGTATGACTGAGAAGGGAAGAAATGGTGTCAAGCCCCAAACAGGACGCGAAGAGCATCCGGCTCCTTCAGCCGGATGAGAATAGAACAAAGAGCATCCGGCCGCTTTAGCCGGATGAGGGTAGAGGCACATAGGTCATCCGGCCATCCTTCAGCCGGATGGAAATGGGACTTAGGCAAAGCAAAATGTAGTACGGTCGGCCGCCTGTGGTCGACCAAAGGGACTAAGAAGGGGTAAAACCGTACTTAAACATGTAAAATACAGGCTGGCACCAAAGGGACCGGCCCCAAAAACTATAAATAAGGGTACCCCCAAATAAGACACGTGATTTTGGGCAATCAAACTCGCATTCGACTCAAATAGAAGCTCTCTCTCCCTCTCTACTTTCGCGAGACTCTGTGTCCGAAATCAGGTAAAGTAGGATAGGAGATTAGATCGAGACGCACTAGGATAGATGTACTGTTGCATTGGGATCAAGCTTGGTCGCGTTAGGATTAATGCACTGTTTCAATGACAATAAAGTGCACCTGGAACTCCGGTGTGTGACGCCTCTCAATAAATTGTAGCCATTGCTCTTCTGTTATGCCCTCGTAAACCTCCCATGGTGGTCTCTCACCGTCTCCACCATGATCTGGCTCATCTGGATCTTCTGGAGTAGGCATCTTGTAGATGAACTTGTTCAGCCAACTTATCTTGTGGTCCCGGAACTGTTTCGACATCGCTGATGCACATCCTTTTTAAGTGCGGGATCCACGGAGAAACGAGACTACGTACATGATCATTCAGTTAGTAACGTAAACATAAATGTTCTATTATTTCATAAAAGATCATAGTAATAATGTAGAGATTTACCTGAAGCGCTGAAACATAGTATCCTTCAATGATTGAGGCACTTGCTTCCAGTTGTGGTTTATGTTGCAATATGACTTCACCAAATGGCTACCGTAAGCGGTGAAGTCATTCTTCCAATTACCATGGGTTGGTTGAACTGATTGAAGTCCACCGGTTTTGTAGGAGGGCCCTTGTTAGCCTTCAGCCCACGTGTTGCACCTCTCTTCTTTTGCTTCTTCGCCTCTGGTGGGACAACTGACTCCTCTTCGGTCTGCTGTGAAGGGCCAGCCTCAGTCTCCTGTACTGCTAACTGGTCCTTCTTCTTCTTTCCTCCTCCTCTCTTGTGACCCGCTTACTTGGTCTATTCTGCTGTGGCTCAGGTTCTCCAGTCATGAGAAGCCGTCCAATGGGGTCATCCATAGGGTGATCATCCACTGCAAAAAAAATAACAAAGCATTTTCATCAGATAAAGTCATAACATAAATACTATGATGCATAACAATAACAGTTAAGATGACATTACAGTCTACATTATACTAACAACATTACCTTTCACGTACAAAAACATAAATCATTTCATATTTTCTACCCAAACACCCTCATCATGGTCAGATCGTGCGTAGAGCAAATCGTTTTCAGTATCATCAATCGAATCCGGCAATCCAGTAGGAAACAAGGATGTTTCCTCTACAGTCTCATTTTCATCGTTATCCTCATTTTCATTTTCGATTACAACCGGCCTTCTTCCTGGAAGAACAACAGACCATCTGCAGTCTTTCGGATCCTCAACATACCACACTTGTTTGCAATCCTTTCCCAGAACAAATTGATCATCATTATAACTGTGTAACCGTGAAAGATCAACCAAGGTAAGCCCTCCATCATTTTGGTACCCGCGTGGTTGTCCACCACACTTGCACCGAAACAACAGAAAGGAATCAATGTCATAGTCTAGTTCCCAGATGTCCTCGATGACACCATAATACCAATTACTAACTGGTTGAGATCGGTTACCGCTGTGGTACTCAGTGGCAGTAGCTTCCATTTTTACCCCACTATTCTGGTTTATCGATTTGGCATCTTGACGTGCAGTGTAGTATGTATACCCACTAATATCATACCCCTCAAATGATGTAATATTAGTTTCAGGTCCGATTGCCAAACATCTGATCTCTTCGCTTACAGCTTTTGGATCTGATGATGCTAATGTCAACACATGATCTTTGAACCATTGGATAAAACTCGGTTTTTTTCCTTTGTCAGCCAAATGTGGCCTTTCAAAGGATTTTGATGCCTTAACTGAACCATATGGGTTTCCAAATAAGGTTCAATAACCTCAAGATGTGTAAGACAAACAAATGTGCTTGATTAATAAGTAGACACGAAACTTGCACGATCTTTCTACAATAACACCTTTACCCTTAAACCTGCCATAGTGTGTGTTTTGGGATACCAATAGACTCTGCCTCACTCAAATAATCGGTCACAAATTCCGTGACTTCCTCAGTCACTGTTGCTTCAACAATGCTCCCCTCTGGTCGATACCTATTCTTCATTCTACTTTTCAGATACCCATGTACCGTTCAAAGGGTACATGTACCGTAAGTATACCGGACCACAGAACTGTATCTCTCGAACGATGTGCACAATTAGATGTACCATTATATCAAAGAAAGATGGTGGGAAATACATCTCTAGTTGACATAATGTGATAACAATTTCACGTTGTAGATCATCTAGAGACGTTACGTCAATTGCCTTGGAGCAAACAACGTTGAAAAGAAACATAACCGAGTTAAAGCATTTCTGACATCAGATGGCAATATCCCTCGAATTACGACCGGAAGAAGATGTAACATCAGTACATGATAATCGTGAGATTTCATGCCTAAAAGTTTTAAATCCTTCATCGATACAATGTTCTTCCAGTTTGAAGAGTACCCAGACGGTACTTTTACCGAGTGCAGACATTTGCAGAAACTAATCTTTTCAGCCTTTGAGAGCGTGTAGCATGTAGGAGGTAGGTAGATTCGTTCCCGTTCTCTTGTGGTGTAACTCCTTTCGTATACCCATGGTTTGCATGTCCTTTCTGATTTTCAATTCGTCTTTTGTTTTGCCGGTATATTGAGTAAAGTCCCACTCACTGCCTCACCAACGTTCTTCACAATGTGCATGATGTCTAAGCAGTGTCTCACAGAAATATGACGCCAATAAGTAGTTCCCAAAAGATAGAACACTTTTTCCAAATGTTTTTCGCCGGTTTTGATGTGTTTCCAAATACATTTGCAATGTCCTTAACCTTTTCGTACACTTCCTCAGAGCTCAGAGGTAGACGGGCCACACGAGTTTTGGCTTGACCATTGAACAACTTTCTCTTCGTTACTCGATAAGGGTGATCTTCGGGGAGAAGACGTCGATGACACATATAAACATTCTTCCCACAATGTTTATAAACGGTCCGAACAAGTGTCTTCCTCGCAAATGGGAATGCAAATGCTCCTTTAAAACCGTGTAACCAGACAAGTTCCCATACGCAGGGAAGTCATTGCGGTACAAACAACAAAGCCTTGAGCGTGAAATTCTCTCTTGCATAAGCATCATATACCATGGTCCCCTCATTCCCACAATAGCTTCAGATCGTCGATCAGAGGGGCAAGGTACACATCAATGCTATTACACCTGGCTGCTTGGGACCAGATATCGGAGAGATAACATAATGTACTTTCGTTTCATACATAACCATGAGGGCAAATTGTAGATCACTAGCAGAACCGGCCATGTACTATGTTGACTACTCAATGTGCCGTACGGGTTCATTCCATCAGTACATAACCCAAGCCTCAGATTCCTATCTTCATGTCCGAAATGTTCTTTGTACCGTCTATTATGTTTCTCCACTAAGGCCCATCTGCTGGATGTCTTAGTTTTCTCATCACTCTTTCTACCCTCCGCATGCCATCGTATGTTCTTTGCATCTTTCGATTCGCAAACAACCGTTTGAATCTGGGTATAATCGGCAAATACCAACAAGTTTTGCTTGAGGGCTTTTTTTTTCTGAACGGAAGAGTACTCACCATCTTTATGCTTATACCGGGACAACGAACATTTCGGGCAATTGTCCAGATGTTCGTATTCACCCCTGTACAACACACAGTTGTTTGGACACGCGTGAATTTTTTTGTACTCTACTCCCATTGGACACACCCATTTCTTTGCCTCATACGTGGTCGTTGGGAGACCGTTCTCATCCGGTAGCATATCATGAATCAGCTCGAGGAATGCCGTGAAACCTTTGTCACTCAATCCATATCTTCCCTTCAGGTTGAACAAATTCAATATAGCTGTCATTTCGTGTACTTAGTGCAAGTAGGATACAACGCCGTTTCGGATGCATCCAACAACCTTTGATACTCATCTGGCCGGTCGACAAAGTTATCCTCAACGTTATCAAGCATCTCGTCAATTTGTTCATCATGATAAGTCGACTCACTGTCAACATTGACTCCGGAAGCGCTTGGGAGTTCTGACTCGTTAGTAGTATCGAATGTCTGCTCGGTTCTTTGAGTTACACCGATCGTGACTGTAGGAAGATGAAGCATTATCTCAACACGTTCTCCATAAAAATCCATTTTGTATAATGTGGCATGAAACCACGGGTCTTCACATGGAGTTGTACGAGGTTGATGCTTGAATAATGTCTAACCACACCACAATCAAACACAAGGACATGGAATTTTCTCCGCCTTTGTCCTGTCCTTGTGTTGCACTGCAGCTTTGCAAAACTCTTTCAGCATTTTGTCAAAATGTTCGCCTCTATCACCATACATCCAGTCATGCTCCATACTACATGTGCAACAGATCACAGGTGTGAGTTAGAGCCTTGTAGAATATGGCCTGTATTAAGTTGCACATGTTTATTTCTTAATGGAGCATGACTGGGATGATTGTCAATTAGTCTAGCCTAACTCTAAGGTTGCAAACACAAAATAACTAGCATTTTAAATTTAAGAAATTGTTGCACTTCTAAAACAGAAACTTATGTTTAAAACAATATTACGAATACTTTTTCTACAAAAATTCGGCATGACCTTTGCATAATTGTACACATCCCGTGCTTATTATTCAGCACTCACCAAAGTCATCACAACCACAAACATTCCAACAATGGCAGCAACCAACAATTAAAATAAATCAATTCTTTACTAGCTAACTGAAAACCAATTGCAAATTCAGATGATCAAATCAACGCTTTCAATTCTCCACTGTATAAGTTCAAACCGGTTTAGAGATTAACAAAGAATCGAGAGTTAAAATACGTACTTGTTTTTTAAGGATTTATGGACAGGGGAGACTGGTTCCTGAGAGGTACGCTTCTGTGTGAGAGATGCAGCAATACCACTTCTGATATGTCTCTGTAAGGGAGCAACAAAAAATAAATTACAAAAGAAATGCATCAAAAATAGGGAATGAAGCTAAATTATGTACTAGCACTTATATTTAAATACATAATTGCAGTTATTAACAAAAAATAAGGTTTAGTTACTTACTTGTGCACAGAGGAGGAAAGTGCAACAGTAATGGAAGAAGGCAGGAAACAAGAGAGGTGACTCACGGACTTGAATGTAGTGAGACCTGATAAAAAAATTAGATATTGTTAGACATATCACATACATCAAACAATATTCATTACGAAGAGATTTAAAAAAATAAAAAACACGCATGACTTTTGCATAATTTTACCTATCCCATGCTTATTATTAAGCATTCACCAACCATTCATCAACACAAATTTCCATCACAAATCAAACTAATACCAACTTTATCCATCAAACCAAATTTTAATAATTTGTGGAAATCAAACACAAAGTAAAAAAAAGACACAACCATGCCTATTATTAAGCATTCACCAATTATTCAACAACACAAATTTCAATCATAAACCAAACTAATATATACCAAATTTATTCATCAAACGAAATTCCAATAATTTGTGGAAATCAAATACAAAGTACAAAGAGAAAAATGATAAGTTAGATTATATTACCGGTTCGAAAATGAATTGTTCTCCGCTCCGCTTTCAATATACCATCAAATGGTAAAGAAGCTTCTTAAGTATTTATCTGTAGAGACACAATACGTATAGACACAAGAGAAACTCAGTAGTTGTGTTTGTTCCTTATATGCAGTTAGGTTGCAAATTTACAGTGAGTGAACAGAATGAAGAGAATGAAGAGTTAAATTAAAAAAAATTTACCGGTTTCTAAATGAATTGTTTTCAGCCCCCTCTTCTCAATCGGGCGTGCGAGACGCGTGTAGCCAATCTCTACAGAGGCAACGCATAAAGATTGAACAACATTCACATCAATTAGAATAATTTTATATTAAACTTAACGACTATACAATACTCATATATATATATATACACTACCGAATGTTTAATAGTATTTTAACCAATGAATGAAGTTGTTCATAACAACTCATAAATGATAAGATCAAACTATAACTTACATAACAACCTAAATTGTATTTTTCATGTTTAACATGTTATCCATAATTTCAATATACCTCTTATGCATCACACTCATGTATTAACGATAATATAATATCATAATCAAATATGTAAATTATAAACATTATCGTATATTTACTTATGAAATGACTAGCAGAGATCTCACTCACCAATGTGTTGCTTATTTATGCAAAATACTAGCAGAGATCTCACTCACCAATGTATATTTACTTATGAATGTGAATTAACAAATAATTTTAAGTGGACAAATAAGCTAACCTAACTATACTTAAACAAATAATGCTCAAACATTGTTCCACCCCATATATAAGCATAATAAATCTAGCCCAAATAAGCTAACCTAACTATACTTAAAAGAAGGGCCAAAAACAGCAAAAAAATCACACTCGGACATTTCGTCAACACCTTGTGTGCATACATAAATTTATTAGTTTTACAACCAAATCTTGCAAAGATTTCACACACACACTCTAAATATCAGCATCCACAATCACAATGTGACAACAATCTAACAATTTTAACAACACATTAACATTTTATTAAGCAAATTCGAAACTGAAATTAAGTTAGGGTTCTCACCTCGCGCTTCTGTTTGCTGGGCGAGAGGAGGGCGGCGACACCACCGACGCCACAACCACCGGCGGCGCGACGTCCGGCGAAGACTGGAGGAGGAGGAGGCAACGGCGACAGGTGGTGGTTGCGTCGGAGGTTACCCAAATCGCCGGTGCTTACAGAGAGAAGAGGGGTTAATTTAGTGTTAATGAAACCGTAATGGCGTCGAGGCGGGCTAGGGGGGTTAATTAAAACGACCTATTTCGGCGGTTCTTTGTTAGAAACCGCCGAAATAGGCCATATTTTTTAAAAAAATTAAAGAGATCTATTTCGGCGGTTCCTAACAAAGAACCGCCGAAATAGATGATTAATTAAAAAAAAAAAGAAAATAGAAAAACCTATTTCGGCGGTTTCGCGTAAGGAACCGCCGAAATAGGTCTCTTTATTTTTTTTTTTTTATTAAATATGGCCTATTTCGGCGGTTCACATCTAGGAACCGCCGAAATAGACCCCTTCTTTACACACCTAATACATCTCGGGCTCCTATTTCGGCGGTTTTATCTACAACCGCCGAAATAGGGGCGCCGAAATAGACGTTTTTTGTACTAGTGAACGTTGGAGATGATTGCTGAAATTTATAATTTCAAAGCAACCAGGGTCGGAGAATATTTGTGAAACTTGGGATCGTTTCAAAGGACTACTACTTACTTGTCCTCACCATGGTCTGACGAAAGAACAAGTATCACAATTGTTCTACAAAGGCTTGATCGGTCCGTGCAGAACAATGGTACTGTCCTCGTTAGGGGCCGATATTCTGAAAAAGCCAGGAGCACAATTTCTGAATAGCATGGAGTCTCTCTGTGAAGAAATCAGAGACTGGCCTCCGGAGGGTCAAGGAGCGATACTCCAGGTTTATACCATGTTGGGGAAAGTGATAACAAGTTTGACCAGCTGATGAAAAGCCATGAGCAACTCATAGAAAGCAATGCTCAGCAGGCAATAAAAGTAAGTACTCTGCAGAAAGTGGTTGAACAGATGGCTATGAACTCCTACCCCCAGCAAGCTAAGTCGATGATTTCCCGATCATCTACAATCCCTCCAGGCTATGCACCACTGTCCCAATCATCTCCCGTTATTTCTTGTACGCAATGTGGTGGGCCTCATGACTATGAACAATGCCCCAACTACAAGAATTAAAGCAACAGAGGAGGCAAACTATCTCACCAATTCAGGATACAGACAACCTTGGCAACGTAACATGCAATCCAACCTTCGCTACTCAAACACCGACAATATTCAAAACCCACATACACTTCAACCATCTCAAAATTACAGACCTCAGTCCAATTTCCAAGGAGGCCAAAGGCAATATCAACAACAGCCTTATGGCAATGAAGCTTCTTCAAGTCGACCAACTCAACCTCCTTCGAATCCTGAGTCTGAAATGTCTCAAATGCAAGAGATGTTTAAAGCTATGATGGGTAAGTCCCGAGATACGCAAGAGGAGGTCGCGCTCTATGCAAAGACCAAAAAGCCTTGCAGTCTCAAATACAACAGCTTGATGGGATCGGGGTGCTGACCGAGTAGGTCTGAGGTGTTAATCTCAGATCAACTCTGCTTGAAGAATAAAGGTGTGTAAAAGTAACGCGGAAGCTTTTGTTTAAACTTAACAAGATAGGATTCTGCTTGTATTGAAACTCAATGTGAATTACAACCTAGCTTCCTATCTTGGGATTCGACAGAAGTATTCTGTCTCATCCAACACTCGCTCTACTCTCGGCTTTGATCAATGCGTCACAAGGAGTAAAGGGGAATGTTCTTATGTGTGCTCTCTAGGTAATAAATACCTAAGCTAATTGACACTATCTCACTAAGATCTCTCAAGAATATTTTCTCTCTCAAGGACGGTGTATCTCTCTGAATAATCTCGAATGCCCTACTTAACTAATTACATTCGCATGCTTATATACTTGTCAACTATCTCCTAAATCTTCGGTGGAGTCTTCAAGTGTAACGACTCCTTGGGTTGGTTCCGCAAGTATCGGAGTTATGGTCCTCCTTGTGCGTCACGATCTCACGTCTTGCTACTGCTCCAACGATGCGAGATTTCCGTAACTACTTCAGCAACGTCGCGCTTCTTGGCATACAGGAGATCGTGGACAGATGCTTCTACAGAGGTACTCGAGCTGGAACATCTTTCTGTATCGCGCCTAGTATCTCTGCATCGCTACTTTCACTGAGGAGGCAATCATCTGCAAAACCTAAGTCTTCAACAAATTCCCCCTTTTTGCTGATGATGGCAAACTCAGTGTATCCAGCATAACCTTGAGGTTTTGTATAGGATGTACCTGCAAGAAGAACAGACAACAAAGCGGAGCAACTATCTTGGGAGAACAACTTGCTGTTTGTTCCCCCTTAAACATATATTCCCCCTTAAGATAATGCAGTTGATAAGACAGATAAAAAACCATAGTACGTAAACTACTTCAAATATCACGTTGCAGAAATAAACGACCAAGCAAAACAGATGAGGCCTTCAGAGGCACTCATTATCCACACATAGTTACCCGCAGACACCAGCCGCGGGATACACACCGCTTCCCCCGTTTGCCAACATCACGGGAAACGCTCAAAAATATCCAAAACACCATTATCTGAAACAGTTAGTTAAACAAACCACCAGCGTAAGTCAAAAGTATTCAAGAATCACTACTGCCTAAGGCTTAAAGGGGTGGGGTAACAAAGTTAGTCATCTCCTCCATCCATTCCTGTGTCCTCATCCCGTGCTCCATCTTCCCCCGAAGTCCCAGCGCCATCCAATCGCTTAGCCGCTTCCAGAGTTTCAGCAAATGTTTCCCGGAACTCCTCTGCCAGCTTCTCGACTCCCCCTGCAATGATGTTCATCGTCTGTTTGTGGTTCTTGTTGAGGACGTCGATGAGCATGTCTATCTTCTTGGATAGAGTGGCGAGGTTGTTCTCTACCGCTGCTACCCTTTCAGATAAAGAGACGGAGTCAGGGGGTGATGCGGGTTTTGGTGGGGCTAGCTTTTTGGAGGGAGGGTTTGTCTTGGAGACCGATTTGATCTGGAAAGACAGGGTTTTGTTGTACAGGATCTGACCAAGTATGTCGGTATCCATTATCCGACTGGCTTTGGAGGGATCGAGGACAACATCACAGTGGGTAAAGATTTTTGGGAGCCAGAATACGTACCCCAGGCTGTGTCGGGGTGAGGAGATGGTTGAGGTAATGTGGTTGAGGATTAACTTTGAGAGGTTTATTTTTTGGTGGTGGATCAGACAGTACATAATAGCAAGATCAAGCGGACGAACAAACTAATTTCCTTCCTTTCTAGGGACTAAGTTTTTGATCAGCAATGTATGGAGCATTTGGTGGGTATTGGACAGAGCTGGTCGCTCAAAGGAGTGACCGACTCTGCTGTTTGGTAGGAAGAAGTCATAGACTTCTTTTGCACTTATAAACCCTAGATCAGGAAAACCAGCCCTATCATAAAATTCTAATCCGCTAGTTGGAATTTCTAGATGGGTTGCTATTGAGTTTGAGTCGAGAAGGATGGGTTTGCCGTGTACCTCTGTCATTATCTTCCCCTTGCGAATGACGCAATTTTGGTAGAACTCATACGCCTCTGCCTCATGGTAGGTCTGAATGCCGTGGAAGAGATGGATCCAGTTTTGGAAGCGGAGCATCTCCTCGAACATGTCGAAGGCCATCGATTGGAGCCAGTCCAGGTCGAGTAGCTTTCCCTTTACCAAGTGTCGTGATTCAGCAGAATCGTCAGCTGGTAAGGAGTAGACGGCAGAGTGGGTGTCGATCAGACCTAGTCGAGTAGCAGGTGTAGGTGGGACAGACTCGGAGCGAGGACGGAGTCGCTTTCTGGTGGAAGTCGTTGCCGTGTCGGAGTCTGCCTGGGTTGAAGAGTTGGTGGTACTGCGCGGCTTTTCTTCAGTAGTTGGTGCCGTGACGACAGGAGATGGTGCAGGAACAGGAGCATCAGAAGTGGGTTTTGAGGATGACTGAGGGTTTTTGGCTCGAGAACGAAGAGTTCGAGTAGCTGGAGGGCGGGGGACGTTGGATTTAGCACGGCGGGTTTTCTTGGGTGGTGGTGAACACTCAGGAGCCGGTTGCTGGGCTTCGAGGTCAAGTACCTCAGTGGGTTCTTTAGCAGGAGAGTTGGGTTGTTGATCTTTTGCTTCTTCATCAGCGGGTGGAAGAGATCCGAACTGAAGTTTAGTCGGAGATTTTGTGATAGTGTCGGGAGTGGGTATGATCGGGGTGGTGGGAGGGGATGTTTGTTTGGTTGGTGATGGGGTATCTTCCGATTTTGTGGATGCCGTAGTGTGAACTATGGCGGTTGTTTCAGTTGTGACGGTGGGTAGTGTGGTGGTGATGGGTTGAGTGTCGACGGACATTGCAGGGGCTACGGCGGTTAAGTCAGAGGTGGAGGTAGGGGTTTGTTTGGCTTGGAGGATGGTGAGTTTGTTGATGAGAGCTTGGAGGAGCAAAGGGTCGTTGGGTAATTCGGCGTCGGAAAACATGGTGTTAGGGTTAGGGTTGGAAGCCATGGAGATCGGAGGTTGATCGAAGTGGACAAGCGAGTGTATAAGACGAAGAGAAGCAAAGAAATCGGACTTTGGTGTGATTGGACGTGGGGGTGAGAGATATTGACGTCGGAATATAGGCAGACGTCGTGTGTCAGGGTAATGTGAGGTGATTGGTTGAGCTGGGGTGTTGCGGATAGTAGGGCGAGAATTTCGCGGGTTTAGTTATCAGAAACTGAACACTCTTGTTTTTACGCTGGTGTTTTGTTACTTAAACAGACAGACTAGGTCATCAGACATATTCATACATTTCACCCCGAAATTAACAAAACACGAGAAGGAGATACGACCTTAGCTAGGTCATACGGGTCATGCCTAGTTGTGAACGTAGTGCTTCAAAAGGACCTCGTTGCAGTGGCTTGGTGAATATGTCTGCAAGTTGCTCTGAAGTAGGAACATACTCTAGTTGTATCTGTCCTTTTTCAACGCAATCCCTTAAGAAATGGTGACGAATTTCAATGTGCTTTGTCCTGGAATGATGAACAGGATTTTTAGATAAGTCAATAGCACTATTATTGTCACAAAAAACTGTAGTACAAGTCGGAGGAATGAGATAGTCCTGTAGGTGTTGTTGTATCCAGAGAATCTGTGCACAGCAAGCAGCGGCGGAGACATATTCGGCCTCGGCGGATGACAGTGCTACTGTGTTTTGCTTCTTTGAACTCCAAGCGACAAGACATAGTCCTAAAAATTGTGCAGTACCAGACGTGCTTTTCCTGTCTAATAAGGAGCTTGCAAAATCAGAATCACTATAACCCATTAGAGTGAAATCAGGAGTACTTGGGTACCAGAGGTACAAGTCTTGGGTACTTTTCAGATAGCGAAAAATTCGCTTTACGCCTTGTAGGTGTGATTCTTTTGGGTTTGCCTGAAATCTTGCACAGAGACATACAACATATAGAATGTCAGGCCTACTTGCTGTTAGATAAAGAAGGGAACCTATCATACCTCTGTATAGCGTAGCATCAACCGCAATTCCTTTTTCATCCATATGTAGCTTCTCTGTTGTTGTCATTGGAGTGGGTGTGGCTTTTGAATCCTGCATCTTGTATTTGATTAACAGCTCGTGAATGTATTTCTGTTGATGAATTTGAGTCCCGTTTTCCTGTTGGGTGACTTGTAGACCTAGAAAGAATTTCAATTCTCCAAGAGCACTCATTTCAAATTCTTTACTCATGAGATCAGAAAAGAATGAGCATAGTTCAGGAATAGTGGATCCATAAACTATGTCATCCACGTATATTTGCACAATGAGTATGTCTTCACCTTTGGTGAGAGTAAAAAGAGTTTTGTCAACTTTACCTCGAATGATCCATGGGACAATAAGTAAGATGAAAGACGTTCATACCATACCCGAGGTGCCTGCTTCAGGCCATATAATGCTTTATCTAACTTGTAGACATACTCTGGGTGATGTGGATCTTCGAAACCCGGAGGTTGAGCGACATACACATCTCTGTGTCGATGTATCCATGTAGAAAGGCAGTTTTACATCCATTTGGTAGAGTTTTATACCTCGATGTGCTGCGTAGGCCACGAGTATTCGAATTGCCTCAATTCGAGCTACTGGAGCATAAGTTTCATCGTAATCAATTCCTTCAGCTTGAGCATATCCCTGGACTACCAGTCTGGCTTTGTTGCGAGAGATATTTCCTTGATCATCCAACTTGTTGTGGAACACCCATTTTGTACCAATTGGTTTATGATTGGTTGGGCATGGAACAAGTCGCCAGACAGAGTGTCTTTGTAGAGAATGTAATTCTTCTTGCATGGCGAGTATCCAGTCATGATCCTGTAGAGCTTGGTTGACATTCTTAGGTTCGATTTTGGATAGAAAGGCATTGAAGGCACATAGATTCTGATGCAGTTCACTGCGTGTTTGCACGCCTTTGGATGGATCACTCAGGATTTGAGAAATGGGGTGAGCGGAGGCTTGTTGAAATTTTCTTGCGGAGGATGATGGAATGCTATTGGAGTGATCTGGTGTTGGGTGATCGTTAGGTGTGGGTGTGGTTGTGTTTTTGTGGAGGAGGTAGTGGTTCCTGTGTGGGAGTAGGTGAGGCATCTTTAAATGAGTCATCAGGGTCGTCGTCACTGTCAGAGGATGAGTCTGTTGCAAGAGGTGTTTGTGGTGCAGGGATAGTAGCTACTGGTATTTCAATGAAGGTAGTATCTGCGGCATCTTCGTGTGGTTCATTTTGTGTGTGGTCACAGTCACTGGAGTTAGAGAGCTCTTCAAAACGAATATGAGGGCTTTCTTCAAGACAGGCTGTACGCTTATTGAATACTCTGTAAGCTCGACTTTGTGATGAGTAGCCAAGGAATATTCCTTCATCACTCTTAGATGCAAACTTGCCGAGATTATCTTTTCCATTGTTGTGTATGAAACACTTGCATCCGAAGCGCCGTAGATGTGTGACTGAAGGAGGACGGCCTTTGATAATTTCATATGGGGTTTTGCCGATGAAGGGATGAATTGATGCTCGATTTAGAATGTATGCTCCAGTGTTGATAGCTTCTGCCCAGTATGTGGCTGGAAGGTTACTATCGATGAGCATTGTTCTTGCCATTTCTACAAGCGTGCGATTCTTTCGTTCTACAACTCCATTTTGTGTGGAGTACGAGCAGCTGATGTTTGATGCATGATTCCCTTTTCCCTGCAGAATTCTGAAAACTGAATATTGCAAAATTCTGTACCGTTGTCAGATCGAATTGTCTTGACAGAGGTGGACATTTTGTTAGTGATCAGTTTAAATAAGGTTTCGAATTCGGAAAAAGTTTCCGACTTGCTCTTAAGAAATAGTACCCATGTCCAGCGCGAATAGTCATCGACGATGACTAGAGCGTACTTCTTACCACTTTTGCTTTGAACACGCATTGGCCCACATAGATCCATGTGTAGCATGTCCAGTGAAGATGATGTAGACATATCTGTTTTACCTGGAAAGCTTGATCTAGAATGTTTCCCTTGTACGCACGCAGGACAGGGGATGTCGGTCTGGAAGAAGTTCGTCTGAGGAAGTCCCACTACAAGATTTCTGTTTTTGATTTTGTTTAGTAGTTTGCCGTGTGCATGACCTAGGCGAAAATGCCATAAGGAGATATTCTTGTCCTGTACACTAAGACAGAGAGTACCATCTAGGTTAGGGTTTTCAAGAGATAGCTCATAAAGATTGTTCACCCTTATACCAGTGGCTTTCAGAAGACCTGTTTGCTCGTCAAAAATTTTGCAGTCAGAGGCCGAGAAAAGCAACATTAGAGAGATCACAGATTTGAGAGATATTTAGAAGGCTGTGTCCAAGTCCATTTACTAAATTAACATTTTCTATTTTAAAGAGAGAGGGATTACCGACGGTTCCAATACCAATGATTTCACCATGAGCATTGTCGCCAAAAGTGACTTTCCCCCCGTTGTGTTGAGAGAGAGTCGTGAACTTGTCAGGGTCTCCTGTCATATGTCGTGAGCATCCACTATCCAGAAACCAAGAGTCATTGTCCACGATCTCTCCCTACAAGATAATCAAAAGTTAGACTTGGGAACCCAGGCGAACTTGGGTTCCCTCTTTGAAAGAGAGCTATAACCATCTCGTGCTTTAGACAGAGTATGTAAACGTTGCATATTAAAAGACAAATCTTTGCCAAGCTTATGACACGAGGAGTGAATATGCCCGTCGTAACCACAGTAACCACAAATTAATAAAGAAGGTAGATGAACGTACTTCTTTTGCCAACGGAATTTGTTTTCAAATTTTTCTTTTTGGAGTTTCCTTCTTTGAAGATCATTGGGTTTTGTGGCTATTTTTGGTAGGTTTACTTTGCCTTTATTTCTCAGCCAGCGAGGAGGATCAGATGATGAGACCGATTCCATCCGTGCCTTTTTAAGAGCGATGTTCAGGGAATCGACCTCTTTTCCAAGTCGAACTTGTCTTTCTTTTGACTCACGGAGTTCGTTTTCAAAGAATTTTGGCTTTTGCATTGCAGCAACCTCACGAACAAAGGTGATTGGTTTGAAGAATTTTTGTGGAATTTTGGAACGATTTTTCTGTAGAGAAGAGACTTGATTTTGTAAGGAGTTGATGAGGTTGTGAGCATCTTTTAGCTCTTTTTCAAGTCGTTCGTTTCCCTTTTCTTCAGATTTTTGCAATTTTAGACGATCGTTGTTGACATGACCTTTTAGCACATGGATTTCTTCATAAAGAGAGGCTATCCTGTCTTGTTCTTCAGTTAATTCAAATTCAGGATGATTTGGGTCGATGTAGTAAGTAGATAAATCTAAGAGGGAATAGCATATGAATCTGAGAAATATTCAGTTACCTCTGAAGAGGGACTCTTGCATACCTGACTTTTGTGAGCCATGAGGCATATTAGGCTTGACGTTCCTATCTCAGGTTCTTCTGAGTCAGAGTCTCCCCATGCTGAATTTGCCATTAGTGATGATTGCTCGCGATCATCTTTCTTCTTGAGAGGATAGTTGTTGGCGTAGTGCCCCGGCTTCAGGCATTTGAAGCATACTCGGTCTCCAGTTCCCGTAGTACCTTGCTGATTACGATTGTAGGATTGATATTTTCGGTTTTGATTTTGACTGAACCTGTTTGGATTGTTCCCTTCTGATCGATCTCGCATGAATCTCTTAAAGTTCTTGACCAGCATGGCCATGTCTTCGAAGGTGTTCGCTGATCCTTCTTCTATTATGCCGTCAATCAGAGTGTCCCGAAGCTGCTGGATTAACTCCTGATTTGGAGAGTTAGCGTCATAGTGGAATGACTCATTCTGGTGAGCTGCTATCTGGCTGGGCGTAGTCTTTACCTGCAAAGCTTGATTCACATTGGAAAACGAAACAGCATGGTTTGGGTGAGAATTATTACCTCTGTTTTTGATATTCATCTTGTACTTGTTGATGGACTGAAGATAGGATCCCAAGTCGGTCAGAGTCCATTTCTCTAGACTTTTGGACGCCTTCGTGGAGATAACGCTCTCGGTCCATTCCTCACCCAGACTGTCCAGAAATTTGTTGTTGATGTTTTCATTTGACTCTCCAATCTGTAGCTCTTCCATAGTAGCGGTGAGTTCAGTAAATCGAGCGAGCATGTCGCTGAGGGATTCTCCAGGCTTTCCTACGAAGTTTTCGTAGTCCATCTTCAGTTCTTGTATCTTTGATTTTCGAAGCTCAGTATTTCCTTCGTGAACAGCTCGAAGGTGATCCCAGATGTCTTTGGCTACTTTGATGTGATACACTCTTCTTCTTTCAGGTGGAGAGAGACTGGTGTAGATGACTCGTATGGCTTGGGCATTTAGCTCAACGCATCTGCGCTCCTCAGCAGTATAGAAGCTAGGATCTTTCCCTTCAGGTACTGGGAAGTTGCCTTTCGTCACTACCGTCCAGAGTTGTTGATTCAAGGACTGGAGGTGTGACTCCATCTCGTTTTTCCACATGTTGTATTTGTGGAAGTTAGCTTTGGATTCTCCACTTGCATTCTGTTGTTGTTGTTGATGTTTGAGATTTCCGCCATTTTGAGAGATTTGTCAGCCAACGCAGGCTCTAATACCACTTGATGGGATCGGGGTGCTGACCGAGTAGGTCTGAGGTGTTAATCTCAGATCAACTCTGCTTGAAGAATAAAGGTGTGTAAAAGTAACGCGGAAGCTTTTGTTTAAACTTAACAAGATAGGATTCTGCTTGTATTGAAACTCAATGTGAATTACAACCTAGCTTCCTATCTTGGGATTCGACAGAAGTATTCTGTCTCATCCAACACTCGCTCTACTCTCGGCTTTGATCAATGCGTCACAAGGAGTAAAGGGGAATGTTCTTATGTGTGCTCTATAGGTAATAAATACCTAAGCTAATTGACACTATCTCACTAAGATCTCTCAAGAATATTTTCTCTCTCAAGGACAGTGTATCTCTCTGAATAATCTCGAATGCCCTACTTAACTAATTACATTCGCATGCTTATATACTTGTCAACTATCTCCTAAATCTTCGGTGGAGTCTTCAAGTGTAACGACTCCTTGGGTTGGTTCCGCAAGTATCGGAGTTATGGTCCTCCTTGTGCGTCACGATCTCACGTCTTGCTACTGCTCCAACGATGCGAGATTTCCGTAACTACTTCAGCAACGTCGCGCTTCTTGGCATACAGGAGATCGTGGACAGATGCTTCTACAGAGGTACTCGAGCTGGAACATCTTTCTGTATCGCGCCTAGTATCTCTGCATCGCTACTTTCATCACTGAGGAGGCAATCATCTGCAAAACCTAAGTCTTCAACAAGCTTCTAATTCAACAAAGACCTCCTGGTCAACTCCCTTCACAAACCAATCCAAATCCAAAGAGTATGCAAAAGCAATTTACGTAGTGGACCAGCCCATCACATTAGCTCAAAGGAGCAACAACCCGAGAGTGAAATGGTCCCTGAAGTGGAGCAGCAGGCTGAGGAAGAATACTCGACATGAACCAACTGAAGCTCTATGCCAAATTAGTTGCGATAAACGAAATGATGGAAGGTCCACTAGACCTTAAATCACAGCAACCGGAGAGCAAACTGGTTCATATAATGGACGACTTACCTGAGGATTTGAGTTACTCTTTACCACCACCCCCGTTCGAAAATGAGCAAACGACATCAAATCTTCTGTTTGAGCTTGAGGACAAGCCATCAGAGGACAACTTCTACCTCAACTTCATGGAGTCTCCTCCCTCTGAAGTCAATTACCGTTATTTTCCCTCCTTCTCTGTGCTATATCCAGAAAATGAGGATAGTTACATCCTCAAAAATGAAGAGGAGGAAATGCTCGCTCCCGCCAGAACATCCAAACAAAACCCTAAATCACCTTCAAGGAGCCATCTCCTTCTGAAGTTGAAATCAATCAGTGCTCTTATTCCTATGAGCCTCTTTCCAAAGATGAGGATATTTACGATCCTCACATCCTTGAGGAGGAGGAGCCATCCAACTTTGATGCTCGCACCAAGGGACATACATTGAAAAATCTGGGCCTTTCTCCAAAGAAAAATAATGACCACCCAACCCACCCATTGAAGCCCACTTCCACCTTCATTTTCGTTCCAGGGGAGGAAATTTACATCCTCGACTCTGAGCAGGAACCACCACTACCATGTTGCATCCATACGGCTAAACACAGAGGGAGAATGTTTACATTCTCCAATTTGAGGAAGCACTACAAACATCACCCGGTTTTCAATACAATATTAATTGCAGCAAACACCTCCTTCAAAACCAGGTTTTGTGAGTTTGTCTTTTCCTACTGTAATTGTTGCCGTAATACTTTGTTTTGATCCAGGTGGTTCGGTCCTACATATTGCCAATTTCCTGTTCCGGTACTACCATTGTCAACATTCATTTATGATCCGGGATAATAAAGAACATGAGTCTAGCTAGAGACGTTAAACCCGGGCAGCTTGGTGGGAGGCAACCCACTATCTATCTTTTGTCTTTCCTTTAATTTAATGTTATTTTCCTTTTGTACTATATTTCCTTTTATTGTTATAATAAAATGCAGGTTTTACTGAGTTCTTCTGGCTGTGTAAATATTCCTTACAGGTACATTTCATGAATTCCACTGCTGCACTCAAGTGTGGGGGAGCTCACAGACTCTACGGAATTTGGGGAGTCACTCTTTCCTTTATTTATTGCATGCCTTGTGAATTTAATACCATCTACGCAATGAGGGCATTACTTGAGCTTAAGTGTGGGGGAAGAGCCTTTTCAGGACATTTTGTGCTAAAAATGTTTAAATCTCTCTGCTTATCTCGCATTTGTTCAAAAATTAAAATTATGTACCCTGCTAATGTAGGTTGTTCTCTTTAAAAACAATACTATTATGATTGTGGGATAAATGGTACAAATTAAAATTTTTTCATTTGATTACTTTTGAGGAGCATTTTTCTTATGCGGTGTGACCAAATAATCTGCAAATGGTTGGATTTTATTGCTCAGGGTTTCTTTCTGTCTTCTCTCTTAGGGATTGCTAAGGGGTGCTTCTCTGTTTAAAAAAAAAGAGAAGAATACAAAAAAATAATAAGGGACTTGCGAGACACCATTGGTAACCAACAAAGAGAGAGTTGAGTGTTCTTAAATACAAAGGCGTGATGCCTACATTTTCTCATCCCTTATGCAAAGTGAAACAAATGCATGAATCTATTTTTCCTTTTGTTTTCTCCTCAATGCCCATTCTTGAGAGAAGTTGGCCATGGTAAAAGTTCTCAGAGTCACCTAAACAAGAGAAACATTGAAGTACCTTGGATCATACCCCGAAACTCTATATTTTATTTTTACCCTGAGCACACCTATGCCACCAGCAGTCGATGGATCGCACTCCTCGAAAAATTAAAGATCATGTTTATCCTACCCTTCATATAATATTTGTTAGTATTGAGCATTACTACTTACTTGGGTACGTGGTTTTGCTTGAGGACAAGCAAAAGATAAGTGTGGGGGTGTGATAAGTGTCCAAATGAGCATGTTTTATAGGTGTATTTCATATATTATATTAGCACTTTTTCTTGCTCATTTCTCCACTTCGGTTCGTTTTTTCGTCTAGTTTATGTTTTATTGTTATCTCATAAATTTATTGTTTAAACATGAGGAAACCAAGTGGGAGCAAAGTAGACGAAGAGACGAACGCATATGCGCAAACGGCTCAGAAAACGGAGTCCAAACGAAGAATCTAGAGCTGGTCAAGTTCGTAGAAGAAAATAAGTCAAGACCACCCTTGTGTCCGCATGGGGATAGGCGCCAGCTAGGCGGACACCACACGCCTGACCTCCCTGTGTCCGCATGGGGATAGGCGGACAAGACTCATGCGACCGCATGGACTTGGCGGACGTGAGTGAGTTACTTAGGGCGGACAACACACTCGTGTCCGCATGACCAGACGCGGACGGCAAAGCGGACAGGACAAAGTGTCCGCATGACCAGACGCGACAACAAGCGGACGTGACTAAAAATCAACGCGACAGTTTTCTTCTTCGCGCGACTGTCTGCAACTTGATTCTGCCATATCCATCTACTCCGAGCGGCGCCTACCTTATTTCCCTCACGCGTCTCCAGCTCTGTCCCCTGCAATTAATGAGCAATCAATGAGCAATCATCTGCAATCAATTCTTCCGGATCTGCCTCTTCCCTTCCTCTATATAAACCTAGCTCCTGCAACCTTAAACAGACGTACGGAGTAAACTAGAAAATCAGACCATCGCTCACCACATTCCATTCTCTTCCATTCATTCTCTCCCATACACCACAACACATCATTCAGTCCCCAGAACTCAAACACTCCGAATCACTCATTCCACACACAATATCCTACGTACTCGCTTCATTCTTCGTTCTCTTCATTTCTCCATTCACCATCCTCACCTCCATTGCTCCGTATTTTTATTACGTCCAACCTCTGTCTGACTTATTACCAGTTAAATGTCAGGCTAAGGAGGATTTGCTCCGGGCGAAGGTTTAGCTGTAGTCTGTTTAATTATGTAATCAATATTTCTACCGGTTAAAATAAATACAGTTTGTTACGTTTAAAGTTTATTTCTCGCCATTTTAATAAATACATGAATTTATTAAAATGCTTTACAAAGTCTATTTTGATCAGACCGTGATAAATAGACAGGTTAATTAAGCCGTAAATCTGGAGAAAGCTTATTATGATTTAATAAGTTAGTATTTTCAGATGCAATTATAATTCCTCGAATTAATGTCCGTTTACATAAGTTTTGCTCGTACCTGGATTAGATCGAGCATTTTCTGGTAAACGAGTTTCTTATGAGTCTATGACTTAGTCCTTAAGATAATAACAGGAATTTTGCCAAACTATTAAATAAACCGGTAGAGATAGCATAATTAATCAGATTATACAAACCTGAACCCGGAGTTCCGTTTAATTTATCTTCAACTCAGTTTATTCTATCTGTGGTTTTACTTCACAAAAATCAATTTATCCCCCCTCTAGTGACAAGCTTAGGTACTATTTTATCTCGCTATAAGTCCCACGGTTTGACCCCGCCGCTTCTGTCTTACTATACTACTGCGACCGGGTTTTATTTGCAGCCTGACGGATATTTTGAGTATTAATTTCTTTCTTTTATAATTACACCAGTTCTAATCACTCACAATAATCAGTCTGCAGTCACGAGACTAATACCTAGATTGTCCCTTACATATATGTGACTGAATGGTGCTGTTTAATTTGGGAAAAATCCTGCCTAAGTGGTGGAAAACAAATCCAAGCTTAAACCTATCAAAGTAAGTTGATTTACTACCTAAATCATATACTAATTAGGGTACATGTGGTTTGATGTTCAAAAACTAACCTAAGACTATTTTATATGTTAGTCGTGAGCTTTGGAGGGTGTATGGCTGATTTATTTGCTTGAAAATCAAGTAAGTATACTAATCTTGTATATTATAAAGTTTTCATGTCATTTGTTACATGTTAAAATGTTACCGAGAACATTAGGGGTATTAAATGACTTAAATGTGTACTATAATATTGTATAGCATTTGGCTAGGTTACTTAGTTTATAAATTACTTATAATGTTAGAGAAAATAATATAAGTGACAAAATATAATTTATAACATTATTTGGGTGTGAATGATGGAAGCCATGCGTTGACAAGGAATTTTATGGCCAAAATATATATTAAAATGTTGTATAACATTTTTGGGTAATTAACCTGATGTTTATGTGGCATATAATGTCATAGAATTTAATTAGTGTTAAACACAATTCATAAATAATCTGGAAAAAGTTTATGCCTAGCCGTGAGTTTGTTATGTCTTTTATGACATTGATATGTACTTATTTATAAGTTAAAAGTTGTAATAAGGCATGTATTTTAGGCCATATGATTTTCATGTTTATTAAGTTTTAAATTAAGGTTTTAATTAAATAAAATGTTACCGCTGAAACACCCTGAATATTTACTCACATAAAATCATAAACGCGGGAGACTATCCGAAAATAACGCGTTATATAATTCGGACGTAAAATAATTTATGAACAATTAAATTTAGCAACGTTACATGTTAATATAGTCGTACTTATATATGTCCGAATACGAGAATGCATGTACAAAACGTTATGATATTATAACGTTGTAAAAAAAAAATAGTAATGTTGCATAACATCGTAACGTTGTAATATAAATGATAACGTTGCATAACTTTGTGACAATAAATAAATAAATAAATATAACACGGTATATTATATAGTCGTACATATATAAATAATCATATATAACCCATGCAAAACAGGAAGAAAGAAAAAGGAGCAAAGACGCTCCCGCTGAGGTTCAAACCCAAGATCTCCTGTACTTTCCCTGAGTGTTTAACCAGTTGAGCTATGCTCATATTCAGCAACTTACACACACGAATTAAAACTAGAACCAATAGATGAAGTAACTACAAAAAGAAAATTATAATAACCAACTCACACCTTCTTCTCCCTCGATTCGGTATTCGACTAAACAAAAAAAAAACGGAAACCATGTCTCCCAAACATAAGGACAGAAGCTTTTGTTTATTCAAGTACCCGTGATGCCCCTGTCCCAGAAGTTGACGAGGAGACATTCCCCTTGGAACTTCAACCCACATTCAATCACTCACTCGTTTCCCCTTCTGTTCACTATTAGAACTAATACGAGAGAGAAGCAGTGTACTACAGGAAATTCTGTGCCAGAAATACCCATGTGCGGTCCGAATCAGGTTGTGTAGACAGAACCCCCACAGATTCCCTATTTGAAACTCTCAAGCTTTAACTATGGATGCCATTAGTATAATGAACACTCCCGCACCCCTTTTGAATCTCGGGCTTGGAAGTCCCAAAGAAACAGTTGCCAACCATTTTCTGTTGTCGACTTCAGCTTCAGGAATCAAACCAGAGAACTGACATTCGTCTCTTGGAAATTGTACTCTCTGCATTGCTACTCCACTCATCTCTAGTGTTGTGCCCTTAGTTGACTGATACGATTACTAAACCATATTCATCTGCTCCTCTCAACTCCTCACTTGCAACTCCCGTGCAAGTCCTGGAGAAAATACCTGTAACAGCTGCATCAAGAAAGACAGCCAGGTAAAACTGTTACCACAGTTTCCTCCTCATTCTTGTTTTCCTTCCTGCCCGATGATCTTGCTTTATTATTCCCGATCCTCTCCTTGCTGTCTGAATTATTTTCCATGTCTGAAACCTTTACTCCTTGATCAGTGACACAAGCTCTCCAATTCTCAGCTGCAGTCCTTTCCAAGAAAAGAAAAAAAAACTGATAGAGAACCAGTACACTGGTTGAATAGCAATTTCAGGTATACCATCAGGCCGTGATCTTTCCATGTTTCTGTTGTCAAGTCAGTCGAGGAATTTCTCTACCCAGTTCCCTCTTGTTCCTTACATGCATAATCCTCCTGCAGTCCTGTTGGCTCTGATGGAAAGTCTCATGGGTAGAAGCTGCCTGATACTCCTCTGAAACTCAACCAGAAGGTAATAACCTTGAATCAGTTTTCTGTCTTTCTCTCTAACTCACCATCTGGATTTGTCTGGGTTGTCAAAGACTAACAACTAGGTAACTATTTTAGTTGAGGCTGGAAGTTCGAGGTCCTGAAAGTGTTGCATTGTGCCCAGTACTGACCGGAAGCATCTGTTTCAAACAAAGAAATAAATCAAGGTAGTGAGCTAACTACTTGTTCCTTGCTGCTTTTGAAATTCTGCTACTGGGTGCAGTTTCATACGTGTTGTTCTGAGACAGAACGTGAATGCAGGGGTGTGTTGAGAGCTAACAAATTCTGTTTCATATTATAACAGATGTACCAACCAACTACTCATGCATTAAAACCCTCATAAACAGTTAACATACCGAGAGGAGAAGTAAGTAACAGAGAGGAGAAATGGAATAGAAAATTTCAACTGGTGTGTTTCTGTTTTCGTTTCCAGTTGTAGTTCGTACTAGGATTTGTTAGTAGCTGTGGTGATGTTGTTTAGGGTCTGTTCTGAGAGCAACCTGTAGCGAGATTATAACTAAACAGCTAAGATTAAAGTAGTGAGTCAAATCAATAGGTAACCAGTTGAGTAACCCAGAAAGAAACCTGTATAAACTAGCTAAGGAAAACTGCTGCAGAAACCTTAGTTAAACCTCTGCAACTTATATTCTGCATAACCAAAGTTCCGTGGGGTTAGGAGGGTTTTGTTGGTTTATTGATGAAACTGCTACACTACTATCACCTAGGTCTACCTGTAAACAAGTAGGACAAACTGGAAGATAAGTTAGACAACAGAAAAGGAACATGCATCAGTGCATCAGTATATCAGCTCCTATCTTGAGTGTTTCTACAACACTGCAGTTTCAGTATAACGGTTATCCAGTGGTTTTAACTTACATTCCTACTGTTAAAATTTCAAGATTTAGTTTTCTTTCGGGAATGTCTTCATTGCTTTTTCTTCTAAAGAAGTGTGCAGTTACAAGTTTCAACTACCTCTAATTAGTTATTTTTATCTTTCGCTGTTTAATAAAAAAAAAGAGAGTCAGTACGAAAGAAGAAGCTTTCATCTCAAATGCATTCTCTGATTTGGCTCCTGGTACGTTGTGCTGTTGGATAAAAACATATGAGTATTCGCTATAGAAATGAGAATCTGCTCTTATAATTGGAATCCCTCAGTTGTGTTTAAAGGTGCATTAGCTTATACTCCATAGTACTACGGTATAAGTTCTACTTTCAAGTTATGACTTTGAATTTGTTTGTATGAGGGTAGGGAAGGATTTTTTGTGCTCGATTATTTATGCTCGCTGCTTATACAATTGCTGGCAAAAAAAAAAAATACAATCTGCCTCATGCCTCATGTTTCAACGAAAGTTCTTTTCGTTTCTTAAAAATCATACATCCTGTATCTGTTTCTGTCTTTCCACCTTTGCAACTCAGATATCTCTGGATAAAAGACAAACATGTTTTTATGGGCAGAGAAAACCTACACTGTTACTTCAAATACTGTTACTTTTCTGTTTTACGACAAAAGAAACACTGCGTTTCCACATTTGCATAACGAATTCACTGCTGCTGCAGTCTGTACGCTTTGGTAGCGGTATCCAAGTTTTGAGGTTATTTCTCGAAAATAAAAGTTTTAGTGTTGTATTACAAAGCTACTATCAGTGATGCGAAACCAGAAATATTTGTATACCTTTGTGGAACAGTCTTGCTTTTCCTTTTCAATAATGTTGGGGTTGCATTTTTTTTAATCTGAAAGATGGAAGCAAAGATAGTATCAGGTTTGCTGTTTTGGTTTTTGCATTGTTTTCAGATCCTGTATGAAAGGATTCAAATAGGAGTTTTCAGTTTTCAGTTTTCTGTTTCAGCATACGACATACATCAGTGGGTCTGTTTGGAAAGTTATGGCAAGGTAAAACCACCTAATCAGCAGTAAACCAAGTTGAACAAAAGAAACTGAAGAAAAAGTAGACCTGTAAAAGAAAGAAAGAAAACAGAAGTAGTGTAGCAGCTTGTTTCCAATTCTGAATACTTAGTGTTTCGGTGTAATTTGTTCAGGACATGGGGGTTTAGTGGGTTACTTCTGAGTTTATAATACAGCTAGAACTGTAACTAAACACTTAATTAAGTAGTTGAGCAGGTTGGGAAGGAACAGAAAAGAAACTGAAGAAACAGAAAGGAAGGAACAACAGGAAATGTATATCAGTTTTTCTTTCAGATTCAGTTCTTGAGAGATTGTTGTGGGTTTATAATCTCTATTAAACACTGACTAAGTGGGCATAATAATTGGGGAGAGATTTGAAGAAAAATGTAGCATCTAAACAGGAAAGAATCAAGGAGAAGACATCGGTTTCGTGGGTTTTCGGTTTCAGTTTCTGAGTGCCTTCCTGCATCTTCTTCTGGGTAATCAACCACAGATGCTTTGTGAGTGTCTTATGAGTATGGTCTAGAGTTTAAATCAAGGTTAACACCCATAATAACTAGTGGGTAAACTCTACAGGAAAGAAGCAAACAAAAACTTAACTAACTAACAACAAGAACCAAGAGGAAAGGTGTAGCTTGTGTTCAGTTTCAGTAATGATAGAGCTTCTGTATAATGATGTTACTAGGGTATATTAAGTGTGATCCTAGTCTAATATTGAACTCAAATAATAGCTAATGAACATAACTAGGATACCGAGGCATGGGAGAAAATTTCACACCAATTACTACATTAAAAGTGAAGTTAGATAAGGTATTACATGGGATTATTGTTTCAGATTTGGAAACTTTTGGGCCTCTGTGTAAATGAGTTTAGGGATACTCTATGGTCTATATTACCATTAAACAAGGATTAAAACATTTCTCATTTACTTATCTAAGGAGGGAAACACCCTAGACAAGTTATGTCTATTTATACAAACTTGTTACATAAATAACGCTTAAGATGCTTTAACACGAAGCTAAGGGAAAAGGACTTAGCTAACATGTAACTAAAGGTATGAATATCCTAGGAGTAAGTTGAGCCTAGGATTAATGCATGTGAAGTTCTAGGAGTCGATATAAACCAAGTATGTAACAACATACCTAGGGAATAATATACAACATAAAGTGTCGTCACAAAAAAATGATAAACTGACACATTGTTTTAATTAACGCTAGGGCCGTAGCGAGCTCCGACCGGGACTTCGAGTGTAAGACAAGTCGTGCTTTCGATTAAGGTATGGACATGTGTGGTTCGTATGTTGCCGTGTTACACGGCTTGTGTGCTGTGTGCTTGTGTTTGAAATGACTTAAGATCAAAGCATGAAATTGGATTGCTTGTTTATCATGTTGTATGATTTTATATCGTTGTGGAATATTATTGCGCGCACACAGTAGTTTAGTCCCTTTCGCGTTATGGAACTTTGAGATGACTCAACGAACTATGTAAACAAAGAAACTACATAAAGGGAAAACTATACGAGAACTACTACGAATTATGAAAACAAAGAAAACGCTATAAGGGGAACTCCTCTCTAACCATTGAGGACTACCATGACACCCACTATGGTGTCTATCATTAATGATAATGAAGAGCAAGTCTCCTTTGGTGAGACATGACGAACCACGTAAACAAAACAAAAGAACAATACAAAGAGACAAATCCTCTCTAACTTTAGAGGACCGCTAATGACACCCACTATGGTGTCGAGATTATAATGATAATGAAACGAAAAGTATCAACTGTGAAACATGAGAATAACCCGGGAAGACAACAGCTCGGGCCGCGCGGTATGGATGATCGGGAGTTGGTATCTGCATCAGATCCTTCGACCGTCTATGATGGAATATATTTTGGTGAAGCACATCCCGGAGTCCAGAGGTGACTTCCGCTTCCTTGACCCTGGGTGTCGGGAATGGGGGAGTGACAAGTTGGTGAAGCACATCCCGGAGTCTAGAGGTGACTTCCGCTTCCTTGACCCTGGGTGTCGGGAATGGGGGAGTGACAAATGGGTGAAGCTTATCCTGGAGTCTAGAGGTGACTACCGCTTTCTCGACCCTGGGTGTCGGGAATGGGGGACTAGCTATGGAGGAGACGTCCTCCAACGTGCGGTGATAAAAGAATTCACAAGTAACTCTTAAAGAAACAAGAAACGATTAGCACCTACATAATGAAGTCTCGGGATCTAATCTATATCCCCTGACTCGGTGCCAGAGAATAGAGGAAAACATGTGTAACGAAACCAAGCAAACAAGAAAATTCACAAATGTGATCATTTAAGTAACAAGGAATGAATAGCACCTATATTATAAAGTCTCGGGATCTAACCTACATCCCCCGGACTCGGTGCAAGAGAAGAAAGGAAAACATATGTAATGAGAACAAGATAACAATACGCAATCTCTTGAATGATCCCATAGCGAGGATTGACGGTATAATGTACCTACGCACACGTCCTATAATTACTTGACTGTTGTTGCTACACTAGCAGCTTATTATGCTGGACTGCGTGTTTGACATTGTTATGCTACTGGCAAGTTGTGCTTGGTTGCTGATTGATATTGTTGTGCTACTTACAAGATGTGCTTGGTTGCTTGCTGATATTGCTATGCTACCGATGAGTGTGTATGATATCATGATGTACTGATGTGTGCTTTACTGCTTATCATAGCATGTAAAATGGACTTAATAATATTCGACCAATTAGTCGTGTGGCCCGGTAACATGCGGGCTTCACACGTTCATACTCAGCGTAGTTTGCTGAGTCCTTTACACCCATTTTTTTTCAGGTCTTGTGCCAGACGATAACGGAGAGTAGGCAAGGGTGACTATCATAGGGGTAGTCCACATGGCAAGACTTAAGTAGTATGTTTTTAATGTATAGGTTGTACACTCGGTTTGTATCTTTTATGTTGGACTTGGATTTGGTTAAGGTTTAGATTCCAGTCATTCAGACCGTAACGTGGAGTTGGTAATGAGGACTGTCAACCACGTGGGTGGTTGGCGTCTGTAGCACCCGAATAGAGTTCGAAACCGCTGCGTAGACTTCTCCTGCTAACTTAGGAGCGTCGTTTATTGTTGGTTGTGATTCGGGGGTGTTACAACGCAATGAAATTTGGGGCAGTTTGTAATTAAATGAAATTAGAGGCTGAGTAATTTATAGCCGAAAACTATACTTTAAAAATATAAAATGTGTTTTATAAAGTTTAATTAAATTTGGGGTCAAAAGTAATTTTAGGAAGTATTGGGTCAAAACAGCAATTAATAGAACTTGTGGTCAAACTGGTAGTCAATAGGTCAATCTGACCATGTAGGTGCCTTGACCAAATTTATGACATAAATAATTAAACTATGGTTATATAGTAATATCACAAGTTTAAAATGAAAGTTATAAATTATTGGGGTAGGAATGGTAATTGAAATACCCCAAACCTTACATATTAATGAACTATCTATTTAGGATATACTAAGGCTAGAACGTGCCTTAGAAACATTAGAAGAAGTGTTAAACAACAATTTACACCAAAACATGCTTTAGGAACAATTAGATCAAAAGATGTTTTAAAGAGCACAAATAAATTAGGGAACTACCAATAAGTTCCCAGAGATTTCAAATGTGAAATACCTCTAAGATTAGTAATACACATTAAGCGGAATTAGCGCTTAAACCGAAAACGCACCTTAGAGCACAAAAATGTGCTTTAAGGAAAATGTGCCATAAGCATGTATACATGGAACTAAAAGGCAAATGAGCCAAAATACCATAAAGAAATAAGGTAACAACAATTAAATGGTCATAGGAGCCATTGTGTATACTCACAAAATAAGTATACAAAGTCCACAGTAAACAGGTACTAAACTGACGAAAGTCAAGAAGAAACCACTAAACGACTTGGTTTAAATTGGAATGAGCAACATGCTATTTCATGAAAAAAGTTTCTAAAGGTTGTAAATATATTAAGGACACATTTAACTAGCCAAAATAAATTGCATAATCAATGTGAACCCGGAAGCACATAAAATGGTGTTTTAAGGCATTTTGGCTATGTAACATACCTAACACATGGTATAAGTCCTTATGAATGAATTACTACGTAAAATGTTACATAAATACAAGGAAAAACAAAAAATATCAGGTCAAATGAGACCCTATGCTGCTGACATCAAGGATGAGTCACCAAGTCCAAAATACTTTAATTTCTACTATTATAACAACTAAGACTTTCTTCAATTGCCAAATCATCTTGTCCCCTTAGTGAATCATTAATCAGATACTTACCTGTCATATGAGAGCTCCCAAGTTCGTAGCTCATCCTCTCTTTGAAGAAACAACACAAAATAACTCCATGTTCTTAGATTTGAGCCTTAAAGAACACCTTGCCTTGTAGAAATCATAACTTTCTCGTCCTAACTCCAAATCACAAGCTTGATATCTCGTTGGAATCCTCTTTTCAAGAGCTTTACAACCATAGCTCATCAGCCCCCAGATTCACAGGAACAACTACGAAGAAGTGCCTTTGATTCTCGAGGTAAACATTGTCTTCTTGGAAACTCTTCCTTCTTTGATTTTCATCAAGGCCGAGTGCCTAGGGTTACTAACCATTCTTATTCTTCATCTAATTGTATCATTTTGGAGCCAATTTCTCTAGCAAATTGCTGTCAAAATTTCTAAGGAAAACAAGCTTAATATTAAGCTAAAGGTTAATATACAAGGTAAATCCTACAACTACCTATTTTAAGGTTCTAATTGTTGATCTATATCATATAACATATTGTTCATCTTATTATTTATTGCCGAAATTTTGGTGATTAATATTCAGTTTTTAGCTTATTAAAAGTTAATGTTTATTAAATCTAAGAATAGATTTATACTCCTTATGATATAAGCTTCAATATAAGCTATCATAATATACAAGAAAAATTCATAAACTATGGTTTATATTATGGCCAAAAATTAAGAGGTTATATATGAGTTAAAAAAATTATCTAACTAAGTTAAATTGAAGGAATTAGTATAATTAGAGTAATATGTAAAATTTGAGAATTTTGGTTACTTAATATCAAGGCCGAAAATATATATGAGTTAATATGAATTTTTGAGAGTTTAAGTGATGAGAAAATAATTGTAGAATTAAGTTTTCAATTTATAAAGAGTTTATAAGTGTTATAAGGAATTTATAAGGTTTTTGGTATATTTAAGGTTAATAAAGGATGGTATATACATACTATAACATTAGATAGTTAAATCTGGTGGTTTAGAGATGTTTAGAATGATTTTTGATGTTCAAAAATCTGTAGGAAAATTAGTTACGAAAATTAGAAATTAATTGGAGTTAAATTGGTTAATAAATGAGTTAGGATAAAAGAAAAGACCACACGGGTAAAATGGTAATTTCCCTGGTCAAAGGTGGTCAAACTTGGTCAATGACAGTTTATAAATGTTTAGAGGAGCTAGAATAAAATTTGTAGCAAAAGATTAGATATTAAATGTATAAAGGGATTAAAAGTTAAGTTAAATTTACTTTAGGGGTAATATTGTAAATAATGGAAAGTTAGGGGGTTTGACCATAAAAGACTGTCAAACTGGGTATATTTTGGTAATTGACCAAAAGTATAAAAGAAATTATTTAAGGAAGACTTTGGAAGGAATTAGAAATAAAAATAAGAAGTTTAGAACTTATTATGAGTAAATAGAGATTAAGAGAAAACTATGGGTAAGTAATGTAAATAACACATTTTTTGTGTTTAGAAGGTTAAGGAAATTAATAAAGAATTTAGAAACAAGTTGTAAAAGAAACAGAGTAAGACGGGGTTAAACGAGACCCGTATATAAATTAAGGTATACGAGGGGTACCCCGTAATTTAATAAGTAAAGGTGAAATCAATACTTAATGTATTTTATAGAAAATACAAGTTATATTGGAAAAGAAAATAAATGTATTGATACGGAGTATCATACGGACGTATCATAAGTAGTAAATACGTATACATGAATAGTAAATATGTATACGTGAATAGTAAAATACGAGACGTATACATGAATAGTGAAATACGACGAATAGTAAAATACGAGGCCGTATAAGTGAATAGTAGAATACGAGACCGTATAAATGAAAAGTGAAATACGGATGAATAGTGAAAAATACGAAAACCTAATACAAGGTCCGTATAAGTCTAAAGTTGCTAACTGTGCAACTAAATAACTACTAACGACGTTTGTGTGTTAATGAATTAGAATTGAGCTTGAAAACGCTCCTAAATGAACAAACCCGTTTAACGATATACTATTATACCCGGGTTAACCTAGGAAGAGGTTTAAGTTGAAAAGAGAACCCAATTAGTTCTAAGACACAGGATACTAATACTAGTTCTGGTTACAGATCTAGATAGTCGGAGGCGTTCGGCGGATTAGGCGAATGTGGTGTTAAGAGCTAGCCAATCTCCGGTGTACGGTATGGGATTCTTGTAGCTTGTTTGCTAACGGGGTCTACCTCGGATTGTGTGCTATGTGTTATTGTGATACGACCACGCAAGATTCAGCATGAAACCGATTTACTGTATTGTTATTGTGTGTCCATTGCACACCAACACGAATTGATTCAGAGCTTGTTCATTAACTATGTTTAGTAACAATTGTATAAGGTTACGAATACTCCAAGTTGTTAGTAGGTTAATGCCGAGAGAGGTTTAACTAACAAATTGTCAATAAGACTTCAGCTAACTGGAACTTGGGAGGAGAGGAATCCGGGACTGACTCCGGTCATGCATGTTTAGGTTAGGAGGTCGGCATCTGTATCAAATCTGTCTTCTGCATGTGGCTCGTCTACGACTTGTCACCTAGGGTCGACAAACTAACCCAACCAGCTCGAGTGAACAGTTCGAGGTGGGAGGCAAATTCAGGAGGCACAGGAGGGTCAAGCCTACACCCTCATAACTTAAGAATTAATGTTTATTAACCAATGGAGCTAATAACTCATTCGCTAGGGTTACTTTGACCCGACGAAAAAAACAATTCAGTTAGAGAACAACCTGTTCTATTAAGAGAACGGTTGACACTTATAAGGTATGGTCAAAACACGAGAACTAAACAATTCTCAGGCCTCAGGATTTAGGAATCTAACTTACTCATTAATGGACGTCCATTACGACGTTCGATTTATTTGAGCTGTGAATGTTTCACATAAATGTGTTGTTGCACTAGTAGAAAAATGGCCATTTTCGGCCCCCCATTTTCGGCGGTTTTTAAATTTTCGTCGAAAATGTGTGTCGGGTCATGCTATTTTCGGCGGTTCCTATACACAACCGCCGAAAATAGCCAACTAAAATGACAATTTTCGGCGGTTGTATATAGGACCGCCGAAAATAGCTAAATCGAAGCATGATTTTCGGCGGTTCCTATATACAACCGCCGAAAATTGTCATTTTAGTTGGCTATTTTCGGCGGTTGTTATAGGAACCGCCGAAAATCACTCTTATTTCTAATACCCTAGCCCCGACTCGACATTATCAACGCTCTGCTAAACCTCTCTTCTTCCTCGACCTCTCTACTCCAGTTCGCCCATAAATCGCCCCGTTCTTCTTCCTCGGTCGCCGCCGCACCACCAGGCTCTACCGCCACCGTCGCCGCCGCCGCCTAGTCGCGCCGCTACCCCGTCTGCTGCTGCCAAAATCCAACGCGAATTAAGAGATTTGGTTAGTTTTTTTTCCGATTCGAAACTTTAAAATTTTGTCGAATTGGGTCCTAATTTGTTGTTTATATGTAATTGTTGATTGATAAATGTATTTTGGAGTGTAATTGCTTGATAGGTTTGATTGGAAATACAATATGTGGGCAATTTTAGAAAATAAACTATATGCTCGCAAGGTGTTCGATGAAATGATTTAACCAATTTAAGTGTTTTTTTTTGCTATCTTACCATTGTTTATGTGAAGTTTTGAGAAGTAAACGACCTTGGTGAATTGACGTATCAATTGTACTGTGTTTTCTTCATTTAGATACTACACAAGATTGGCAGTAGTAGTCGCGTTAGCTCTCATCGTCTTCACTCGCCACCCGCTTCCGCTTGATCCTCGTCCTTCCAAATACCGGTTAGTTTTTTTTCAACCTAAATCAATTTCAATTTATCATGCATATTGTTTGTATAATTTGTTGATTTAATATATATAGTTAGTTGCAGGGTTATATATATATATGTATAACACGATAGAATAACCACAAAATATTTATATGCCAGCAAGGTGTTCTATAAAATGTTTGTGTAGTTAGTTTATTTATATTTAGTAGCTAGTTAGTTGAGTAGATATACATATTAAATATAACATGTACTATATATAATTTTTATATTATATATATCACCAAGTAGTATATATATTATAGATGTGTATATACATATAACACAACCAAGTAGTATATACAATATATATATTATAGATGTGTATATACATTATATATAATATGCATATAACACACCAAGTAGTATATATAAGACAACGTATTATATATATTATTCAGACTCGCCGTGCGAGAACCATATCGAAATATATCCTTTTCCGAAGATAGGTTAGTTATTGTTATTTTTTATATTTAATATTTAAATGTTAGTTAAGTTATTATACATTATAACACTTTTTTGTAAATATTTTTTAAATCTTGAATGGTTGTTTGTAGAATGGACCGTGAATGGATGTACGGTCTGCGAGGGAATTATTTTGAATCGAAAGTGGAAAATGAATTTTGCAAAGCAGCTCTCTATCATCAGAAAAGGATGAACGACACTCACATTCCCTGTCCATGTGCACAGTGCGAACTTCGCAACAAATTCCCTAACCTACATGCAATCAGATTTCATCTATCACGGCGTGGATTTATGCCAAACTATAAGATATGGTTTTTGCATGGCGAGTCCTTAGAAGCTAGTAGCAGGGAGCATACTTCCACCCAGCAGAACAGTGAACCAACAAAGGTTACCGATGATACCACATTTCCTGATAATGAGTGTGATCAGAGTGACACTGAAATCAACGATGATAGTGAAAAGATTGAAAGACAACTGAACTCTATGCTGCAAGATGTTGAGGATAATTTCACCGGGACAACCGATGAATATCAAAGATGTTAGTTGACGCATCACGTTCCCCTTTGTTTTCCCCGGATGCATAAATTTTCAAAATGGACATCCGTGCTACACTTGTTCAATCTGAAAGGTAGATTCGGCTGGAGTGATAAAAGTTTTACGGCAATACTAGAACTATTCCACGACATGCTTCCAGATGATAACAATCTTCCTACATCCACTTATGATGCAAAAAAGTTGATGTGTCCTAGGGTGTGGAGTACGAAAGATACACGCATGTCCAAACAGTTGTGTATTATACAGAGGAGAGAATAAACATTTGAATCAGTGTCCAAAATGTCATTTGTCATGCTATAAACATAAGGATGGCCAATCATCCAATTCTAAGAAAAAAAGTCCTCCAGCAAAAGTCATTTGGTATTTACCAATAATACCAAGGTTCAAACGTCTGTTTGCAAATGTCAGAGATGCCCACAAAATTTAAGATGGCACGCAGAAGGAAGAAAAATTATGATAAGCTGAGACATCCAGCTGATTCACCACAGTGGAGGACTATCGATAGAAGATTTGAAGATTTTGCCAGTGATAATCGAAATTTGAGACTCAGGCTATCTACAGATGGGATGAATCCCTACGGCACTCTAAGTAGTCAACACAGCACTTGGCCGTTGTATTGGGATTTACAATCTTCCTTCGTGGTTGTGTATGAAGCGAAAATACATAATGTTATCATTGTTGATTTCTGGTCCTAAACAACCCGGACATAATATCGATGTATATCTTGCACCGCTGATTGATGATTTGAAATTGTTATGGAATCAGGGGACAGTGGTTTATGACGGTTACGGCAGACAAAACTTCACACTTCGTGCCATGTTGTTTTGCACAGTGAATGATTTCCAACGTACGGGAATTTATCTGGATACACGGTGAAAGGCACATTTGCTTGCCCAATATGTGAGGATGACACTTGTTCTGATCGTCTAAAGTTTTCTGGCAAAAACGTGTACATGTGTCATCGTAGATTGTTGCCAGCAGCACACCGTACCGTAAAAAAAGGAAGTTATCAACGGAAAGACTGAAAAACGTGTTGCTCGTATACCTTTGAGTTCTCAAGAGATCTATGAAAAGGTGAAAGACATTGAGAATGTTTTCGGTGTTCCGTCCAAATCTACCCAAAAAACATCTGGAAAAAATGTTCAATATTTTGGGAACTTCCATATTGGAGACATTTATCTGTTAGGCATTGTCTTGATTTTATGCATATTGTCAAAAATGTTGGTGAGGCTGTTGTTGGGGACTTTGCTTAACATACCTGTGAAAACAAAAGACGGAATAAAGGTTCGAAGAGACATGGAAGCTATGGGCATACGTGAGGAGTTGCATCCTCAAGAATGAGGCAAACGAACATATTTACCTCCAGCATGTTACACTTTGTCTAAGAATGAGAAGACCAGCTTCTGCAAATGTCTTCATTCCCTTAAGGTTCCTACGGGTTATCATCTACTGGAAAAGTATTGTGTCAATGATGGACTGAAATTGGTCGGGTTGAAATCTCATGATTATCACGTTCTGATGTGTGCATCTCCTTCCTGTTGTCATTCGAGGTATATTGCCGAAGGATGTCCGAAAAGCAATTACAAGACTATGTTCTTTTTAATGCAGTGTGCAATAAAGTCGTGGATGCTGATGATACACTTGATAGTCTGCAACGTGATGTTGTTGTTACGATCTGTCAACTTGAAATGTATTTTCCACCCTCTTTTTTGACATCATGGTTCACTTAGTTGTTCACATTGTCAGGGAAATCAAATTATGTGGTCCCCATATTTGAGGTACATGTATCCGTTTGAGAGATACATGGGAATTTTGAAGGGAAGGATGAAGAATAGATATCGACCTGAAGGAAGTATTATAGAAGGACAATAACCGAAGAAGTGACAGAATTTTGTACTGAATACTTAAGGGGTGCAGTTGCTATTGGAGTACCACAACCTAGACACACGGGAGGGACAGAAGGTCAAGGTGTTACTGGGAAAAAAATTGTGGCAATTGATTCATCCTCAATGGAGTTAGCACATTTGTTCGTTTTACATCACCTTGAGATTATTGAGCCATTTTTGAGAAACACATGACTACACTAAGAGGTCAATATCCTGGAGGAATATTGTTTGGCTGAAAAAAGAGCAAAACAAGACCTTTTGTTCATGGTTTAGAGACCATGTTATGAAACTTGCATCACTAGCGCCTGATAATGTAGGTGAAGAGCTCCGTTGGTTAGCTTTGGGACCTGGTTCCACTGTTGTATCTTACGACGGGTATGACATCAATGGGTTCACCTATTGGACAAAACGACAAGATGATAGATGTTTAAACTAGAATAGCGGGGTGAAAGTAGAAGCAGCAACAACTCGTACACCCGAGGTGATCCAGCTTCAGTGATTTCAACCTCGAGGTTGTATTATGGATGTATTGAAGATATCTGGGAACTTGATTATCAGTTTCAAAAGTTTGTTATTTTCAAATGCAAGTGGGGGATAACAGAGAAACGGTTATCAGGTTCATGATGGGTTTAATTTGGTTGATTTATCAAGTCTTGGTCCTACACAAGAGCCGTTCATATTTCCCAAGGACTGTGAACAAGTATTTTACATAGAAGATCCCATCGATTCCAGATGGTCAGTAGTTTTACAAGGAAAAGATTTGTGATCACAAATGTTGATCAAGATGTTGATGACGATGAATTATTATTTGATGAGACACCACCCTTTTCTAACAGTGTTCCTGCCACCAACATTGTTGATATTCCAGACGATGTATGTAGTGTATACTAGGTCTGATCCTGATGAGGGTCTATGGGTCGAAAAACCATAAATGATGTGTTTGTTTGTTAGGTAATTAATATTAATTTTTTATGATATCTGATTACGTATTTTTTATAAATTTGTTTTGTTGTTATTAATATCATATTGTTTATCTGTGCAGACAGTTAAATGGATGATATGGACGACCCGGTCGGCGAGATTCTGAGTGACGCAGCCCGACCAGGAAGAGGCAAACACAGGAGGGAAGGGCCGCACGTCACGGGCCCGAACTAATGAGGGGGGGTAGTGGCACCGCCGAGATTATAATGTCTGATGTGCCAGCTGCAGACACACAGGCGGGACCTTCTGGGTCACAGATCCCAGAGAGGGGACCGTAAAACCTCGAGGTCCTACAAAAGCTCTGAAGTCAGAAAAGATTGAGTCGAAGCCGCTACAGTTTAATGAGTATCTACAACCAACTGGGGAATGGGCTGGAGACTTCACTACTGAGTTGGGCATCATAGTGCGAGAGTATTGTGATATCACTCTCTCCTGGCCTCAGGTTGACGAAGGATTGAAGAAGCAGATGTTGAGATCGTACAGGTAAATAAACAATAGTTGTAGTATTTATTGATACGATTTATAAGTATGCATAACTAACATCCTTTTCATTTATGATGATATGCAGAAACGATATCGAATACCTGCAGAAACCGAGTACTACACCATGGTCAAATCGATGATGCGCAAAAAATTTTCAGATCATAAGCATGATCTGGTCAAATGGTTCATCACCAAGAAGCTTAAGCGGCCTGACGGCGACACACGCCAGCCTGGGAGATCTACACAGCAATAACCCAAGAGAAGTGGCAGCAGTTTATGACAAGAAGATGGAGACGAAGTTACATACTAACTATTAAATAATTAAGTATTGTATATACATACAATAGGTTTACATATGTATATGTTTTTAATCATCATCGTGTACTTTTGTTTACTTGATAATAGGAGTATCGTGAGGCCCAGTCAACGAATGCGAAGAAGAATGAATATCGTCACTTGCTGGGTGCTAAAGGGGTTAACAGAAGAGTTCCTGAGTGGGTGGCAGAAGGGGAGTTGCCATCGGATGTGAGCACTCTAGATGAGCACCAAACGGGGTACATTTTGGAAGCTTTCACGCACTAAGAAAGACCCAAAAACTGGAGAACGTCTGTATCCCTTCGAGAAAACGAAGGAAATTGTTGATAAGATGGTAAGTACTTGTTTAATCCTTATTTTTTTTCAAATTCAATATTTCAATCCTATAATTTATTATAAATCCTATATGCATTTACTTCTAAAGGGTGAAATGAACGAGCAAGTAACCCAAGGGACTTGGGCTCCTGATCGACATGATGACCAGCTGTCTCGGGCGCTAGGAAAGAAAGATCATCCAGGCCGAGCAGTAGGGTTAGGGGGGGTAACATAGGGATAAGAAAAGTATTTGGAAACCCCGGGTCGAGGGAAGGAAGTAGTAGTCGGAGAGGATGATCCCTTATGATGAGCATTTACGTGTCCTCAGTAACTTCAAAGATCAGTTGAAGAATGAGATCCTTGCTGAAGTGCGTCAGGGGACTGGTGCACCCCAGCCATATGCTCCTTTTCTGATCCTTCTTATGCATATGCTCCTGCTTCTGATCCTGCTGGACTGCACACAAGCACCGAGTCTAATGATCCGTATCCTTACGCATATGTACAGGTAAATTTTATGTCTTTAACTGTTTTATTACTTGTCATATCGTTTATTACTTATTTATCAGTTCAATCATACTAATCTGATTAAATTGTAGGATCCAATAAACTGCAACCTCTTGCTCCCGTACAACAATCAAAATATACCTATTGTAGAAGGAAGAGTGTACACATCACGCTCGAATGACGTGGTCCATGGCATGCCATTACAGCCGTATCACGGGAGAGTGTCTGTGGACGAACCGATTTACACGTGTCCTGATTTAGAACTCCCTGTACCTACGGAGGAGTACAGCACGGTTCAGTCTGCAAAGGGTGCATTTCTTCAATGGCCTGTTCGCCTGATTCAGAAGTGTATGAAGGTACGCCCAATACAACCTTTAATATAGTTATTGTATTAAATTATAAGTGTGTGGATGTTCAGTTCATGATTAGTAATGTATGTCGATTGCAAATAGGCATTAAAGGAGAAATTAAAGTCTCCTGAAAAAAAGGAAGTCAAAATTACATCTTCTGAATACAGAGTATCCACCAATGTCGTTACCAAAGAAAACTTGGTGGATGATTCAATATATGCACGCTTGGGGCCAAACATGAAAGTGTTGCATGATGTGATCCGTGACTTCCCGGCTGATAAAGATTCTATCCTTCTTAGCTTTGAACCTGACATTCTTCACTATGAAGAAGTTTTAGAAGTAGACTTGTGGACAAACGACGTGCAGGACATCCTCAAATCTGACGGGTGCCTATCACTGTTGTCCACTCATTCATTCTGTAAGTATTAGTCTTTTTTGGTAATTAAGTTATAAAGTGATGCCCTGAAACAATGTTAATTATTATATCTTTTAATTAATGAATAGGTTTTTGCATGAGAAAATGCAAACTTTTTCACTTACCAAGTATGGATTTCTATGTCCTGAGAGAACGTCATTCACTGCTGTGACGTCTGATGTACAAGGTTCTAAGGTCTACTTACAGCGTGTGATTGCTAACAGCATCAACGCAAGAAAGAAATATCTCTGCTGCCCTACCATCAAAGGTAATAACTTGTGTTTATCATTTTAATTCCATTAAATGTTGTACTGTTGATTTTGACATTATACTGACATGTTAGTGTTTGGTATTACATAGTGGTCATTGGGTCCTACTGGTGGTGTTGGATCGTGCACGTTTACTATATCTTGATCCGCTTCGGCACTCATTACCGAATAATCTCAAGATAAAGCCACACCTTAACACGTAAGTACATTATAAACCACTTCTTTATGCATTTCAATTCTTTTAATTTAATTTTGTTGTGCACGGATATCCTAATTTTATTAATATACATTTATGACATTTAATGTGCAGTATATATCAAAGTGTTATGATTGCACATCTTGGTATAAGGATAAGAGGTGATGTCCCCTGGACTGCAGTGAAGGTACATGCATCACTTGTTTTCATTGATAGAACAAATGTCTTATGTAATTAATCCTTTTCTTTTCTCTGTTTAAGTGTCCACGTCAGCCCGGGGGTTCGGAGTGTGGGTATTATGTCATGAGATATATGCATGACATAATCACCCTTTTGGTGATATACAGGATCAATTAGAAGAAGTATGTTGAAGTCATTATATATATTTTTTAATTTTAATGTATTTGTTTAATGATTAACTCATCTTGTATTGTTTTGTTTTTCAAAAGGTTTTCCCTAGTGTTGGCGAATACGACAGACGAACGATCAACGCTATGTTGGAGGATTGGGCGGAGTTTGTCTGTATGAATTTAGTTTGATTTTCACTTTGTTTTTTCGATCGAATTGTTGTTATTTAGAACGTTGTTTAGAAATTTATGGCTAGTTAGATTGTGAAAGATGACCGGTTGAGTAGTACATGAATATCTTGGTAGTTGTATATGTATATGGTCATTTGTGACCTTTTGAAATGGTTTGTATATGGTCATTTGTGACCATTTGAAATGTGTTGTTGGTCATTTGTGACCATTTCATCATTATTTTGATTTTTTGACAATTCTCTTACAAAGAGTGATTGACATCCACTACAATATGATGTAGAGAGATGTTTGGATATATCTTGATGTTGTATCTGTATATTTTACAGGTTTGTTGACATATGTAGGATTGTAAACTAAAACGAAAAAAACCAAAAAAAAAAATATAGACATTTTCGGCGGTTTCTAGTAAGAACCGCCGAAATTGCCCATTTACCTCATTTGAGCTGGGACAGCCGTTATTTTCGGCGGTTTTGGCGTTTGGAACCGCCGAAAAAGGTTGTTATTTTCGGCGGTTTTATAACCGCCGAAACTTTGGAAAGGCCTTTTTCGGCGGTGTAATATTCGGCGGTTTAAAACCGCCGAAAAAGGCCCAAAAGAACCGCCGAAAATGACCCTTTTTCTACTAGTGTTGTTATTGTACTTCTTATTGTTGTTGTATTAGTAATCAACTGCATGTATACGACAAGTAGTCGTGTGTAGCCCTGTTAGCTTGTGGTCTGCACGTTTTCTGTACCAGCAATATGCTAAGCCCCTTGGGGCCTGTGATTTAAACTTTGTAGGTATGTACCAGACGAGGACTCAACCTGAGAGTGGGAGCGTAGGGTAGTTGGTAGAGTACTTCTGGCCCTTTTACATTTGTTACACGAGTTGTGCATGTACACTCGTTTAGTAATTAATGAGATGTTAGTATGATGTATTAGGATATGAGATGCTCGAGTAACTATCCGGTTAGTCAGACCGTGACTTGTAAGAGAATAGGCCTAGTTAGTCACGTGGGCGACTAACGGTGGTAACACCAATTTAGTAGAACTTTTCCGCTACGTTGTTAATGAAAGAGATGGACTTAGCGACGATCACTGTATATGGAGATGGGGTGTTACAAAAAGTGGTATCAGAGCGTAGTTACGCTCTGATGACTGGAAATTACCGAGCTTAGGAATTACCAAGTTAGGAACTTTAGACTTTGGGATAAGGGTTAAGTATCAGTGCGAGAGGTGCGTTAGTTAGGAGTCCCGATGTATATCGAATATCTATAATACCTGGCCCACCCTCCGCGCCCCTGGTTCTAAGATACCAGAAATGAATGCCAGAGAGATGACAAGCCTTCTCTTACTCGGGAAAACCCGATCTGGCCAATACTTAGTATTATGCAATACGAGAAGCACCTCGTTATGCAATAGTCTTTCAAGACTTGAAGGTCCCAATTGGAGTGCAAAGTTGAAACAGGCGCTACCAGCGGAATCCTACCAATGAGATAATAATAATTACCGGCAACTTGGGTCGACATGCTACGCAGTCGATATAACCCCGCCATACCAGTAAGGAGGAAAGTACTACAAGTGCAATCACTAGTGGAAAAAATGTTTTTAACCACGGTTATTTTGCTTATATACCACAGTTAGGAACCGTGCTTTATGCTCCCGTCGCATATAGAAAATTGCCTATATACCACGGTTGATAACCGTCGTTTAAAAGTAGACTATATACCACTGTTTGCTATGACCGTCGTTTAAGACCGTTGTTGGACGCGGTCCTCAACGATTTTAAACGACGGTTAAGGAGAGAACCGTGGTATAAAGTCCTTTTATATGACGGTTAAAGGTCAAACCCGTGGTATATTATCTATAAAATCAACGAATAAACCACGGTTATACATATAACCGTGGTTTATAGTCTATGAAAATTTTTTCAAAATCGCCGGCGATTTGGAAGCGCCGCTTCGCAGATATCAAACAGAGCATAGAAGAGAATGAAGAGGCTAGAACATGTGTGTTCCTTGTTTGCGATTTAGGGTTGCAAAATAATGAGTGAAGAATGGCGTAGTATGTTCCTTGTTCGCGGTGGGTTGCAAAATTACCGTGAAGTTGAAGAGAATGAAGAATGGAGGCGTAGGTCATGTTCCTTGTTTGCTAGTTATGGTTACGAAAATTACAGTGAGAATGAGTGAGTGAGGACGAGCATGTTCCTTGTTCGCAAGTGTAAGCTGCAAAAATTACCGAAAACAAGAGAATGAGTGAGGAAGAGCATGTTCCTTATTCATGATTTAGGGTTGCAAAAATTACCGTGAGCTAGTTGAAGAGAATGAAGAATAGTTGCAGAGCATGTTCGTCGGTTTGGGTTCCAAAATTACCGTGAGGTTGAAGAGAATGAAGAAGAGTTGCAGAGCATGTTCGTCGGTTTGGGTTCCAAAATTACCGTGACATTGAAGTGAATGAAGAAGAAGAGTGCTTCGTTGATATATAAGAGAATAGAGAAGAAAGCGCCGCGTTAAATTTTGGCCGAAAATTAAAATTTCCGCCTAGACTATATACCACGGTTGATCAAAAAACCGTGGTTTAATATAGTAAGATGTGCAATATAAATGATGGTTGCCTAGGAACCGTGGTATATAGGTACCCTATATACGACGGTTCTCCAAGAACCGTGGTATATTCACTCCGGCATGTACTATATACCACGGTTGCCTTGAAAACCATGGTATATAACTAACCTATATACGACGGTTCCGGAAGAACCGTGGTATATGCACTCTGGTATGCACCTTAAACGACGGTTTCAATTAAAACCGTGGTTTATAAACTTTAAACCACGGTTTTCCATTTAACCGTGTTTTAAACGCCGTCATTAAAAAATTTTTTCTACTAGTGAATGAGAGGACAAGAGAAATGACAGAAACACGGACAACAGTCCAGGGGAGCAATAACAGTGGAATAATACCGCGCAAGAGCATAAGGACTACCTAAAAGTCAATTATGAAGCGGGTAACTCCGAATCTACAAAAAAAAGGGGTTGCAAAGACCTAACTGCAATAGCCTAGACGACTACGAATGCATATGCAAGTCATACTCCAAGATAGGACTACAACGTAGTGCCTAAGGAGAGTCAATACTCGATAACCTCTACGAAGGTGTGGAAACGAGAGTGAGAACCAAGGCCAAAGCAAAAGAAAAAGGGTCCCCCTCAGAAAGAGGAATACTGATAAGTAACTATACTAACAAAAGCAGTCATGAAGCTGCCTAGATAATCAATTAACCAAAGCCAAACAGGGCAAAGAAGGAGTCCCATGGACTACCACCTACATGGAGATTAGGAGAATGTACCATTACTGACGTACCCAGTACCGATATAGCCCATCTTGTATGGCACACTTCCCTTGGCAAGTGCTGCCACAATGAAGCTGTACGGGAAGCCGTGAAGACCAAATGAAAAAAAAACACGGATATAATACATTAACACCGGATTACAAATCCTTAATACTGAAGAGTGAAACATTGGGAGGGCCTGACGGCCTAACCATGACAACTAAATCAATACACCAGTCCGCAGGGAGCTGGACTTGGTCAAGAAACTAAATGACATGAGCATCAACAACAACAACCGACACTACAGGTAAGAACATCAACCCAAAACCAAGCCTAACCTTGAATGGAAGAACCAAAGAGATTACTCAACAATGTGAGATGACTAGATGTAAGTAATAACCTACAAGAAAGGTATTACGACATACAATGAAGATGGATGACATAAAAACTTTCAATAAAAACGGGATGAACTCCCAGAATAATACCATCAACAACACTCTTCTTTAAGGGTGTTAATAAACCAGAAATAAATTAGAGAAAACTAATTTAAGCAATGACCTACCTATGATCAAAGACGTACAATCACAAAAGAGAGAACACCAAAAGGACTACACACCATAGAGTTGGTATAGTTGAGCAGAAAAAGACCCATAAATGATGGTTAGTATTGCTTGCCTAACTCATTAACACCCAAGTATGATTAGTCATTAACGGGTGGTGTAGTCAACGAAAGTTGAACAAAGTATTGACATGGCAGCACATGATATCCAGAGTAAATATCCGACTTAGACACCTAAAGGCAGAGGCCTAATGAGAACTAATCCTTAATTGCTAAAGACGCAAGTCTATGAGAGCGAAAGTATTGTCACAGACACTGATAAACATCGGATTACCTAAGCGAACTTCCACAGCAGGAAGCGAGATACAATAACTTATTATGAAACCCAATATTACATCCAATGATGTGACCCAACATTGGCAGAGTTCAGAGAACAAGAGAACCACATAGATAACCTACAGATGATTAAGAATACAACAGTGAGCCGAACATCGGCTATCACTTGAGACTAATCAAGCATTAAGGGCCTACGAGCCAAGGATGTTAAATACATCAGAGCTCGAGGCGTAGGAAAGCATAAAAAGGCTTATTTAGCCATGAATGAACTATAACTCGTACATACGAGTGGTTAAAAAAAACCTATACTAAATTGAGGAGGAATTGCCAGAAAAGGGCACCAATGAGAATAGAGAGATGATACAATGACGGAGGTGGAGAACGAACCACTCCTTTTAGGGAGGGGATACCTCTCCTTGTTGTGAGGCCATGAGTGGGAATAAACCCCTCAAAAAGGGCTTTCACTGCTTAGAGATTGAATACTCTCTATTGGAGAATGGGAACCATAGACCTTGAAATTACCTTAGAACATTCCAGTTACCCATAAATAATATGGAAGGCTGCAGAGACAGACCTCATATCCAACACCCAGGATTTAAGAATCAGCAATCGTTAGAGATAAACATTGTGAGTGCGCAGTATGGCACGTCAAGTGACCAACGCTCAAAAGAGCTTGTGATTCAACGGATGACTTTTTCAGTAACCGGTTAAATTACATGGTAAATAACATCATAATGTATGAAAGAATGTGAGAGAAATTAGCCTACTTACGAACCTGAGATTGAAGCAGAACACCTTCATATTAAGAGATAACCATTTTACAACACGATACGGCAACCGCCAAACACCGAAATTAGAGAACTTCTAGTCTGTTTACACATGAAGGGGATTGAATATAAGACAAGACGTTGAAGTAAAACAATTGAAGAATTGTGCCATCAATGGGCAATATGAGAAAGCTAAAGCTACTTCAATAGTGGAGGCCATGAGAATAATACCTATTAGGTAGATTAAGTTACAGTTCGTGGCAAAGCAACCACTATATATAAGTCATCAAATATTGACACGAAAGCAATCAGATTTATGAATTAAAAAAACCGATGTAAGTAAGGTGATGAAATGGGAGATAGAGATAGTGCAGTAATGCCAGTAGCCCGGACCATGTGATGAAAGGTTTCACTGGAAGCACACTGTCCGTTTCGTAAGGAGTTGGAAGTGCATTCCTATTAGATCGACATGAGAAATAAGATAAGAGGCTCTAAGGAAAGAGACCTCAAATTACCAAAGGATCGCGTCCGTACTAAATGCAGAAGGTATAATTCATTATGAACCCAGTAGATGGATCCTTTATTAAGTTCAAGAAGAACGACAAGTGTGCGTTACCATGGAATGATGTAAGAGGAGATCGACAATAGAATACTTCACAAATTAGCTATAACCAAGCGTGTGACGAGCACTACGAGTATACTTAAACGAGATGTGGCACGACCGCACTCCAAATGAAGCTTGTGGGCCTGATGGACTTATTTATAAGTTAGTCGGGTAAGTGGCAATGTATCAGTAAGGTACCCCATATATGTAAACAAGTAGTGTAAGGAACACGAGAAGTAGTCGACTCCGTACGACAGTCAGAGATGCAAACTTACACCAGAACAATAAGTTACCATGAACAATTGAGAAGAAAAAACTCAGTTAAACCAATGAGATTTAAAGAGTCAGAGAAGTCATTCCAAGAGGAAACAAATAAGAGCTATGAAGTGCGAGGAGCACTGACTACTAAGTATGAACATTTTATATGTCTCAAGATTTTCGAGGAAACTATGAAGAGCAATAAGTAGTAAACAGTAAGTCCTAATTACACAGGAATCTCAGACTGAGGGTCAGTTAGTAGGAAACAATTCAGACGCTGTAAGGCGTAATAATAGAATGAACATCAGATCTCCAGAGAACTGGGATAGACAAGCTATAACTCATAAAGACCGTGTATAAATAAAGATACCACACATCCATAAAGAGAACTTTATTCCTAAGTTATAAGGATACAAGGAGCTGGAAACATATTGAAGAGGATAGGAAGGGCAAACTAAGCCCCAAGATTATCAGAGTCGCGCAGCAGTAGCTAGTGGACCATATCTTAAAGGTTTGATGTAACACCCCGATAATAATAAACAACAGCGGAAAATAAACTAAAGGTGCTACAGACCATCGGGCTCCAAACACCCGGTACCAACCTCACCAATTACATTAACTAAGTTACGGTCTGAACTTCGAGAAAACTTAACATAAACATAACAATAATAAAATACATTCACTCTCCATAAACCTAATCCCATCCCAATCACTCATACTCTTCGTGGCCACCTGTAAATCAATTTGTACCTGCAAGATGAAACCAAGCAGCCCACTCCGAGAGGGGTGAGTCAGTTCCCTGGAATGGAACTGGTACTATTCTCCAAAGTAAATGTTTAAAACATAACTCTTCAAAATAAACAGTAACTTGAAATCAAACTCTTGAAAGTAAAACAGGGAAAGGAGGCACTTCAAAACAATCAATCATAGAAAAGAGAGAACAAGATAAGGATAGAGACAAAGAACCAAGTCAACCACTTAAGAAGTCACACCACATAGTTAGTAAGCATCCATTATTGATGTTAGAACCACTTATGGTTAAGAATAGAAAGACTCAGGTAGTCACAAAGGACTATGAATGATATGAATACCCATAACCCGTGGTAGACAGTTTATGTCCCCACCATTTCAGAAAGCTGATTCCCATAGACAAATATACTCAAGAGTGGAATAAATTTAACTGGGAGAGATGGCCCCCACCGCCAAGTACGTCCTTTTAGGACAGACGATATACAACCCCTCACTGTTTACTACGTCCACTAAGGACAGGGGATATACAGCCCCTCCCTGTTAACTACGTCCACTAAGGACAGGGGATATACAACCCCTCTCTGTTAACTACGTCCACTAAGGACAGGGGATATACAGCCCCTCTCTGTCTACTACGTCCCTTTTGGGACAGGGGATATACAGCCTCTCTTTGTCTACTACGTCCCTTTTGGAACAGGGGATATACAGCCCCTCACTGTTACCATTGAAGACGCGCGCACGTCGAAACCTCAAGAACCAGCTCATGGATGAAACGATATCCAGAGTCAAAGAAGAATTTACCAAAATTGACCTTTTCCAAATTCCCACCAGATCACTAACTACCCAGAGCAATACCAAAACACTCAGTCCTACAGAGTGCAGAAGCGTAAACCCTAAGCAGTCAATGTCTAATGGAACAACCAAACAGAAGGAACCAATACCCAAGTGAGTTTCACATTCAAGGCTCAGTTAGTCACACAAGCTAAGTTAGTCACACAACCATTTCCTTTTAAAAATTCCTCTTAAACTCAGTTAGCGTTTTTTGAAAACGTCTCATAAGTCAATCAACAAAAGTAACGGAGTACGAGAAATCGTACCTGGTCAACCTGTGCTGGCAGTTCTAGTAAACTCGTGCAAACATTCAACAATTCTCTGAGGAACATTGAAGATAATTTACTATCAATAACTTGTACCCTAAGTTAAACTTAAATAAATTCCTCTCTCTTATTTCCAAATCTCAATATCTTATAAGCCCTCGCTTAAATGTTATGTATAACCTTTGACTTATTTAGAAGGTTGTATAGCCCAAGGTTGTAGGATCAGGAATGTATTTTATTAACACCTGCTAACTGTCCACTCCTATCCACTTTATTAATATTTAACCACAATCCTCACATTCAAGACTTTTGAGACCTTTATAACATAAATGTGTTTATATTATATAATTAAATCTAAGAATTTCAATAATAATCTTAAGCTCAATACCTTTATTCTTAATTTAGAATAAACATTGTATTATGACCTATGATGGACTCATCTCAGAATACTATACTATTATCTCACAATGTAAAGATTATGTATTTAAACAATATCTACTAGATAACCCATTACGATTAAGTCTTTCCCTTAACTTAATTAAGATCTACATCTTGTATATTGGAATCGTAGTGTTGTAGACGCGTTTTAGTATAACTTAATTGAACTGTTAAACTCAATTATCTCATCTTTAGTTCAGAATGACTTTTAATTACAACCATCTAATAAACTTGTCATAAGAAGTTAAATTGCTTCTCATCCTGAATAACTATACTATAGTTAACATAGATTTAACGAATTAATCTTACATTTAGTATTCACAAGGTATATTATATGTTTTATTATTACCTATACAATAAGGTGTTTAGTATAACTTTTTATGTATCCTTACTTACATTTAATTTCCTAAATGTTTTATTTTTACACACATTCCCCCCATAGTCTATGTACAATCCTTTTATACTAAACTTCAATAAACTTAAGTCTTAAATACGTTTTAAATTGTTTTACAACCCTAAGGTTTCAAAGGAATAACTTAATAAATTAATTCCCCTTATTATGTTTCAGGATAAGCATTACATATTAACATAAGGTAAAACTTATCTAAGAGTTAAACTCTGTTTCTTAAGTGAAATTGTTAATTATGTAATAAGATAATATATTCTGACAAATCCCCATACCTTATATTCAAATGATATATTAATTTTTCAATGTTGTAAAATAGATCAATATGACCTCTTATATAACTTAGTTTTATCTAATAAAAGGTTCAAAGGTTTTAAGTATCAAATTCCTATTTATAAACCTTCCCATAAATTCTAACTACTAAATACCTCACTTAATTGTAAACTCACATCCTGAGTATTGCTAATTAATGTTATAAATGTATTTCATATGGCTTATCTAATGCCAAGAAACTGAAGGATTATTATTTAGATAGATTTCCAAATCATAGTTTAATATAGTTTTATATCATAATCCTTTTAATGATTTATCTTAAAACATTAAGTTATATTTCAATACCATAAATGTTAAGAAATGATTAAATCTAGATTTACTAATCCACCTCACATTTAGATGTAAAAGTATTTTATTTATTTTATTATTGTTTATATATTAAGAACATTTAGATGTAAACGTATTACATTTGTTTATCATTATAGAATAAGATCTATATGTGTAACATTTTATGTAATCTAATCACAATTTTTTACTAAGTTTTAACTTATTAATTACTTAATCCCAATTTTAGATTTACATTTTGGTCATTGACAAATAACACTATACATGTATTCTAATATGGTTTATATATAAACCTTGGAAATTCAAAGGTAACTCTTCAAGCCTAATACATAACTATAATTTAATACCACCTCATATAATATTCTTCTATTAGTATTATGTAAAGGTTTAGTTTAACTTATTAATTCCTTCGTATTATATTTCCTATAAGGTATTTAATTTATTTTATTTATGTTAATGTGTATATATTTATATATACTAGGATTTGTTCAAAACATTATTTATGTAGTTTTATTGCATTTAATTATTTATATTACTTTTACCCATATCTACATCCAAAATATGGTTTACAAAATAAAGTATTTTCCTTAGTTTCAATTAAGTATATTAACTACCATATTATATAATTAATATAAATGTAGATTAATTTAGTTCCTTGATTTAACCTAAGTTACTACTTTATTTCTTTTATATATATGTATATATATCTATACCTCACTTAAAAGTTTATACCTAAAAATATTTATAAACATCCTGTAATAAATGTTAGTTTAGTCTTATTATATTTTCCCCAACCTATAAAGTTTATTAATCATCTATATTTTAATTTTTGGTTACATAATTAAAACCTTATATTATAAGTTAACTTATGAAAACCTTGGAAATACAATTTTTAAACCTATTTCCCCTTGTCCAAAAATTCCCAAATTAAGTATATAATAACTATAATATTTTAGACATATTATAAAATTTTTATTTCATAAAAATATCTTTTCAATTTATCCAGATAATTCCATAATACTTAAAACTTGCAAAAATTATAACTTACGTTTAAAAACTCAAAACCCTTATTAATTTATATCAAAATAAACTAGATTTTATAAGGAATCTATGGTTAAAATTTCGTGCCAAAATACATTCGGGAAGGCATTTAAATAAATTCAACAAGTTAGGGTTTATTTCTGAAATTAATATAAAAACTTAAACACTTAAACTTAAGCGTTTTAATCTCGGCCGTCCGTTCCTTTTAACTACGATCGGACGGCCGAAAATCGTCGAGTTCTTCAGCATACCCAGAACGACACCCGCGTACTAAATTCGTTAATTCTCTCAATCCACAGAACGAAATCGAGTGATTCTTGTTTCATTGAACTCAAAATTGAAAACGAATCCATTAACACCGATTTCCCCAATTATAATGCAGTATTCTGAAAAATCAATTATGGGTTCTCTTCGAATAGGGTTCTAACCAGTTTGAATTCAATTTGGCTAAATTCTCTTAATTCAACGCGTAACAGATTAAATTGGAACATGGGTTAGGTCGACAATACAATACCGATCAACTACATCGGAGGAATTGAAAGGATAACTCACCGGAATTGCAATAATGGAGGAATTCGAATTCGGAATTCTGGAAAGGTTCGAACTTTCGAGCAGTTCACGAGGCCGACTTTGAGGATCTATAACTTGCAGTACAGATCGAGTTAGGCTATCTGTGTGGGCTTAATCGAAAGAATAAACTTAGCTCTACATATTGATAACAAGAAGTCATCCTAACTCGCAACACACAGAAAGAAATCGAAGCTGGAAGTTGCGAGTTTACCTTGTGTTTTCTGGAAAGAAAACTATGATTTTATGTTGTGACGAATCCGAAACTTTAGACATCGTTCTTCCAAACGGTTGGGAATTGGCTTATGTCATCAACATGAAAGTTTTAGAGGGATTAAAGCTCTTCAAAACAAGCTAAAGAACATGAAATTTGGCTGTGAAACGAAGAAGTTATGATCGAACGAAGTTTACCTGAATTCGGTGAAAAGCTGGAAAACTGGGTACAGGTTTTGCAAGTAGGCAACTTTAGATCGAATTTGCAGCTGATGTATAATGAATTAGGGTATGTGTGAGTAATGGTTGGAAAGAGGACGTTTTGTAGAAGAGAATGAAAAAGACGGCATTGAAAAATATTGAGAGATGAGTGAGATATAGTCGTCTAAAGTTAGGGAAAATTCTAGTATCAGTTACCGGAAAACAAGGGATAAAATCGGCTAAGTGTTGGGCGACCCGTGACAGTGTGACACGTGGCATATTTCAAATTTTTGGCTCTAAACTTCAATCTATCATAACTTTGGCTAGGATGATCCATTTTTGACGTTCTTTTTATCGATCTTCATGGTTTTCCATAACCTATTTATTGGTATAGGTTTCATGGGCTGGTTTGACCATTCTCAAAAAGTCAACCCTAGAAAGGCTTAATAAGCTTTAACGTTTCTATAATTTTATTTTGACTTTTATGTTTCAAAACGATGTTCCAACTCTTTCTAAAATCTTTATAATATACTTGGAGTGTTTAGAAATTTTCCCAAGATTTATTGACTTATAAATCTTATTGTTAAATTCATAATACTATATAATAATATATAATAGTTTAATACTTAATAGTATTCTTTAGGGTTCAATAGAAGAAATCCCCTAAATTAATTTCCATAATTCCACATAATATTAATATTCATAATTCCATACAATACTTTAATATTCATAATTCATTATACTAATTTAATATTCATAATTCCATATAATAATTTCATACTTAATAGTATTATTAAAGGTTTAATAAAAGAAATCCCCTAAATTAATTTAAATTAAGTTTGGGGTATTTCATTTGATATTCCTAACAAAGAGAAGAAGAAGGATGTGTCTCACATCTTCCAGTCGAATAAAAATATGCGACTTATCTATCAAATACTTTGGAGCCTTAGAGACTACACTCGAACCCAGTTGTAAAGATTGGTATGAACACAATAAGAATCCTTGATACAGAGACTAAGCCATTACCATGGTGAAGACTCTCTGACCCAATCATAATGTGAGATAGACTACATGGAAGCCAGGATGTTCCATGACACCTAAACATCTTGAACCGGTGTTCAAGAATAATATAATATTGATTACGTGGGCGTAATCCATTTTAAGGGGGGGTAGAACGTACAATCGCTTAGCCTATATTTCACGTACTGAGTACGTAACCTACAGTGTGCATAGCACAATACAATTAGTTGTGATGTTTGATACATATGTTATATAAACACATGTATTCATTCTTATGTGGTTGTGGTTATTACGCACAATTAAATGCGAATACCAGATGTATTAGAGGCTTACCTCGTTAACTTTGGTGCGAGAATTCAGGAAAAGAGGAGTAGAAACTCCAGGGGAATTAAAATCCCTACGATATATATTCATATGAGACCAAATATGGTAATGTTATGAGGTATGAATCGGTACGAGATCGATGTAGAACCTGGTAGGAATTAAATTCTCTAAGTAATTGCTGAGAGGTGGATTAAGAATGATTGATGGACTAAGTTCCATAATTTGGAGATGTATTGATTTATGATTATGACTAGAAGGACTAAAAGATATAGAATGCTACATGAATATTTATATGATTGTTTGAAGTTGAGTGGGAGGTAGAACTTGATCTTGGCCAGATCAAGGAAAACTGAACACAAATTGGGTGTAAGGATAGTTCAACACTGATGCTGATCACATCAGGGTGGATGATTCCTGAAACTCCCTACAAGTGGTCACAATTAACCACGTTAAGAGTAGATGCAGTAGCATAAAGTGGAATTGAAGTTGACATGTATTTTCTATGTTACTCGCTCATGAACTCGAGGACATGATTACCTTTGTCTCCGGACCGGTTAGTTGAGGAGTATACATCAAAGAATGTACAAAGAGTATTTTGATTACTAAAACATGCAAAAGACATGTTGTGTGACAAGTGTGGTAAATATATATCTAATATATCTATATATATTATATATACATATGGCAGACCTTATGGTCAGAATGCCTATACAAATATTGAGTGATCTATATGATCTTTTAGTGTGAAGTTACCTGTGTGTTCTAAGAGATATAGATACATAGAAACTTTGGGGACAAAAGTTCTTTTAAGGGGGTAGATTGAAATACCTCAAACCTTAACATATAATGAACTATCTAATTAGGATATACTAAGGCTAGAACATGCCTTATAAACATTAGAAGAATTGTTAAACAACAATTTACACAAAAACATGCTTTAGGAACAATTAGAGCAAAAGGTGTTTTAAAGAGCACAAATAAACTAGGGAACTACCAATAAGTTCCAAATATTTTCAAATGTGAAATACCTCTAAGATTAGTAATACTATTAAGCGGAATTAGCGTTTAAACCGAAAACGCACCTTAGAGCACAAAAATGTGCTTTAAGGAAAATGTGCCTTAAGCATGTAAAAACTAAAGGCTAATGAGCAAATACCTAAAGAAATAAGTTAATGAACGAGATTAATACATAAAATGTTACATAAATACAAGGAAAAACAAAAAAAATCAGGTTAAATGAGACCCTATGCTGCCGACATCAAGGATGAGTCACCAAGTCCAAAATACTTTAATTTCTACTATTACAACAACTAAGACTTTCTTCAATTGCCAAATCATCTTGTCCCCTTAGTGAATCATTAATCAGACACTTACCTGTCATATGAGAGCTCCCAAGTTCGTATCTCATCCTCTCTTTGAAGAAACAACACAAAAAAACTCCATGTTCTTAGATTTGAGCCTTAAAGAACACCTTGCCTTGTAGAAATCATAACTTTCTCGTCCTAACACCAAATTACAAGCTTGATATTTCGTTGGAATCATATTTTCAAGAGCTTTACAACCATAGCTCATGAGCCCCCAGATTCTCAGGAAAAACTACGAAGAAGTGCCTTTGATTCTCGAGGTAAAACATTGTCTTCTTAGAAACTCTTCCTTCTTTGATTTTCATCAAGGCCGAGTGCCTAGGGTTACTAACCCTTCTTATTATTCATCGTATTTTATGATTTTGAAGCCAGTTTCTCTAGCAAATTGCTGTCAAAATTTCTAAGGGAAACAAGCTTAATATTAAGCTAAAGGTTAATATACAAGGTAAATCCTACAACTACCTATTTCAAGGTTCTAATTGTTGATCTATATATGATCTAACATATTGTTCATCTTATTATTTATTGCCAAAATTTTGGTGATTAATATTCAGTTTTTAGCTTATTAAAAGTCAATGTTTATTAAATCTAAGAATAGATTTATACTCCTTATGATATAAGCTTCAATATAAGCTATCATAATATACAAGAAAAATTCATAAACTATGGTTTATATTATGGCCAAAAATTAGGAGGTTATATATGAGTTAGAAAAATTATCTAACTAAGTTAAATTGAAGGAATTAGTATAATTAAGAGTAATATGTAAAATTTGAGAAGTTTTGGTTACTTAATATCAAGGCCGAAAATATATATGACTTAATATGAATTTTTGAGAGTTTAAGTGATGAGAAAATAATTGTAGAATTAAGTTTACAATTTATAAAGAGTTTATAAGTGTTATAAGGAATTTATAAGGTTTTTGGTATATTTAAGGGTAATAAAGGATGGTGTATATATATATACTATAACATTAGATAGTTAAATCTGGTGGTTTAGAGATGTTTAGAATGATTTTTGATGTTCAAAAATCTGTAGGAAAATTATTTACGAAAATTAGAAATTAATTGGAGTTAAATTGGTTAATAAATGAGTTAGGATAAAAGAAAAGACCACAAGGGTAAAATGGTAATTTCCCTGGTCAAACGTGGTCAAACTTGGTCAATGACAGTTTATAAAATGTTTAGAGGAGCTAGAATAAAATTTGTAGCAAAAGATTAGATATTAAATGTATAAAGAAATAAAAAGTTAAGTTAAATTAACTTTAGGGGTAATATTGTAAATAATGGAAAGTTAGGGGGTTTGACCATAAAAGACTGGTCAAACTTGGGTATATTTTGGTAATTGACAAAAAGTATAAAAGAAATTATTTAAGGAAGAGTTTGGAAGGAATTAGAAATAAAAATAAGAAGTTCAGAACTTATTATGAGTAAAATAGAGATTAAGAGAAAACTATGGGTAAGTAATGTAAATAACACATTTTTATGTGTTTAGAAGGTTAAGGAAATTAAATAAAGAATTTAGAAACAAGTTGTAAAAGAAACAGAGTTAAGACGGGGTTAAACGAGACCCGTATATAAATTAAGGTATACAAGGGGTATACCCGTAATTTAATAAGTAAAGGTGAAATCAATACTTAATGTATTTTAAAGAAAATACAAGTTATATTGGAAAAAGAAATAAATACGTATTGATACGGAGTATCATACGGACGTATACATAAGTAGTAAATACGTATACATGAATAGTAAATATGTATACGTGAATAGTAAAATACGAGACGTAAACATGAATAGTGAAATACGGCGAATAGTAAAATACGAGGCCGTATAAGTGAATAGTAGAATACGAGACCGTATAAATGAATAGTGAAATACGGATGAATAGTGAAAAATACGAAAACCTAATACAAGGTCCGTATAAGTCTAAAGTTGCTAACTGTGCAACTAAATAACTACTAACGACGTTAGTGTGTTAATGAATTAGAATTGAGCTTGAAAACGCTCCTAAATGAACGAACCCGTTTAACGGTATACTATTATACCCGGGTTAACCTAGGAAGAGGTTTAAGTTGAAAAGAGAACCCAATTAGTTCTAAGACACAGGATACTAATACTAGTTCTGGTTACAGATCTAGATAGTCGGAGGCGTTCGGCGGATTAGGCGAATGTGGTGTTAAGAGCTAGCCAATCTCCGGTGTACGGTATGGGATTCTTGTAGCTTGTTTGCTAACGGGGTCTACCTCGGTTTGTGTGCTATGTGTTATTGTGATACGACCAACAGATTAAGCATGAAACCGATTTACTGTATTGTTATTGTGTGTCCATTGCACACAACACGATTGATTCAGAGCTTGTTCATTAACTATGTTTAGTAACAATTGTATAAGGTTACAATACTCCAGTTGTTAGTAGGTTAATACCGAGAGAGGTTTAACTAACAAATTGTCAATGAGACTTCAGCTAACTGGAACTTGGGAGGAGAGGAATCCGGGACTGACTCCGTCATGCATGTTTAGGTTAGGAGGTCGGCATCTGTATCAGATCTGTCTTCCGCATGTGGCTTGTCTACGACTTGTCGCCTTGGGTCAACAAACTGACCCGACTAGCTCGAGTGAACAGTTCGAGGTGGGAGGCAAATTCAGGAGGCGCAGGAGGGTCAAGCCTACACCTCTCATAACTTAAGAATTAATGTTTATTAAACCAATGGAGCTAATAACTCATTGGCTAGGGTTACTTTGACCCGACGAAAATAAGCAATTCAGTTAGAGAACAACCAGTTCTATTAAGAGAACGGTTGACACTTATAAGGTATGGTCAAACACGAGAACTAAACAATTCTCAGGCCTCAGGATTTAGGAATCTAACTTACTCATTAATGGACGTCCATTACGACGTTCGATTTATTTGAGCTGTGAATGTTTCACATAAATGTGTTGTTGTTATTGTACTTCTTATTGTTGTTGTATTAGTAATCAACTGCATGTATACGACAAGTAGTCGTGTGTAGCCCTGTTAGCTTGTGGTCTGCACGTTTTCTGTACCAGCAATATGCTGAGCCCCTTGGGGCCTGTGATTTAAACTTTGTAGGTAGGTACCAGACGAGGACTCAACCTAACAGTGGGAGCGGGTAGAGTACTTCAGGACGCTTTTACATTTGTTACACGAGTTGTGCATGTACACTCGTTTAGTAATTGATAAGATGTTAGTGTGATGTATTAGGATATGAGATACTCGGTATAAGTTGTGGTTTATGAATTGTATTGTATAGATGCTCGAGTAACTATCCGGTTAGTCAGACCGTGACTTGTAAGAGAATAGGCCTAGTTAGTCACGTCGGTGACTAACGGCGGTAACACCAATTTAGTAGAACTTTTCCGCTGCGCTGTTAATGAAAGAGATGGACTTAGGGCGACGATCACTGTATATGGAGATGGGATGTTACAAAAAGTGGTATCAGAGCGTAGTTACGCCCTGATGACTGGAAATTACCGAGCTTAGGAATTACCGAGTTAGGAGCTTTAGACTTTGGGATAAGGGTTGAGTATCAGTGCGAGAGGTGCGTTAGTTAGGATTCCCGATGTATATCGGATATCAATAATACCTGGCCCGCCCTCCGCGCCCCTGGTTCTAAGATACCAGAAATGAACGCCAGAGAGATGACAAGCCTTTTCTTACTCGGGAAAACCCGATCTGGCAAATACTTAGTATTATGCAATACGAGAAGCACCTCGTTATGCAATAGTCTTTCAAGACTTGAAGGTCCCAATTGGAGCGCAAAGTTGAAACAGGCGCTACCAGCGGAATCCTACCAATGAGAGAATAATAATTACTGGCAACTTGGGTCAACATGCTACGCAGTCGATATAACCCCGCCATACCAGTAAGGAGGAAAGTACTACAAGTGCAATGAGAGGACAAGAGAAATGACAAAAACACCGAACAACAATCCAGGGGAGCAATAACAGTGGAATAATACCGCACAAGAGCATTGGGACTACCTAAAAGTCAATTATGAAGCGGGTAACTCCGAACCTACAAAAAAAAAGGGGTTGCAAAGACCTAACTGCAATAGCCCAGACGACTACGAATGCATATGCAAGTCATACTCCAAGATAGGACTACAACGTAGTGCCTAAGGAGAGTCAATACTCGATAACCTCTACGAAGGTGTGGAAACGAGAGTGAGAACCAAGGCGAAAGCGAAAGAAAAAGGGTCCCCTCAGAAAGAGGAATACCCTGATAAGTAACTATACTAACAAAAGCAGTCAGGAAGCTGCCTAGATAATCAATTAACCAAAGCCAAACAGGGCAAAGAAGGAGTCCCATGGACTACCACCTACATGGAGTTTAGAAGAATGTACCATTACTGACGTACCCAGTACCGATAGCCCATCTTGTATGGCGCACTTGCCTTGGCAAGTGCTGCCACAATGAAGCTGTACGGGAAGCTGTGAAGACCAAATGAAAAAAAACACGGATATAATACATATTAACACCGGATTACACATCCTTAATACTGAAGAGCGAAACATTGGGAGGGCCTGACGGCCTAACCATGACAACTAAATCAATACACCAGTCAGCAGGGAGCTGGACTTGGTCAGGAAACTAAACGACGTGAGCATCAACAACAGACAACCGACACTACAGGTAAGAACATCAACCCAAAACCAAGCCTAACCTTGAATGGAAGAACCAAAGAGATTACTCAACAATGTGAGAAGACTAGATGTAAGTAATAACCTACAAGAAAGGTATTACGACATACAATGAAGATGGATGACATAAAAACTTTCAATAAAAACGGGATGAACTCCCAGAATAATACCATCAACCGCACTCTTCATTGTGGGTGTTGATAAACCCCAGAAATAGAATCAGAGAAAACAAATTTAAGCAATGACCTACCTAGGATCAAAGACGTGCAATCACAAAAGAGAGAACACCAAAAGGACTACACCATAGAGTTGGTATAGTTGAGCAGAAAAAGACCCATAAACGATGGTTAGTATTGCTTGCCTAACTCATTAACACCCAAGTATGATTAGTCCTTAACGGGTGGTGTAGTCAATGAAAGTTGAACAAAGTATTGACATGGCAGCACATGATATCCAGAGTAAATATCCGACTTAGACACCTGAAGGCAGAGGCCTAATGAGAACTAATCCTTAATTGCTAAAAGACGCAAGTCTATGAGAGCGAAAGTATTGTCACAAACACTGATAAACATCGGATTACCTAAGCGAACTTCCACAGCAGGAAGCGAGATACAATAACTTATTATGAAACCCAATATTACATCCAATGATGTGACCCAACATTGGCAGAGTTCAAAGAACAAGAGAATCACGTGGATAACCTACAGATGATTCAAAATACAACAGTGAGCCGAACATCGGCTATCACTTGAGACTAATCAAGCATTAAGGGCCTACGAGCCAAGGATGTTAAATACATCAGAGCTCGAGGCGTGGGAAAGCATAACAAGGCTTATTTAGGCCATAAATGAACTATAACTTGTACATACGAGTGGTTAAAAAAAACCTATACTAAATTGGGGAGGAATTGCCAGAAAAGGGCACGAATGAGAATAGAGAGATGATACAATGACGGAGGTGGAGAACGAACCACTCCTTTTAGGGTGGGGATACCTCTCCTTGTTGTGAGGCCATGAGTGGGAATAAACCCCTCAAAAAGGGCTTTCACTTCTTAGAGATTGAATACTCTCTATTGGAGAATGGGAACCGTAGACCTTGAAATTACCTTAGAACATTCCAGTTACACATAAATAATATGAAAGGCTGCAGAGACAGACCTCATATCCAACACCCTGGATTTAAGAATCAGCAATTGTCAGAGATAAACATTGTGAGTGCACAGTATGGCACGTCAAGTGACCAACGCTCAAAAGAGCTTGTGATTCAACGGATGACTTTTTCAGTAACCGGTTAAATTACATGGTAAATAACATCATAAAGTATGAAAGAATGTGAGAGAAATTAGCCTACTTACGAACCTGAGATTGAAGCAGAACACCTTCATATAAAGAGATAACCATTTTACAACACGATACAGCAACCGCCAAACACCGAAATTAGAGAACTTCTAGTCTGTTTACACCATGAAGAGGATTGAATATAAGACAAGACGTTGAAGTAAAACAATTGAAGAATTGTGCCATCAATGGGCAATATGAGAAAGCTAAAGCTACTTCGATAGTGGAGGCCATGAGAATAATACCTATTAGGTAGATTAAGTTACAGTGCGTGGCAAAGCAACCACTATATATAAGTCATCAAATATTGACACGAAAGCAATCAGATTTATGAATTAAAAAACCGATGTAAGTAAGGTGATGAAATGGGAGATAGACTGTGCAGTAATGCCAGTAGCCTGGACCATGTGATGAAAGGTTTCACAGGAAGCACACTGTCCGTTCCGTAAGGAGTTGGAAGTGCATTCCTAGTAGATCGACATGAGAAATAAGATAAGAGGCTCTAAGGAAAGAGACCTCAAATTACTAAAGGATCGAGTTCGTACTAAATACAGAAGGTATAATGCATTATGAACCCAGTAGATGGATATTCCTTGATTAAGTTCAAGAAGAACGACAAGTGTGTTACCATGGAATGATGTAAGAGGAGATCGACAATAGAATACTTCACAAATTAGCTATAACCAAGCGTGTGACGAGCACTACGAGTATACTTAAACGAGATGTGGGACGACCGCACTCCAAAGGAGCTTGTGGGCCTGATGGACTTATATATAAGTTAGTCGGGTAAGTGGCAATGTATCAGTAAGGTACCCCATATATGTAAACGAGTAGTGTAAGGAACACGAGAAGTAGTCGACTCCGTACGGCAGTCAGAGATGCAAACTTACACCAGAACAGCAAGTTACCGTGAACAATTGAGGAGGAAAAACTCAGTTAAACCAATGAGATTTAAAGAGTCAGAGAACTCATTCCAAGAGGAAACAATTAAGAGCTATGAAGTGCGAGGAGCACTGACTACTAAGTATGAACTTTTATATGTCTCAACATTTTCGAGGAAACTGTGAAGAGCTATAAGCACTAAACAGTAAGTCCTGATTACATAGGAATCTTAGACTGAGGGTCAGTTAGTAGGAAACAGTTCAGACGCTGAAAGGCGTAATAACAGCATGAACATCAGATCTCTGGTGAACTGGATAGACAAGTTATAACTCATAAAGACCGTGTATAGATAAAGATACCACACGTCCGTAAAGAGAACTTTATTCCTAAGTTATAAGGATACAAGGAGCTGGAAACATATTGAAGAGGATAGGAAGGGCAAACTAAGCCCCAAGATTATCAGAGTCGCGCAACAGAAGCTAGTGGACCATATCTTAAAGGTTTGATATACCTAATAAAAGAGAAGAAGGAAGGATGTGTCTCACATCTTCCAGTCGAATAAAATATACGACTTATCTATCAAATACTTTGAAGCCTTAGAGACTACACTCGAACCCAGTTGTAAGATTGGTATGAACACCAATAAGAATCCTTGATACAGAGACTAAGCCATTACCATGGTGAAGACTCTCTGACCCAATCATAATGTGAGATAGACTACATAGAAGCCAGAATGTTCCATGACACCTAAACATCTTGAACCGGTGTTCAAGAATAATATAATATTGATTACGTGGGCGTAATCCATTTTAAGGGGGTAGAGCGTACAATCGCTTAGCCTATATTTCACGTATTGAGTACGTAACCTACAATGTGCATATGCAGACTGTATATCGTGAGTGGTTAGAACTGGTGTAATTAAAACAATTGAAAGAAATTAATACTCAAAATATCCGTCGGGCTGCAAATAAAACCCGGTCGCAGTAGTATAGTAAGACAGAAGCGGCCGGGGTCAAACCGTGGGACTTATAGCGAAATAAAGTAGTACCTAAGCTTGTCACAAAAAGGGGGAATTAATTGACTTGTTTTTGAAAAGTAAATAACAGATTAATTTAGCGAATTATGATAAATTAAACGGAACTCCGGGTTCAGGTTAATATAATCTGATTAACTATGCTATCTCTACCGGTTAAATATAATAATTTGGCAAGATTCCTGATATTATCTTAAGGTCCGATGAAAACTCATAAGAACTCGTTACCAGAAAATGCAAGGTCCGATGAAAACTCAAGCAAGCACTAGTAAACGGCAGAGGAGTGTGAGGAATTTTATTCTTGCAACTGAGTACTAACTTATCCGATGAAAATAAGTTTCCTACAGTTTTACGGCTTAATTAACCTATCTGTTTGTCACCGATCAGATTAGAAACAGATTTAGTAAAGCTTTTTAATAAATCGATGAAATTTATTAAAAAGGGAGACAGATAAACTTTAATCGTAACAAACTGAATTTATTTTAACCGGTAGAAATATAGATTACATAATTAAACAAATTACGACCAAACCTTCGCCCGGAGTAAATCCTCTTAGCCCAACATAATTAAAAAGACAGAATGAGAAGTAAAAGAAATCATCTGGGAAAGGTAATTAATTCAGCTCCACTATCTTGACTGTTAATATTTGGGCAGAGGTTGGACAGAACAACGGTATGGAAATGAAATGTTTTTATGGAATGAGGTGTTGTATGGAATTTATGTGGATAATATGTGGATGAGATGTATGATTTTTGGAGAGTTTTATGGTATTTTTATGGAAGGAAAATGGCTTAAGTTTGGGGTGGAATGAGATATCATTTAATAGAGGTTTGGAGTTGTATTTATAGAGAAATATAGGGTAAAGGGGGTGGTAAGGCGGTGGTGTTAACGTGTGAAGAGATAATGATTTTATCTCTTCACACGCTGCTGTTGCGCCCTGCATGCTGGCAAGATCGACATGTCCGGACCACCGTCCGGACCAGACTGGTCCGGACATGTCGATTTTCTTCTCGGGTGCGCTGGCGAGTCTTCGTCCGGACCAGGTGATCCGGACACTGGTCCGGACCAAGGGTCTTTTGCCTCTACAATGTTTGTTTTAGCTCCGATTTGATCCCCATTTTCGCCTACGCGTTCGCCTCTTTGTGTACTTTACTCCTAGCTTGGTTTTCTTCATGTTTAACCAATAAATTTGTGACTTAATCAACAAAACATAACTAGAGGAAAACTAACCAAAGTGGAGAAATGAGCAAGAAAAGTGCTAATATAATATATGAAATACACCTATAAAACATGCTCATTTGGACACTTATCACACCCCCACACTTATCTTTTTGCTTTTCCTCAAGCAAAACCATGTACCCAAGTAAGTAGGGAATGTTCAATACTAACAAATATTATTATGAAGGGTAGGATAAGGAGGTGAACAATACACGATCTTTAAACTTTTTGAGGAGTGTGAAGAATCAACTGCTGGTGGCATAGGTGTGCTCAGGGTAAAAATAAAATATAGAGTTTCGGGGTATGATACAAGGTACTTCAATGCTTCTCAGTTAAGGTGACTTTGAGAACTTTTACCACGGCCAACTTCTCTCAAGAATGGGCATTAAGGAGAAAACAAAAGGAAAATAGATTCATGCATTTGTTTCACTTTTGCATAAGGGATAGAAGATAATATGTAAGCATCAAGCTTTTGTATTTAAGAACACTCAACTCTCTTCGTTGGTTACCAATGGTGTCTCGCAAGTCCCTTCTTTATTTTATGTATATTTTTTAACAGAGAAGCACCCCTTAGCAATCCCTAAGAGAGAAGACAGAAAGAACCACTGAGCAATAAAAATCCAACCATTGCAGATCATTTGGTCACACCGCATAAAAATGCTCCTCAAAAGTAATTAAATGAAAATTTTTAAATTTGTACCATTTATCCCACAATTCATAATAGTATTTGTTTTTAAAGAGAACAACCTACATTAGCAGGGTACATAATTTTAATTTTTGAACAAATGCAAGATAAGCAGAGAGATTTAAACATTTTAAGCACAAAATGCCCTGAAAAGGCTCTTCCCCAACACTTAAGCTCAAACAATGCCCTCATTGCGTAGATGGTATTAAATTAACAGGGCATGCAATTAATAAAGGAAAGAGTGTACTCCCCAAATTTCGTAGAGTATGTAGAGCTCCCCCACACTTGAGTTCAGCTGTGGAATGTCATGAAATGTACCTGTAAGGAATATTCTACACAGCCAGAAGAACTCAAGTAAAACCTGCATTTTATTATAACATATAAAAGGGAAATATAGTAAAAAAAGGAAAACAACATAAAAGGAAAGATAAAAGATAGATGGTGGGTTACCTCCCACCAAGCTGCCCGGGTTTAACGTCTCTAGCTAGACGTATTTGACCAAGCTTTAGGTTGGAGAAGAGTTTGAGGGCGAGGTATCTGAACTGCTGGCGTTAGGAAGTTTGTACACTTTTTTAAACTTATGATGTAGAGGTGTTATCTGCTGTTCCTTTGGGCTGGAGGCTTCCTTGTATTCCTGTAAGAAAGAAATTGCGAACAGAGCATTATTATTTTCAAGAATTCCGGCATACCTTTTTAGACGGGATCCATTGACTTTGAAGCATTCTCCTTTCTTATTCTGGAGTTCGTAAACACCAAAAGGAGTAGTTCCAACTACTTGTAACGGGCCAGTCCAGTGAGATTTGAGTTTTCCAGGAAATATTCTCAATCTGGAATTAATAAGCACCCCGTCGCCAACCTTAAAGTCACGTTTGTGGATCATTTGGTCATGGTGTTTCTTGGTGCGCTCCTTGTATATTGTTGCACTGCGGTATGCCTGATCTCTTAACTCCTCGAGTTCAGAGAGTTGAAGCTTATGCTTTTCTCCTGCGGCCTCTAAATTGAAGTTTAGGGCCTTGATGCCCAATATGCCTTATGTTCCAGCTCTACAGGCAGGTGGCATGATTTCCCATAAACAAGCTTAAAAGGAGACATCCCGATGGGAGTCTTGAATGCGGTGCGGTAAGCCCAAAGCGCATCATCTAACTTAAGTGCCCAATCCTTCCGTGATGAGTTAACCGTTTTCTGGAGAATCCATTTTAACTCACGGTTTGAAACTTCTGCTTGGCCGTTTGTCTGGGGGTGATAAGGTAGAGCTACCTTGTGACGTACCCCGTACTTACCCATAAGCACTTCAAATGAACGGTTGTAGAAGTGGGATCCTCCGTCACTGATAATAATTCTGGGCACGCCAAAACAGGTAAAGATGTGCTTCTTAAGAAATCTGGTTACGGTCTTTGCATCAGCATGATGACAGGGTATGGCTTCTACCCATTTCGACACGTAATCCACTGCCACTAGAACATATTGGTGGCCCTGTGAGGAAGGGAAAGGTCCCATAAAATCAATGCCCCAACAATCAAAGAGTTCCACTTCTAGTATTCCTTGTTGTGGCATTTCATGCCTCCTAGATGTGTTACCCATTCTCTGACAATTATCACATTGGGCGCAGAATTGGTAAACATCCTTGTGAAGAGTCGGCCAATAAAATCCTGAGGCTAGGATCTTAGCAGCGGTCCTTGTTGGTCCATGGTGACCACCGGCTTCCCGTGAGTGACAAAAATGTATGACGCTGTGAACCTCATCTTCAGGGAGACACCGGCGAATCAACCCATCTGCACAGACTCGGAACAAATATGGATCTTCCCCGAAATAATGCTTTGAATCAGAAAGAAATTTCTTTTTCTGGGAGTAAGATAGATCATATGGTATTGTTCCAGAGACTAGATAATTGGCCAGGTCCGCATACCATGGCTCTTGTACCTTGGTGATAGAAAAGACAGTCTCATCGGGGAGGAATTCGTTAATAGGCACACTGTCCGTAGGAGTTACTAACCGGGAGAGATGGTCAGCGACGACATTTAATTTTCCGCTCTTGTCTTGACTTCTATGTCAAATTCCTGCAGTAGAAGAATCCAGCACAACAAGCGAGGCTTGGCTTCTTGTTTTGCAAATAGGTATTTGAGAGCAGAGTGGTCTGTGTGTACTATGACTTTGCTTCCCCATAAGTACGACCTGAACTTATCAAGGGAGAATACTATAGCCAGAAGCTCTTTTTCAGTGGTAGTATAGTTCTTCTGGGCATCGTTAAGCGTCCTGCTGGCATAAGCAATCACTCTTAGAATCTTCTCTTTTTTCTGGCATAGAGCTGCCCCCACTGTATAGTCACTTGCATCACACATGATCTCAAACGGGAGAGACCAGTCGGGTGATACGACAACAGGTGCAGATGCCAGTTTTTGTGTTATGGTTTTAAAAGCAGCAGAGGAAGCAAACTATATCACCAACAATTCAGGGTACAGGCAACCTTGGCAACGTAACATGCAACCCAACCTTCGCTACTCAAACACCAACGATATCCAAAACCCACATACACTACAACCATCTCAAAATTACAGACCTCAGTCCAATTTTCAAGGAGGCCAAAGGCAGTACCAGCAATAGCCTTATGGCAATGATGCTTCTTCGAGTCGACCAACTCAACCTCCTTCGAATCCTGAATCTGAAATGTCTCAAATGCAAGAGATGTTTAAAGCAATGATGGGTAAGTCCCGAGACACGCAAGACGAGGTCGCAGCCCTTCGCAAAGACCAAAAAGCCTTGCAATCTCAGATTCAACAGTTACTCACCCAACAAAGGCCACCTGGTCAATTCCCTTCACAGACTAGCCCCAATCCAAGAGAGCAAGAAATTCAATCCTTATAGACGATGGCACATTCCAATCAACAAACTTGAGTGCAATCTCCCTAAGGAGTGGAAGGGAACTTGCTACTAGAAAAGGAAAAGAAAAAGAAAATCACGAAGAGGCCTACATCAATGATGAAGACACAACCAATCCAGCCTCACCTCCCTCAGAAATCCAAGTTCCTACTCCTGCTACTCCATCTCCATCCCAAATAACTATCGACATTCCATCTTCATCTCCTAAAAACAGTGAACTCCCACTTCCCAATAGGATGAAAAAGAAACACCTAGATGAGCAGTTTTCCAAATTCTTGAGCATTTTCAAGAAACTGACTCTCGACATACCTCTAATCGATGCTTTGCAAGAGATGCCTAACTACGCCAAGTTTCTAAAGGATCTCTTAACAAAGAAGAAAAAGAAACCTGGAAAAGAAACAGTGCACCTCACGGAGGAATGCTCTGCTGCCCGTCTTCGAGCACTCCCTTCTAAACAAACAGATCCGGGAAATCCCGTTATCCCGTGTTTTATAGGTGGAGTGGACTGTGGAAGCGGTTTATGCGACCTGGGAGCCAGTATAAATATCATGCCATACGCCACCTTCTTAAAAGTAAAAAGGAGGAGAGATGCAACCGGTTCCTTTCAAACTCCAACTAGCTGACAGATCAGAGATCAAGCCAATGGGAATAGTCCGAGATCTGGTAGTTGGAGTGTCTCGCTTTATCTTTCCAGCTGACTTCGTCATTCTAGAAGTGGACGACGATGTTGATTCTCTATAACCTCCACCTTGGCCTTATCCACCTCTATTCCTTCAGCTGATATTTTATGTCCAAGGACAATCCCGTCCTTGACCATAAAGTGACATTTTTCCCAGTTTAAAACCTAGATTTGTATCCTCACACCGTCCTTGGATCAAATCAAGTTGTGCCAAGCATTTATCAAAACTAGAGCCATAGATAAAGAAGTCATCCATGAATACCTCTATGCTCTGTTCGATGAAATCAGCGAATATAGCTTGCATGCATCGCTGGAAGGTAGCAGGGGCATTGCATAGTCCGAAGGGCATTCGTCTGTACGCAAAGGTGCCGTATGGACAAGTGAAAGTGGTCTTGTCCTGGTCCTCTGGTGCGATTGGTATTTGGAAGTACCCTGAGAACCCATCTAAAAAGCAGTAGTACTCTTGCCCTGCTAGTCTCTCTAACATCTGATCGATGAAGGGGAGAGGGAAGTGATCTTTCCTGGTCGCCAAGTTTAAGCGCCTGTACTCGATACACATGCGCCAACCAGTGATTTTTCTTTGAGGGATAGCCTCTCCCTTATCATTTATAACAGCCTCGATGCCCCCCTTCTTCGGGACAACTTGTACAGGACTTACCCATGGACTGTCAGAGATAGGATAGATGATGTTCGCGTCTAGGAGTTTCAGAACCTCCTTTTTAACTACCTCCTTTAGGTTAGGGTTTAGCCGACATTGGGGTTGCCTGATAGACTTGTAGTTTTCCTCCATATAGATATGATGCGTGCAGTAGGAGGGATCAATTCCTTTTATATCAGCAATAGTCCACCCGATCGCTGTCTTATGCTTTTTTAGCACTTCGAGTAGCCTTGTTTCCTCCCCGGAATTCAGAGAAGAGGAAATAATGACAGGCAAATGGTCATTTTCAGCTAAGAAGGCATACTTGAGTTTAGAAGGCAGTTCCTTAAACTCGAGCTCTGGTGGCTGTTCTATTGATGGAATTGATTTTTGAGGTTTTCTGTCAAGTTTTTCGATTGGTGGCTGGTAGGCTTGATAACCAGCCCTCCCTTTTTCTACGTACGCCAGCATGGTGTTAACTTCCGGATCCTCCACCTTTTCTTGTAGAGAAGTACATAATACCTGCTCTAGCGGTTCAGTTTCAGCTTTCGGGGTGGAAGATAGGGAATACATATCCTCATCTATAGAAGAATCGCCTTCCTCCTCCTCATCATCTGTTAATCCCACTGTCTTAGCATGAGGAGAAAAGTTAGAGTTTTTCTTCATCATTTTCTGCATGTCGAATTCGATCGTTTCATCCTCGTATCTCAAAGTGATCTTCCCATCGTGGACATCAATGATGGCTTTGGCAGTACTTAGAAATGGTCTGTTTTAAGTGGTGAATGCCTTTTACCAAGTCAAACAGCCAAGAGCCTTTTCAGGGCATTTTGTGCTTAAAATGTTTAAATCTCTCTGCTTATCTTGCATTTGTTCAAAAATTAAAATTATGTACCCTGCTAATGTAGCTTGTTCTCTTTAAAAACAAATACTATTATGAATTGTGGGATAAATGGTACAAATTTAAAAATTTTCATTTAATTACTTTTGAGGAGCATTTTTATGCGGTGTGACCAAATGATCTGCAATGGTTGGATTTTTATTGCTCAGGGGTTCTTTCTGTCTTCTCTCTTAGGGATTGCTAAGGGGTGCTTCTCTGTTAAAAAATATACATAAAATAAAGAAGGGACTTGCGAGACACCATTGGTAACCAACGAAGAGAGTTGAGTGTTCTTAAATACAAAAGCTTGATGCTTACATATTATCTTCTATCCCTTATGCAAAAGTGAAACAAATGCATGAATCTATTTTCCTTTTGTTTTCTCCTCAATGCCCATTCTTGAGAGAAGTTGGTCGTGGTAAAAGTTCTCAAAGTCACCTTAACTGAGAAGCATTGAAGTACCTTGGATCATACCCCGAAACTCTATATTTTATTTTTACCCTGAGCACACCTATGCCACCAGCAGTTGATTCTCCACACTCCTCAAAAAGTTTAAAGATCGTGTATTATTCACCTCCTTATCCTACCCTTCATAGTAATATTTGTTAGTATTGAGCATTCCCTACTTACTTGGGTACATGGTTTTGCTTGAGGACAAGCAAAAAGATAAGTGTGGGGGTGTGATAAGTGTCCAAATGAGCATGTTTTATAGGTGTATTTCATATATTATATTAGCACTTTTCTTGCTCATTTCTCCACTTTGGTTAGTTTTCCTCTAGTTATGTTTTATTGATTATCTCACAAATTTATTGGTTAAACATGAAGAAAACCAAGCTAGGAGCAAAGTACACAAAGAGACGAACGCGTAGGCGAAAACGGGGATCAAATCGGAGCTAAAACGAACATTGTAGAGGCAAAAGACCCTTGGTCCGGACCAGTGTCCGGATCACCTGGTCCGGACGAAGACTCGCCAGCGCACCCGAGAAGAAAATCGACATGTCCGGACCAGTCTGGTCCGGACGGTGGTCCGGACATGTCGATCTTGCCAGCATGCAGGGCGCAACAGCAGCGTGTGAAGAGATAAAATCATTATCTCTTCACACGTTAACACCACCGCCTTACCACCCCTTTTACCCTATGTTTCTCTATAAATACACCTCCAAACCTCCATTAAATGATATCTCATTCCACCCCAAACTTATGCCATTTTCCTTCCATAAAAATACCATAAAACTCTCCAAAAATCATACATCTCATCCACATATTATCCACATAAATTCCATACAACACCTCATTCCATAAAAACATTCCATTTCCATACCGTTGTTCTGTCCACCTCGGCCCAAATATTAGCAGTCAAATATTGGAGCTGAATTAATTATCTTTCCAGATGATTTCTTTTACTTCTCATTCTGTCTTTTTAATTATGTTGGGCTAAGAGGATTTACTCCGGGCGAAGGTTTGGTCGTAATTTGTTTAATTATGTAATCTATATTTCTACCGGTTAAAATAAATTCAGTTTGTTACGATTAAAATTTATCTCTCTCCCTTTTTAATAAATTTCATCGATTTATTAAAAAGCTTTACTAAATCTGTTTCTAATCTGATCGGTGACAAACAGATAGGTAAATTAAGCCGTAAAACTGTAGGAAACTTATTTTCATCAGATAAGTTAGTACTCAGTTGCAAGAATAAAATTCCTCACACTCCTCTGCCGTTTACTAGTGCTTGCTTGTGTTTTCATCGGACCTTGCATTTTCTAGTAACGAGTTCTTATGAGTTTTCATCGTACCTTAAGATAATAACAGGAATCTTGCCAAATTATTATATTTAACCGGTAGAGATAGCATAGTTAATCAGATTATATTAACCTGAACCCGGATTCCGTTTAATTTATCATAATTCACTAAATTAATCTGTTATTTACTTTTCAAAAACGTCAATTAATTCCCCCCCTTTTGTGACAAGCTTAGGTACTACTTATTTCGCTATAAGTCCCACGGTTTGACCCGGCCGTTTCTGTCTTACTATACTACTGCGACCGGGTTTTATTTGCAGCCCGACGGATATTTTGAGTATTAATTTCTTTCAATTGTTTTAATTACACCAGTTCTAACCACTCACGATATACAGTCTGCAAAATGGCGCCGTTGCCGGGGACTTGATTTATTCTAGTCCCTAAGCCCCGGATAATTCACCTGTTATATTATAATAATCTGTTACTATTATTTTGGACATCTGACTTTGGACATCTGATTACTAACTCTTTATTTTATTGTCATTTAATTTTCTGTCATTTAATTTCCATTGTCCTTCAAATTTCCAGTATACCAACTACTAACTTATAATTTCCAGTATACTAACTACTAACTTATAATTTCTGTCATTTAGTTTTCTGTCATTTAATTTTCTGTCATTTTAATTTCCATTGTCTCTAACTACTAACTTATAATTTCTGTACCTAACTACTAATTTATAATTTCTGTCAACTAATTCCTAACATTTTTATTTATTCTAACACATAACGAGTTCTGACTTCTGACATCTAATTACTAACTCTTTATTTTATTGTCATTTAATTTTCTATCATTTAATTTCCATTGTCCTTCAAATTTCCAGTATACTAACTACTAACTTATAATTTCCAGTATACTAACTACTAACTTATAATTTCTGTCATTTAATTTTCTGTCATTTTAATTTCCATTGTCTCTAACTACTAACTTATAATTTCTGTACCTAACTACTAACTTATAATTTCTGTCAACTAATTCCTAAAATTTTTATTTATTCTAACACATAATGAGTTTCTTTTCTCTGTTTTAAGTGGTGAATGCCTTTTACCAGGTCAAACAGCCTCCCAGAAAATATTAATAATCACACGGTTGGTTACAATCCAGAGATCGAGAGAACCTTTCTGCGCACTCTAAGGCAGAACCGAACTCAACAAAACATTACCACCACAGTGATAGAATCTGACCCGGAAGCTGACATGGCAATTTCACCAGCGACAGTTCAAAACATTAACAGGCCGTCTAATCAAGGACAACATCCTGCTATCATCCTTCCTCACCTTACCCCATCCGAATACGATGAGTGGCAGAAGCTAAAGCCATATCATCAAATCCGATGTGTAAAGGAGTTGGGCATGTTTGATGGCACCAATCTGACGAAGCTCTGTTACATGTTACAAAGTTCTTGCAGCATGCCAACAGTCTCATTTTGCAGACTGTATATCATGAGTGGTTAGAACTGGTGTAATTAAAACAATTGAAAGAAATTAATACTCAAAATATCCGTCGGGCTGCAAATAAAACCCGGTCGCAGTAGTATAGTAAGACAGAAGAGGCCGGGGTCAAATCGTGGGACTTATAGCGAAATAAAGTAGTACCTAAGCTTGTCACAAAAAGGGGGGAATTAATTGACTTGTTTTTGAAAAGTAAATAACAGATTAATTTAGTGAATTATGATAAATTAAACGGAACTCTGGGTTCAGGTTAATATAATCTGATTAACTATGCTATCTCTACCGGTTAAATATAATAATTTGGCAAGATTCCTGTTATTATCTTAAGGTCCGATGAAAACTCATAAGAACTCGTTACCAGAAAATGCAAGGTTCGATGAAAACTCAAGCAAGCACTAGTAAACGGCAGAGGAGTGTGAGGAATTTTATTCTTGCAACTGAGTACTAACTTATCCGATGAAAATAAGTTTCCTACAGTTTTACGGCTTAATTAACCTATCTGTTTGTCACCGATCAGATTAGAAACAGATTTAGTAAAGCTTTTTAATAAATCAATGAAATTTATTAAAAAGGGAGAGAGATAAACTTTAATCATAACAAACTGAATTTATTTTAACTGGTAGAAATATAGATTACATAATTAAACAAATTACGACCAAACCTTCGCCCGGAGTAAATCCTCTTAGCCCAACATAATTAAAAAGACAGAATGAGAAGTAAAAGAAATCATCTGGGAAAGATAATTAATTCAGCTCCACTATCTTGACTGCTAATATTTGGGCAGAGGTTGGACAGAACAACGGTATGGAAATGGAATGTTTTTATGGAATGAGGTGTTGTATGGAATTTATGTGGATAATATGTGGATGAGATGTATGATTTTTGGAGAGTTTTATGGTATTTTTATGGAAGGAAAATGGCATAAGTTTGGGGTGGAATGAGATATCATTTAATGGAGGTTTGGAGGTGTATTTATAGAGAAATATAGGGTAAAAGGGGGTGGTAAGGCGGTGGTGTTAACGTGTGAAGAGATAATGATTTTATCTCTTCACACGCTGCTCTTGCGCCCTGCATGCTGGCAAGATCGACATGTCCGGACCACCGTCTGGACCAGACTGGTCCGGACATGTCGATTTTCTTCTCTGGTGCGCTGGCGAGTCTTCGTTCGGACCAGGTGATCCGGACACTGGTCCGAACCAAGGGTCTTTTGCCTCTAAAATGTTCGTTTTAGCTCCGATTTGATCCCCGTTTTCGCCTACGCGTTCGTCTCTTTGTGTAATTTGCTCCTAGCTTGGTTTTTTTCATGTTTAACCAATAAATTTGTGAGATAATCAATAAAACATAACTAGAGGAAAACTAACCAAAGTGGAGAAATGAGCAAGAAAAGTGCTAATATAATATATGAAATACACCTATAAAACATGCTCATTTGGACACTTATCAGCATATCACAATACAATTAGTTGTGATGTTTGATACGTAGGTTATATAAACACATGTATTCATTCTTATGTGGTTGTGGTTATTACACACAATTAAATGTGAATATCAGATGTATTAGAGGCTTACCTCGTTAACTTCGGAGCGAGAATTCAGGAAAAGAGGAGTAGAAACTCCAGGGGAATTAAAATCCCTACGATATGTATTCATCTGAGACCAAATATGGTAATGTTATGAGGTATGAATCGGTACGAGACCGATGTAGAACCTGGTAGGAATTAAATTCACTAAGTAATTGCTGAGAGGTGGATTAAGAATGATTGATGGACTAAGTTCCATAATTTGGAGATGTATTGATTTATGATTATGACTAGAAGGACTAAAAGATATAAAATGCTAGCTACATGAATAATTATTTGATTGTTTGAAGTTGACATGGGAGGTAGAACTTGATCTTGGCCAGATCAAGGAAAACTGAACACAAATTGGGGTGTAAGGATAGTTCAACACTGATGCTGATCACACCAGGGTCAGATGATTCCTGAAACTCCATACAAGTGGTCACAATTAACCATGTTAAGAGTAGATGCAGTAGCATAAAGTGGAATTGGAGTTGACATGTATTTTCTGTGTTACTCGCTCATGAACTCGAGGACATGAAAACCTTCGTCTCCGGACCGGTTACTTGAGGAGTATACATCAAAGAATGTACAAAGAGTATTTTGATTACTAAAACATGCAAAAGACATGTTGTGTGACAAGTGTGGTAAATATATATATACATATGGCAAACCTTATGAGCCAGAATGCATATACAGATATTGAGCGATCTATATGATCTTTTAGTGTGAAGTTACCTGTGTGTTCTAAGAGATATAGATACATAGGAACTTTGGGGACAAAGTTCTTTTAAGGGGGGTAGATTGAAATACCCCAAACCTTAACATATTAATGAACTATCTAATTAGGATATACTAAAGCTAGAACGTGCCTTAGAAACATTAGAAGAAGTGTTAAACAACAATTTACACCAAAACATGCTTTAGGAACAATTAAAGCAAAAGGTGTTAAAGAGCACAAATAAATTAGTGAACTACCAATAAGTTCCCAAGAGATTTAAAATGTGAAATACCTCTAAGATTAGTAATACATATTAAGCGGAATTAGCGTTTATAAACCGAAAACGCACCTTAGAGCACAAAAATGTGCTTTAAACGAAAATGTGCCTTAAGCATGTATACATGGAACTAAAAGGCTAATGAGCCAAAATACCATTAAAAAATAAGGTAACAACAATTAAATGGTCATAGGAGCCATTGCGTATACTGTTGTGCAAAAACTATATAACAATGTATATAAATAAATGCAAAGAATAGACAAGTGCACCTAATCGGTGTAGTACAACAAGTGTCGTATCCACAAGGAAATTGGTCCTAACTTCCTAGTCTCGGTACTTAGTAATTGCAAAGAAAACAGTAAATTGGGGTTTAGCCGGTGGCAAGCTTGATTGTGTTGGTTGAGTAATTGCAAGAACAACAAATAAACTAAAAATGAAAGTTTAATGGATTGGATGGAAAAGTACTTTTGGAATTTGGCAATCACCCAACTAACTAGATATGCTAGCAACTCTTCTTATGCCATAGTTGTCTCTTAGAACAATGATAATAACCCTCTAAACCAAAGATGAGCTAATTCTTACTTAGTTAATTTTAGCCTTCAAAATCAATTAGGACTAAACTCACTAAGTAGCATTAAGAAAGTTCTAAAACAAAGCCCCAAATTATACTCACTAACCCTAGGAGCATAAATTAAGAGTTCTCTCTCAATTTGGTCACAAACCCTAACTCAAAACCAAATTGTAGATGGGGTTCACCAAAAATGCACTCAAGAGATCAATTTGAGAACATTGAATGATAATCAAGAGAGAAACAACTATATTAAGGCATAATCAAGCTTCACAAGCACAATCTAGGGTTTGGGTTCAAAGTCTCATCCCAAAGCACAATAGAGTACTACTCAATCATAGAGGAAAGAAAAACTAGAAAAGAGTAAGAAGAAGCCATTGTTGGAGCTTGGAAGCTTTGGAGAAGGTGAGTTCTTCCTTCTTCTCTTCTTCCTCTTCTTTCTCCTCTTCTTTCTCTTCTATTTTTGCCTCTCTTTCTCTTGTTTCAGGCTGGAGTCGTGTGTGTTTGATAATGAGAGAAGAGTCCCCAAAATCAGCTTTTAAAAACGCAGATCTGGGCAAGTTTTCCGTCTGACTGACCCAGACTGGGTCGGTCCCGTGGGTCGGTCGGTCCCCGAAGAAGGTGTCACGTGAGTCATTTTAAGTATGTCCGACCCACATCCGACCTAGGCTTATGGGTCTGTCGATTCCAGTAGCTTGGCATCCGGAAAAACCAATCCGACCGACCCAGAGTGGGTCGGTCCTATGGGTTGGTCCTGCTCCAGAGATTTGCTCTAACTTGCGCGGGGCCTAGAATCTTCATTGTGGCTCGGAATCGCTCCCCGTTTACGGCATTGGAAAGCTTGAGAGATGAGGAATCTGTTGATGCATGCCATTAGCTCAAAGATAACCTTAAAGTATGCTCAAATTGAGCTTTTACCTATCAAGAGATCAAACTCTATAAGTTCACTATTAATCACTAAAACACTCTATTAAGTGGTGAAATAAGTTTTGCATCCAATAAAATGAAGGTGAATGAAGCTCTTAAAATAGTATTATTTCACCACTTATCAACTCCCCCACACTTATCTATTTGCTTGTCCTCAAGCAAAATTATCTAGGAACCCATTGCAAGAAGGAACATTTATAGCAAGCAAGTATTTAGATGAATTCTTGAACTTAGGTGAGCAAAATTGTGAAAAATCTCAAGAGGACTGCAACCGACCTTCTCATGGTGACATGGGTGTACTTAGGGCAAATTAAAATATAGAGTTTCGGGGTATGATCTAGAGTACTTCCAAGTGCTTGAAGATCTTTGGAACTTGGAGAACTTTTACCATGGCCAACTTCTCTCAAGAATGGACATTGAGGAAAAACAAAAGAAAAATAGAGATTTGCATTTGATTTTCTTTTGCAACAAGAGATGAGAAGAGATAATTTGGAATTGTGCCTTTGGCATTTTTCCTTGCTTTACAGAACACTCAACTCTCATTTGTTGTTTACCGATGGTGCCTCTCAAGTCCTTTTGAAAATTTCCACGAGGAAACACCCCTTAGTAATCCCTAGGTGAGAAGATCAGAAAGGACCCCTAAGCAATAAAAATTCACCAAGAAAGGGATTTATGGAAGCACCGCAATTAATTGCTCCTCAAGAGAAATTTTTTTTGAAAAATTTGGTGGAAAGTTCTAAGCATTCATGGAAAGACTTGCTTAATACAAATGGAACTTCTCTTCATGGCAGCTATAGATATGTATAAGGAGATTGAAAAGTGCATCAAAAAGAAAAGGTTGTTTCCCCCACACATGAGTAGGACAATGTCCTCATTGTGCAAAGCAAAACCCACAGGGAAACAAACAGGAGACCTTTTTCAAAGCACGAAACATAGAGTACTAAAAGTGGTAAAGCATCGTGTAAGTATAAAACGAACTAGTACTCCCCTGATCAGACGTTAAGTGGGCAAAGGGTTCCCCCACACTTGAGTGTGTCCGGGGTCGTTGAAGCGCTACCTCCAACGGGATAAGTCGGAGACCCAGGAAAATTTTGCAAGAGGTCCTCTTGCATGTGTCATACTCTGCCTTGAAGGGTGCGTGCATGCATGTGTATGTTTCTGGAATACATAGACAAAAACAAATGATGCGCAACAGGATTCCGAGGAATACGCTAATAGCCCATGGTTAGATATAAAAAGGAGACTCATCGATGAGTCTCATAGCATAGTATCCAAAATGGAGCATACAACATAATGGTAAGCGGATAATAAAGTACGAGAGAGCGGAATGAAAAGAAGTCGCAAGAACAGAAACAGAACAAATCTCCAAATTCAACATAACAATGTTTTAAACGACAAGACTCGTGTAGTGGACATCAAGAACTGGCTACTGAGGTGGGGGAGCATCAGGTCGGAACTCGGCTCGCATGCACTGCATCCGGGCCTCCATCTCTGCCTGCATTTGGCGCTGATAAGCGGCCATTCGCTCCTCGAACCCCTGCCTAGAGATAGTGTCTGGTGGTGGCGGGGGCAGAGCAAGGAGGGGGGCGCTAGAGGCTGCTGCTCCGAAGGAGGAGGAACCGGCAGACGGCTGATCGTCCTCTACAACTCCCTTCACCCAAGTCTCCCCGTCCCAAGAGAAGCCCATCCTCTGCATGGCGTAGCCATGAATGTAGTCCATCGGGTCTGACACAGGCTCACCAGTAGCCGAGAAGCCCTGGTGGACAATCTGTCTGTGCAGGAAATGGGGGAAACCCAGATGGTGAGAATGCTTCTGCTTCACGATGTGCTGCAGGTGGTGGAACATCAGCCCGGAGAGAGAGAGAGAGGATGGTCTGGGTCCGGGGTGACCATGTAATCCATCATATAACAATCCATCGAATTTAGATCTTTGCTGTCGCGTGGGAGGATGTTATGGTGAAGGAGTGCGAGCATGACCCTCCTCACTAGGTCAGTGACCATGTTCAGGGTCATGGTGACCCGAACCTCTGTCCCAGCTTGATTCTTCTTTTGGCGCTGGACAGGGAGGATGCTTAAGTAGTGCCTCCAGTGTGCGGTAAGATCGCCGACGGAGATGCAGGTGGTGTACTGGAGATCCTCGATCGGGAGTCGAAGTATCGTAGGAAGGTCTCCATGGTGACCCGGATGCGCCGACCCTTGACATGGGAGATGACGGTAGTGGTCCCGTACTCCATCTCGATTGTCGCATTTGCGTATAATTCTTTGACCAACCGAGGGAAGTATTGGCCCCCCATGTTTAGGACACACCCCCACCCGGTGCGGTCCATCACCTCCTGAAGGCTGAGATCTGAAATGAGTTCGGGGTCGACCGTGCGCTCTCGCACAAATTCCTGAGTGCGAGGGTGGTTGTACCAGCTCCGCGCCTCCTCACTGATAAAGCGGCCGTCTAGAAGGCCCGAGGGGGGATTAACCGGCACAGGGGCGAGCTCGATCGCCTGGGACGAACTTGCACCACTCTTTCGCTTTGGGTTTCTTTGGGGTCTTCCACTCATGGTTCTGAAACATCAAAATAAAACAAAGGAACACACACAAAAAAGGGGAAAAACAAACAACAGAGATAGAGTTAGATAAAAGTTCAAAAATCAGAGAAATAAAAGATACAAGTGCAACGGAAAATGTTAAAAAATTGGACAGAGTCTCCCCGTTTTTCTACCCTTTCCCCGATTCTAGGAACCTCCACAAATTCATGCAAAATGTTTGCCATGCAATACACTAAGCATACCACTAGCAACTACAATCAAACTGAGAACAAGCCCACCAAGCACATTACCAAGTCATCCACGCTTTACACTTAAGGCAACTACAACTGGTAACCACCAAATGTAATAAAGGAAGGTGCAATTAGGAGTGAGGCATCCAACAACATCCACAGATCAATTAGCATAATTGTAAACAAAATTGCATAAGTGCTAAACAAAGATTATTCAAATTTAGTCAGAGAGCACTAAATTAAGCCAAGAACCACCAAAGTCCTAATATTGCACCCAAAATTTCCCACACATACCCTAGAATCAATGTCTAGGAATTCTCTAAATTGCCAATTCCCAAAAATTCTAAACTGTCAGTATAAGCTCTATTTGGTTCGCAAGTAATAAGCCCTTAAGTGTAACTATGGTATAAATTCTCAAAATGAACATGGGAAGGCGAGAAATGCATACCTTGATGAGTTGTAGATGAAATAGAGCAAAAATGGCAAGGTTTTGACACAATTTCGATGTAATTAGGAAATGGGCCGATTTGGGGGAAATTTGAAGTGTTTAGGGATCGGGGGATGGAGGGCTGTGGCATCGGTTGCAGTAGGGGTGGGCGGTGGTTGTGCGCGACGTCGGCGGGGTGATGGCGTTCGTCGGGGGCGGCGGCTGTGTGAGAGAGGGAGATGGTGGTGGGGTGGTGGTGGTGCGAGGGAGGTTGTCCCGCGAGGGAGGGAGAACATGAGGGGTGTTAGGGGAGATAGGGAAGAAAGAAAGAAAGAAAGAAGGAACGAAAGAAAGAAGGAAAGAAAGAAAGAAAGAAAGAAAACAAAAGAAAACGAGACGCGTTTTTTTTTCAAAATATTTCACCCGTCTGACCCAGGTCCGACCCAGAGCTGTGGGTCGGTCTTCCAGAAAGTTGAGTTTCAGAAATTTTAGCCCGACCGACCCAGGTCCGACCCAGGGCTGTGGGTCGGTCCATTCCAGAATGTTACCGCTTGGAAGAACACGCCAGACCGACCCACAGTGGGTCGGTCGGGTGGGTCGGTCGGACCAAATATTGCCCCAATCCTATTGTTTTGCTCCTCAAAACATTAACAGTCATCACAAGACCATAGAAACCACAAAAACATGCCAAAACAGCTAAAATAAACAACCACACATGCAAAAAGGATCTAAGAATATTACTACATTAAAAGTGCTTAAAGAGATGGAAAGGAGTCTGGGTTGCCTCCCGGAAAGCTGCCCGTCTTTTTAAGGTCTTTGGCTTGACTGTAGTAAAGTTTAGATGGAACCTGGTTCCCGAAGTAAGATAGGTCGAGCATCGACCCGTTGAATGTCACCTCCCATGTAATGCTTGAGCCTCGAACCATTAACCATGAAAGTTCCACCTTTCATGTTCTTTAACTCCACAGCACCATACGGGGTCACCTTAGTGATAGAGAAAGGCCCGGCCTAATGAGATTTGGGCTTACCCGGGAATAGCTTTAACCGTGAGTTATAGAGTAAGACCCGATCTCCCTCATGGAATTCTCTCTTGAGGATCATTTTATCGTGCCATCGCTTTGTCTTCTCTTTGTAGATCCGGTTGTTCTCACAGGCTTCTTCCCGGATCTCTTCTAACTCTGTCAGCTGAAACTTTCTCTTTTCGCCGGCACTCTTAAGGTCGTAATTGAGTGCTTTTACAACCCAATACGATTTATGTGCAAGTTCAACCGGTAGGTGACAAGCTTTCCCGTAGACAAGACGGTAAGGGGACATACCAATGGGAGTCTTGTGGTTGTTCGGTATGCCCATAGTGCATCGTCGAGCTTGAGAGACCAATCCTTTCTTGAAGAATTTACCGTTTTCTACAAGATCCATTTTAGCTCTCTATTGGTGACCTCGGCTTGTCCATTAGTTTGAGGGTGGTAAGGTAGAGCGACCTTATGTCTCACTCCAAACTTCTCCATCAAAGCTTCGAATTGCTTGTTGCAGAAATGAGAACCCCCGTCACTAAGGATTGCTCTAGGTACTCCAAACCTTGTAAAGATATTCTTTCTTAGAAACTTGGTCACCACCTTAGCATCATTTGTGGGAGAGGCAACGGCTTCCACCCACTTGGTCACGTAGTCCACAACTACAAGGATAAAGATTGGAGCAGGAGGAAGGGAAGGGTCCCATGAAGTCTATGGCCCACAAGTCGAATGGTTCAACCTGTAGCATCACATTAAGAGGCATTTCGTGTTTGCGGGAGATGTTGCCCATCATTTGACAGCGGTCACAGGAAGCAACAAAGTCATGGCAATCTTTGTGTAAGGATTTCCAGAAGAAACCGGCTTGTAGAACTTTTGCTGCGGTCCTTGCCGGCCCATGATGCCCTCTCACTTCAAGAGAGTGGCAATGGGTGAGAATGTCTTTCACTTCGTTCAGGGGCACACATCTCCTTATTACCCCATCAGCACAAGTCTTGAAGAGATGAGGATCATCCCAGAAGTAGTGCTTCGAGTCAGCGAAGAATTTCTTCCTCTACTGGTAGGTTAAGTTATGGGGCACTACTCCTCTTGCCAAGTAGTTTGCAAGATCAGCATACCATGGATCATCAGCTTCCTTGATTGCGAAAACAGTCTCATCGAAAAGAACTCATTTATAGGTACACCTTCATCTGGCACTTCCATGCGGGAGAGGTGGTCGGCACCACATTTTGCACACCCGGTTTGTCTCTGATTTCGATCTAAAACTCTTGTAGTAACAAAGTCCATCTCAACAACCTTGGTTTGGCATCCTCTTTGGTAAACAAATATTTCAAGGCTGAGTGGTCCGTATGCACAATCACCTTACTTCCCAACAGGTAGGAGCGGAACTTATCTAATGCAAAGACAACCGCTAAAAGCTCCTTCTCGGTTGTGGCATAGTTTTTCTGAGCATCGTTGAGTGTCTTGCTCGCATGGTAGATAGTTCTCAGAATCTTCTCCCTTTTTTGACATAGGGCTGCCCCCACTGCATAGTCACTTGCATCACACATTATTTCAAAAGGGAGACTCCAATCTGGTGACACAACTATCGGGGCTGTGATAAGGCACTCCTTGAGAGTGTTGAAGGACTTCAGACATTCTTCAGTGAATTCAAATTTTGCCTCTTTGGCTAAGAGATCACACAAAGGTTTAGAGATTTTGGAAAAATCCTTGATGAAAATTCTGTAGAACCCGGCATGGCCAAGAAAGCTTCTAATGTCTCTTACCGAGGTGGGTGGTGGTAGCTTCTCGATGACTTCGACCTTGGCCCGGTCAACTTCAATCCCATTGGAGGAGATCTTGTGCCCGAGGACGATCCCTTATCTCACCATAAAATGGCATTTCTCCCAATTGAGTACTAGATTGGTTTCCTCACATCGGGAGAGAATGGCGTCCAAGTTCTCTAGGCAAGAGTCGAAGTTGAGCCCAAAGACCGAGAAATCGTCCATGAAAACTTCCATGCTTTTTTCAATAAAGTTGGAGAAGATGGCTATCATACACCTTTGGAACATTGCAGCGCATTGCATAACCCGAAGGGCATTCTTCTATATGTGAACGTTCCATAAGGGCATGTGAAGGTGGTCTTCTCTTGATCTTCTGGGGCTATGGGGATTTGGAAGTACCCCGAGTGCCATCAAGAAAGCAATAAAAGTCTAGCCCGGCTAACCTCTCTAGCATTTGGTCGATGAAGGGTAAGGGGAAGTGATCTTTTCTTGTAGCCGTGTTCAACTTCCGGTAGTCGATGCACACTCTCCAACCGGTTTGTTCTTTGGGAATCAACTCACCCTTTTCATTTGACACCACCGTGATTCCTCCTTTCTTTGGTACCACTTGGGTCGGGCTCACCCATTGACTATCGGATATGGGGTAGATGATCCCGGATCGAGTAGCTTTAGGACCTCTTTTTTAACTACCTCTTTCATATTCGGGTTGAGCCGCCTTTAAGGTTGAACGAGTGGCTTGTAGTTGTCCTCCATGAAGATTCGATGAGTGCAGAAGTGGGGATTGATACCCTTTATATCGGAGATTGTCCAACCAATTGCCCCCTTGTGGCTTCGAAGCACCTTCAACAAACTGTCCTCTTGTATACCTGTGAGGGAGGAGGAGATAATGACAGGTAGATCACAAGGTTCAGTCAGATAAACATATTTTAAATGAGAAGGTAGAAGTTTCATCTCCACGGTGGGAGGCTTCTCGACCGAAGGAGGTATTCTTTGCTCGCTTCTCTCCAGTGGTTCCGGTGGTGGGTAGTGTGTTTGAAGTATCTTGGAGCTCTATCCAAAGCAGCTACCATTTCATTTACCTCCGGATCCATCTCCTGTTCATCATCAGATTCAAGCAAAGCAAAACTCAAAGCATCATAATTAGAGTGAGGGGGTGGATTATTTTGCAAAATGGAGTCAACAACATCTATTGCAAAAATAGCTTCCGCATGCGCGGGTCTTTTCACTATCTTAGACATGTCAAACTCAAGCTTTTCATCATGAAGACGCAAAATAATCTTCCCTTGTTCCACATCTATCAAGGTCCTGGCAGTTCTTAAAAATGGACGGCCCAAAATCAAAGGGACCTTGACATCTTCTTCCATATCAATCACTATGAAATCAGCGGGGAAAACAAAGGTTCCCACAGTCACTACTAAATCCTCAACTTTTCCTTTCGGAAGCACTAGAGACCTGTCAGCAAGTTGTAATTGCACAGTAGTAGGTGTGCACTCACCAATCCCAAGTTTATTAAAAGTTGAAAGTGGCATCAGATTTATACTAGCTCCTAAATCACATAGACCACTACCGCAAATAAAATCACTAATAGAACAAGGGATGATAGGCAAACCAGGGTCTTCAAGCTTTGGAGGAGGGTGCCTTAGTAGGACCGCTGAAATTTCATTAGTGAGATGCACCGTTTCAGATTCTAGCAAAGATCTCTTGTTTGTGAGAATGTTTTTCATGAACTTTGCATAGATGGGCATCTGTTTCAAAGCATCAGCAAAAGAAATGTTAATTGTCAATTTCTTGAAAATACTTAAAAACTTCCCAAATTGCTCATCTAGATTCTTTTCTTTGAGCCTATTCGGGAAAGGAAGTGGAGGGAGATGGTTAGCAAGAGTGGGAGAGATAGGTAATTCAAGAGACTTCTTCTCCTTGGAAATATTTTCTGTGGAGATTGAACTTCCTCAGGTATCTCTCGGTCTTCCTCTTGATTTTCTAGATTTTGCTTCTCTTGGTCATCAACTTTATCTTAGGGAGAGGGTTCTTCTAGGAGCCTACCGCTTCTCAAAGTAACCGCCTTAGCTTGGTCCCTTGGGTTAGGCTTCGGTTGACTTGGGAGGGTGCCAGGCTATCTCTGAGCAAGTTGTTCTGAGATTTGATCAACTTGAGTTTTAAGGCTCTTATTAAATGCCATCTAGTTGGCATTGCAGGCCTCCTACTCGGTGAACTTAGTTTGGGCGGTAGTCATAAAGTTCATCGTCATATTTTGCATGTTTTTCATCATGGCTTCCGTTCTATCCAAGTTACCATCAGAAGAGGAGGAGGATGGTTGTTGTTGTTGTTGTTGCTGTTGTTGTTGTTGTTGTTGTTGTTGTTGTTGTTGTGTTGTTGTTGTTGTTGTTGTTGTTGTTGTTGTTGTTGTTGTTGTTGTTGTGGTCTGAATCCTGGCGGGCCACCTTGAGGTCTATACCCCATTTGAGAATTGTTTGCTTGGTGTGGCCCTTGAGATTTATAACCCATCGAGTTGTTGGAAATATTACTCGGTCCTCCTTGGGTGGAATCATTGTTCCTCCATGAGAAATTAGGATGATTTCTCCAAGGGGCATTGTTGTTGTTATAGTTGTAGCTTGTTGGATAAATATGTGACTACTTCTACAACTTAGGCAGTGTACCTATCGTTTTGTGGAATAGTGGATTTATGGGGTTGTCGTACTCTTGGGGGCCTCGCTGTGGATAACTGATAGTGTAGTAAATTGACTGAGATTTCTAGTAAACAGATTTTATCATTTTTTGAAAGAAAGAAGAGGTTGAAAACGTAATTTGAACAGTAATACAAACAATTAATCAAAACAGAATAAATAGAAATTGTAAATCTTTTTGTTTTTAAAGAAGCATCCTGGGTTGTTCTGCTTACCTATTTTATCTAATTATATTGATATAAACTTTCTCACTTTAACAATAAACTCAAGAATCTTAATTAGTTCATTGACCGGTCCTTGTACAATAAACCCTGATTAATTAAACAACAAGCCGCAATCCTTGCCCAAGTCATTATAAATTAATCGCTTTATTACCAATTCCTATTGGAGACAGATTAACCTATAGACGAGACACGCTTCTAGTCGTTAACCCGTTTTGACTTCCTTTGTCTAGAACCTTGTCTTAGCACCGCATTTCAACAAGAGACTACAAATATCACTTTAATAATTGTACAAGAAGATTAAAGTGCATTAAGGACGAGAATCAAAATATTGCATAGATAAATTATAGTGGAAAGTTTACATAACACAATTATATAAAATAGGCTCGCTTCCTAACCCGGGAGGATAGGTTTATTAATCACACATAATTATAAAAACAAACATAACAAATAAGATAGACAAACAGAACGAAGAAGAACGAACAAATGGGCAATCGTCTTCTTCGTTGGTTTTCTGAAAATAACAGCGTAAGGCTAATTTGGTGATGGTGAAAATGAAGATACGTGGTGGTAGTTGTGGTGGTCGATTCTGTTGTGAACGATGGTAAGCTTTGATAAACTTTGGATTTAGGAAGGGATTGATGAAGAAGATTGAAGGAGCGTGGGTTTTATAGAAGAAAGGAGGAGGAAGAAGACAGGCTGGAACACGCGTGAGGAATTTAAGGAATGCGGGAGTGCGGCGGCGCCTGATATTGCTGATGGGGTAGATAGATATGTTTGCAGGCGCCGAAGAAAAATGGGGAAGACGGTCAGCGCGTCAATTTTCTAGATATGTGTCTGTGTCCTTGCATAAATGGGCGGACGTCTCTATCTCTTGTCCGGCCTTTTTTGGGCTGACGTCTCTATTGCAGCCATCCTCAGTGTTGTCCGGCCTTTTATCCCCGGACAGGCCACGGACAGGCCTTTCTTGTCCGGCCATTTATCCACGGACAGCATGGTCTCTCTTCTCTGTCCGGCCTTATATCCATGGACAAACTTGTCTCTTATCCGGCCATATTTCCACGGACAGTACACACACCTCTCTATTCTTGTCCTTGCTTATTTCCCCGGACATGTAATGTATGTCCTTGTTTCTGTCCTGCCTTTTTTGGGCGGACGTGTCTACAATTTTGACGTGTCCGAACCAGTGTCCGGACCAGCCTGGTTCGGACAATTTGATCTTATGCGGAGAACGCTCCATGTCACGCGTCCGAATCAGCTCATCCGGACAGTGGTTTAGACGAAAATTAGTTTGCTTCTAAAATATTCGTTTCAGCTCCGTTTCACACGCTGTTTGTTGCGTTGGAAAGCTTGTGAAATAAACTATGTGATTCCAACACTTTTTCCTGTATTTAATACATAAAATCTATCAGTCCATATCAAGACATAAATCTTAGGAAAAACATACGATAAGTGAGTAATATTATCCTGAAAGTAAGTAAGTATAAGGTAAATTAAACCCTTAAATGTCTATGTATTTCTCACTTATCATAGCTGGGGCGGTTGCTAACAAAGTGGACATCTTCTTGTCCCTCGGTGTAACTTTTTCCTTCATAAAAATGGGTCTCATGGGGACCCGCACATATAGCACACCCCTCTGTGGCTGAAGTGGAAGATGATGAAGCTACAAATTTTGCATTCTCTTTTTGGGATGTAGCAAGCTTCTCCACCATCTTTGTGAGTGAGGATATTTGGGCAGAAAGATGATCGGATGGTTCGACATGAAGTAGACCGGCCACTCTTGGAGTTCTTCCCTTATTTCTAGCCTATTGCCTCGTGTTGCTAGTCATTGTCTCAAGGAGTTCCATTCCTTCTTGAGGGGACTTTGTCATGAAGCTACCTCCCGCAGATGAATTCACAAGCAAACGGTTCGCATCGTCAAGCCCATTAAAGAAAGATAGGCATAACGATTGATCATCTAACCCATGGTGGGAGCAATTCATTAACATCTCCTTGAACCGATCCCATGCATCGTACAAGGTTTCTCCAGGCTCTTGGTAGAATGTATTAATCTCTCCAATCAGTTGCCTCGTCCTACTAGTCGGGTAGTATTTGGCAAGGAACTTTTGAGCCATTTGTACCCATGTTTGGATTGATTGGGGCGGTAAGCTTCTAAACCACCTCGATGCGGAGTCGGATAAGGAATGGGGGAAGAGCTGCAACCGGATTCTCTCCTTTACCGTACCGGTTTTCCTGAAGGAATTGCAAAAGTCGAGGAAGAGACTTAGGTGGTTCGGATCGTCATCTGGATTTGCTCCACTGAACTTTCCTAAGTCCCGGACTGCGGTAATGAAATGAGTCTTGAAGACCCATTGTCTCGCTTCCTCCGGTGTTAACACTGGGAGGACTATAGCCGAAGGCCTCCCTTCGGTATCCGGCTGATGGTAATCAGAGAGGGCTCGGTGTTGCTGCTGCCCATTATTCTCAATTTCTGGTGGATCTCCATCCGCCATGTTTAAATCTCTTATGCGTCTTCTAAGAGTGTGCTCAAGTTCGGATCTCGGACTAGCAAGTGGGAAGCTACTAGACCGAGTGTTTGGCATACACAAAAGTAACACAAGGTACCTAATCAATCACAAGAAAAACCAGCACTACAACTTAGCAATAGAAAATATAAACAAGGATAGGATAAAACAACAACAACGAAAACACAGTCAAAGAAAACAAAACACTAAACTTTAAACAAAAGCAAAAACTAAAAATACCGGAACTAGGGAAATTGATGGAATCAATCTCCCCGGCAACGGCGCCAAAACCTTGTTGTGCAAAAACTATATAACAAAGTATATAAATAAATGCAAGGAATAGGCAAGTGCACCTAATCGGTGTAGTACAACAAGTGTCGTATCCACAAGGAAATTGGTCCTAACTTCCTAGTCTCGGTACTTAGTAATTGCAAAGAAAACAGTAAATTGGGGTTTAGCCGGCGGCAAGCTTGATTGTGTTGGTTGAGTAATTGCAAGAACAACAAATAAACTAAAAATGAAAGTTTAATGGATTGGATGGAAAAGTACTTTGGGAATTTGGCAATCACCCAAACTACCTAGAACTACCTAGATATGCTAGCAACTCTTCTTATGCCATAGTTGTCTCTTAGAACAATGATAATAACCCTCTAAACCAAAGATGAGCTAATTCTTACTTAGTTAATTTTAGCCTTCAAAATCAATTAGGACTAAACTCACTAAGTAGCATTAAGCAAGTTCTAGAACAAAGCCCCAAATTATACTCACTAACCCTAGGAGCATAAATTAAGAGTTCTCTCTCAATTTGGTCACAAACCTTAACTCAAAACCAAATTGTAGATGGGGTTCACCACAAATGCACTCAAGAGATCAATTTGAGAACATTGAATGATAATCAAGAGAGAAACAACTATATTAAGGCATAATCAAGATTCACAAGCACAATCTAGGGTTTGGGTTCAAAGACCCATCCCAAAGCACAATAGAGTACTACTCAAGCATAGAGGAAGAAAAACTAGAAAAGAGTAAGAAGAAGCCATTGTTGGAGCTTGGAAGCTTTGGAGAAGGTGAGTTTTTCCTTCTTCTCTTCTTCCTCTTCTTTCTCTTCTACTTTCGCCTCTCTTTCTCTTGTTTCAGGCTGGAGTCGTGTGTGTTTGATAATGAGAGAAGAGTCCCCAAAATCAGATTTTAAAAACACAGATCTGGGCAAGTTTTCCGTCCGACCGACCCATACTGGGTCGGTCCCGTGGGTTGGTCGGTCCCCGAAGAAGGAGTCACGTGAGTCATTTTAAGTATGTCTGACTGATACGTGTGAAATTGATATGGTTTTATTGGTGCTAAATTCTTATTTATGCAACATTTTTATGTGCTTTTTCACACTTATCCTATGCTTTTCATGACTCTTACTTTGGGCAAGAACTGATGCCAATTTATATGTTTAAAGCAGAAAATGATGGTGAAAATGCATAGTTCTCCTCACGAGCTTTCCAACGCCGCAAACGGGGAACAAATCGGAGCTCATACGAAGAATTTGGACCCTGTCAAAGTTGTGTCCGGTGTGATATATTTATATATATTTACGAGACTGCCGTGAAAGGATTGAGAAGAAGAAGGGGGTAGATTGGAAACATAAAAGAAAGTAACTCCAAAGGTTATTGATGAAGGGAGTTAGTTGAAGATAGTAACTCTAGAGTTTTCCATAACTTATTGATGACGAAAGTAAATTGAAAAGAGTTACTTAAATTCTGAATCAACTGAAGGGCCTCCATTTACTTCGCGAAACCGAAGGAAATTAAAATGAGTCATCAAGGAGCAAACAAAGAGTCTTCAATTAGACTTATAAATATGGAAGACTTTGGAGAGATCCATTCATCCACACAACATCACTTCAGTTCTATTTTTAGCTTTAGGTTTAGTTTTTATTTCTTTTTCTCACAAAGTCTTCCATATTTATATTAAATAGAACTGAAGTGATGTTGTGTGGATGAATGGATCTCTCCAAAGTCTTCCATATTTATAAGTCTAATTGAAGACTCTTTGTTTGCTCCTTGATGACTCATTTTAATTTCCTTCGGTTTCGCGAAGTAAATGGAGGCCCTTCAGTTGATTCAGAATTTAAGTAACTCTTTTCAATTTACTTTCGTCATCAATAAGTTATGGAAAACTCTAGAGTTACTATCTTCAACTAACTCCCTTCATCAATAACCTTTGGAGTTACTTTCTTTTATGTTTCCAATCTTCCCCCTTCTTCTTCTCAATCCTTTCACGGCAGTCTCGTAAATATATATATAAATATATCACACCGGACACAACTTTGACAGGGTCCAAATTCTTCGTATGAGCTCCGATTTGTTCCCCGTTTGCGGCGTTGGAAAGCTCGTGAGGAGAACTATGCATTTTCACCATCATTTTCTGCTTTAAACATATAAATTGGCATCAGTTCTTGCCCAAAGTAAGAGTCATGAAAAGCATAGGATAAGTGTGAAAAAGCACATAAAAATGTTGCATAAATAAGAATTTAGCACCAATAAAACCATATCAATTTCACACTTATCAAATCACCCCACACTTAGCCTTTTGCTTGTCCCCAAGCAAAACTCTCAAGCACAAGTAAAACCGAGCTAATGGAACTCAACAGGAAAGGAAGAGCACAAAAGAAAGGAATTGCTAGCTTAACCATTAAAGGGGGCAATTCAAATTATTCAAAACAATTTATTCTTTCCAAAAACATGAAGTCATTCGAAGCTAACAAATGAGAAACGAAACCATAAGAGTCTTGCCTTTAACCTTGAGCCAATCCACCTTTTTCCTTCACAAACCATAGAAACGACAAGGGGCATGAAGTAAGATCATATTCCATCATACCTTTCAATGTCACATACTCTTGATCCATAAGAGAAATTAATCTGTACTTCGCTTAGCATTTACATAAATATTTCAATTAAAGCGCTTTCAATTTCTTTCACCACAGACTTTTCTCTCCACCCATGTAGCGACTTTGGGTCAACTATCCCAGATCACAAGGACCTTAGGTAGCTAGGTGATAAAGCACCCTAAAAGACTTAATAACCAAGTGGACGAGGCCTGATTTGGATCAGAATTAAAATTAGCATGCTTAGGATCAGCGGAGTACCTTGCCTTGTTCTTTAAAAACCATTTCAATCCAGTTCATTCCAAGGCTCAAAGCTCAAAGCAAGGTTCAGATGGAGAATATTCTGTTTGTTTTAGCATTTTCAGAACAAAGACTTCAATTCAGCAATTAAAAACTAGAAAAATTTCAAAATTTTGCACCCCAAGATCAGCTAACCAACTAAACTTCCTCTATGGCTTCCTTCCAAGTTGAGCAACCACAACTTAATTTTAACAAATGCAAGAGAAAAGAGCTCAGAGACGCACAAAAAACAAGCGCCGAAGGAGCTTACCCCACCCCATACTTAGAGTGAAGCAATGTCCTCATTGCGTAGGAAGAATTAACATTGTGCAAGCAATCCAACAGGGAAACAAAATCACACACAGCAGTTCAGAGGGGAGCGTGTAAAACATAAAAGAGTAGAAAAGTAAAGAATACTCCCAGAGTCCGCTCAGGGTGTGCAGCAAGGCCAACCCCACACTTGAGTTCAGCTAAGCAACAAAGTAAGCAAGCTGAGAAATATAATCGGCAAAGCCAGGAGAACTCAAGTGGAACCAGACAAAACCATCAGTAGAAAAATAAGAGCCAAGGCTCTTGCAATAAGCATAACATCAGTGAACACACCACAAACTTAAAAGAAAAGAGCAAAATAAACACCTAAACTAAGAAAGGGAAAAGAGATACAAACCGGTGGGTTGCCTCCCACCAAGCTGCCCGGAGTTAGAGTCTCTGGCTAGACTTTCACTTCGTCATCCCGGGTCAAAAATAAAAGTTGACAATAGCGTCAACGAGAGAAAGAAGTGGACAACAATCAGTAGTAAACCACCGATCAAAACAAAATGTTACCTCGACAGATAAAGGATAAAAATAAATACTCCACAAAACCTGGTGTTTGAGGAGGTATTGACGGTAACGGGTCTCAAGCAGGAGACCAAATTCTGATTGTTGGTCTTCCTCAAATTGGAGGATGTAAACATCCTCCTTCTGTGGGTGAGGCTCAAAGAGACCGTGATAATGGCACAAAAGTGGTGGCTCATCCCTCTCAAATTCAAGGATGTAAACATTTTCGTTTAGGACCAAGGGTGGTGAGGGAGGGTAATTTGAATCTTCAACAAGTAGCTCCTCCTCAGACTCATAACAGCCCTCCATAATTACAGCATCGGGAACAGTCACAACCTTCAATTGTTCTTCATGATTCGGATATGGTTGAGAAGGAAGTGAACTAGGAGAACTTTGCTGTAATAACAATTGAGTCAGCTGACTCAACTGTCCCTGCATGTTCACAAGGGTTTGCTCCAATTTTTGCTGGCCCAAAGTCAGCTCCTGATTGATAATCATTTGCTCCTCAATTTGACTCTTGAGTGGCCATGAACTCGTTAATCAACATCTGCAGGTTATCAATATTAGAGTCCCAAGTTTCCTGCTGAGGTGGAGGTTGCTGCAAATAATCTGGTTGATCCTCTAACCACAACTGCTCTCGCAATTTGAGACAGTCGTCGAACTCATGAGGTCCCCCACAATACGAGCAACATATATCAGTCAACGACCTGTCCAACTTATATGCCATTATCAAAAATAGTTAGAAAGCTAAAACAAAATATAAACTAACAATGTTAAAAAAAACGAAAAAACAACGATAAGAAGAAAATAACTGAAAACAAAATAAACTTAGAATAAAATAGAATATAACATAATAATAATAAAAATATAACAAGATAAAATAACTAAAATTACCCACGTCCGACCCAGGCTTATGGGTCGGTCGATTCCAGTAGCTTGGCATCCGGAAAAACCAATCCGACCGACCCAGAGTGGGTCGGTCCTGTGGGTCGTCGGTCCTGCTCCAGAGATTTGCTCTAACTTGCGCGGGGCCTAGAATCTTCATTGTGGCTCGGAATTGCTCCCCGTTTGCGGCGTTGGAGAGCTTGAGAGATGAGGAATCTGTTGATGCATTCCATTAGCTCAAAGAGAACCCAAAAGTATGATCAAATTGAGCTTTTACCTATCAAGAGATCAAACTCTATAAGTTCACTATTAATCACTAAAACACTCTATTAAGTGGTGAAATAAGTTATGCATCCAATAAAATGAAGGTGAATGAAGCTATTAAAATATCATTATTTCACCACTTATCATATACTCACAAATTAAGTATACAAAGTCCACAGTAAACAGGTACTAAACTGACGAAAGTCAAGAAGAAACCACTAAACGACTTGGTTTAAATTGGAATGAGCAACATGCTATTTCATGAACAAAGTTTCTAAAGGTTGTAAATATATTAAGGACACATTTAAACTAGCCAAAATAAATTTCATAATCAATGTGAACCCGGAAGCACATAAAATGGTGTTTTAAGGCATTTTTGGCTATGTAACTTACCTAACACATGGTATAAGTCCTTATGAACGAGATTAATACATAAAATGTTACATAAATACAAGGAAAAACAAAAAAATCAGGTCAAATGAGACCCTATGCTGCCGACATCAAGGATGAGTCACCAAGTCCAAAATACTTTAATTTATACTATTACAACAACTAAGACTTTCTTCAATTGCCAAATCATCTTGTCCCCTTAGTGAATCATTAATCAGACACTTACCTGTCATATGAGAGCTCCCAAGTTCGTAGCTCATCATCTCTTTGAAGAAACAACACAAAAAAACTCCATGTTCTTAGATTTGAGCCTTAAAGAACACCTTGCCTTGTAGAAATCATAACTTTCTCGTCCTAACTCAAAATCACAAGATTGATATCTCGTTGGAATCCTCTTTTCAAGAGCTTTATAACCATAGCTCATGAGCCCCAAGATTCTCCGGAAAAACTACGAAGAAGTGCCTTTGATTCTCGAGGTAAAACATTGTCTTCTTGGAAACTCTTCCTTCTTTGATTTTCATCAAGGCCGAGTGCCTAGGGTTACTAACCCTTCTTATTCTTCATCTTATTGTATGATTTTGGAGACAATTTCTCTAGCAAATTGTTGTCAAAATTTCTAAAGAAAACATGCTTAATATTAAGCTAAAGGTTAATATACAAGGTAAATCCTACAACTACTTATTTCAAGGTTCTAGTTGTTGATCTATATATGATCTAACATATTGTTCATCTTATTATTTATTGCCGAAATTTTGGTGATTAATATTCAGTTTTTAGCTTATTAAAAGTTAATGTTTATTAAATCTAAGAATATATTTATACTCCTTATGATATAAGCTTCAATATAAGCTATCATAATATACAAGAAAAATTCTTAAACTATGGTTTATATTATGGCCGAAAATTAGGAGGTTATATATGAGTTAGAAAAATTATCTAACTAAGTTAAATTGAAGGAATTAGTATAATTAAGAGTAATATGTAAAATTTGAGAAGTTTTAGTTACTTAATATCAAGGCCGAAAATATATATGACTTAATATGAATTTTTGAGAGTTTAAGTGATGAAAAAATAATTGTAGAATTAAGTTTACAATTTATAAAGAGTTTATAAGTGTTATAAGGAATTTATAAGGTTTTTGGTATACTTAAGGTTAATAAAGGATGGTATATATATACTATAACATTAGATAGTTAAATCTGGTGGTTTAGAGATGTTTAGAATGATTTTTTATGTTCAAAAATCTGTAGGTAAATTAGTTACGAAAATTATAAATTAATTGGAGTTAAATTGGTTAATAAATGAGTTACGATAAAAGAAAAGACCACAAGGGTAAAATGGTAATTTGCCTGGTCAAAGATGGTCAAACTTGGTCAATGACAGTTTATAAAATGTTTAGAGGAGGTAGAATAAAATTTGTAGCAAAAGATTAGATATTAAATGTATAAAGGAATAAAAAGTTAAGTTAAATTAACTTTAGGGGTAATATTGTAAATAATGGAAAGTTAGGGGGTTTGACCATAAAAGACTGGTCAAACTTGGGTATATTTTGGTAATTGACCAAAAGTATAAAAGAAAATATTTAAGGAAGACTTTGGAAGGAATTAGAAATAAAAATAAGAAGTTTAGAACTTATTATGAGTAAAATAGAGATTAAGAGAAAACTATGGGTAAGTAATGTAAATAACACATTTTTATGTGTTTAGAAGGTTAAGGAAATTAAATAAAGAATTTTGAAACAAGTTGTAATAGAAACAGAGTTAAGACGGGGTTAAACGAGACCCGTATATAAATTAAGGTATACGAGGGGTATACCCGTAATTTAATAAGTAAAGGTGAAATCAATACTTAATGTATTTTAAAGAAAGTACAAGTTATATTGGAAAAAGAAATAAATACGTATTGATACGGAGTATCATACGGACGTATACATAAGTAGTAAATACATATACATGAATAGTAAATACGTAACGTGAATAGTAAAATACGAGACATATACATGAATAGTGAAATACGGTGAATAGTAAAATACAAGGCCGTATAAGTGAATAGTAGAATACAAGACCTTATAAATGAATAGTGAAATACGAATGAATAGTGAAACATACGAAAACCTAATACAAGGTCCATATAAGTCTAAAGTTGCTAACTGTGCAACTAAATAACTGCTAACGACATTAGTGTGTTAATGAATTAGAATTGAGCTTGAAAACGGTCCTAAATGAACGAACCCGTTTAACGGTATACTATTATACCCGAGTTAACCTAGGAAGAGGTTTAAGTTGAAAAGAGAACCCAATTAGTTCTAAGACACACGATACTAATACTAGTTCTGGTTACAGATCTAGATTGTCGGAGGCGTTCGGTGGATTAGGCGAATGTGGTGTTAAGAGCTAGCCAATCTCCGGTGTACGGTATGGGATTCTTGTAGCTTGTTTGCTAACGGGGTCTACCTCGGTTTGTGTGCTATGTGTTATTGTGATACGACCAAGCAAGATTAAGCATGAAACCGATTTACTGTATTGTTATTGTGTGTCCATTGCACACCAACACGAATTGATTCAGAGCTTGTTCATTAACTATGTTTAGTAACAATTGTATAAGGTTACGAATACTCCAAGTTGTTAGTAGGTTAATACCGGGAGAGGTTTAACTAACAAATTGTCAATGAGACTTCAGCTAACTGGAACTTGGGAGGAGAGGAATCCGGGACTGACTCCGGTCATGCAGGTTTAGGTTCGGAGGTCGGCATCTATTTCAGATCTGTCTTCCGCATGTGGCTCGTCTACAACTTGTCGCCTAGAGTCGACAAACTGACCCGACCAGCTCGAGTGAACAGTTCGAGGTAGGAGGCAAATTCAGGAGGCGCAGGAGGGTCAAGCCTACACCCCTCATAACATAAGAATTAACGTTTATTAAACCAATAGAGCTAATAACTCATTGGCTAGGGTTACTTTGACTCGACGAAAATAAACAATTCAGTTAGAGAACAACCAGTTCTATTAAAAGAACGGTTGACACTTATAAGGTATGGTCAAACACGAGAACTAAACAATTCTCAGGCCTCAGGATTTAAGAATCTAACTTACTCATTAATGGACGTCCATTACGACGTTCGATATTTGAGCTGTGAATGTTTCACATAAATGTGTTGTTGTTATTGTACTTCTTATTGTTGTTGTATTAGTAATCAACTGCATGTATACGACAAGTAGTCGTGTGTAGCCCTGTTAGCTTGTGGTCTGCACGTTTTCTGTACAAGCAATATGCTGAGCCCCTTGGGGCCTGTGATTTAAACTTTGTAGGTAGGTACCATACGAGGACTCAACTTGAGAGTGGGAGCGGGTAGAGTACTTCGGGTCACTTTTACATTTGTTACACGAGTTGTGCATGTACACTCGTTTAGAAATTGATGAGATGTTAGTATGATGTATTAGGATATGAGATACTCGGTATAAGTTGAGGTTTATGAATTGTATTGTTGTTGGGATAAAACCTAACGGCAAGTGTACCGGTCAATTCTAGCAAGTTTTAATAGAGAGTATTCCCTAAGTATCAAACCAGAGGAGGTGATGTGTGTAACACCCCGTATTTTCTAACCTTATATTTGGTCAATTTTTTTTCAATTCAAGTTTAATATTAGTAAGCAGCAGAATCAAAACCTAAATCCGGGGCATTATTGTCACACTCGCAACTAAACGAGTGCTAAGGCCTAAATAATTAACTCACTAATGACCTATTATTATTAATAAAGTAAATACAACGCCTATTAAAATATTTTCTTACAAATGTAGAATTATCAAGCCAAAAATAAAATCCAACTATAAATAATCAGACTATGTGGAGTCGCCTTCCCAAACCCCAAGGACTTCATCAGTACTTGTGGCAGAAATCCAAACAAACATAGAAAGAGCCACGATAAAGTCAGAAAAACTGAGTAAGCTACCACTTCACCACGTAAAAATCATTTTCTCTTTAGAAATCATTTTTAACAATATAACCACACAACATACAACACATTTCAACAATATTAACACACAACCACAAAATTATCATAACTATAAAATACTTCACATTGGATTTCTTTAGTAACCCAAAAATATATTAGTCAGATTATTTTAATTATCTTCCTTGTCCCAACGCTCAGCCAGGACAAAACAACTTTACTTTCTCTTTGGGTACAACACGCAGCTGTAACCCGGACCCCAACACGCAGCCGGGAATCCAACCAAGCCACTAAATCCTTAAGTGTGCACACCCCCCAATAGTTCAAAGGACTAAGGAGTAGATCTAGGGCTAACTGTGTCCTAGTGCGGCCCATAGTATCTCAAACTTATGCGTCCTAATGCGGCCCGCATTTATCATCTCATTCATGTGTCCTAATGCCGCCCACATGCACCATGGTTTTCTCCTCTTAAAATTCTTTTATTCATTATTATTCTTTACCATATAATCTCATCAAAATCCACATATTTCACCATAAATAAATTATGATATCATCTTCATTGAATAAATAATTCAATTTTCACAAAATCATTTCGTTAACGATTTCACAACAATATCAGTTGATCTCATAAATAAACTCATAAAAATTTTCCATCAATCTCTTTTAGAAAATATATTTAAATAACCACTGATATCCATTATAAAATAAATCACTCACATAAGAAAATGAAATTAGCACTAACACTCAACACTTCAATCTCAAACAATGATCACACACAAAATTCACATCCACGTGAAAATTCATTATTATAAATATAATAAAAATTAGTGAACGTAGTAACTTACCTCAAAAAGAACATTATCATTTGCACCCACCAAACATATAATTAGCCACTACTCTTCGTTTACACATTTTGGCACCGATACCGATTTGTTGACATCATCAATGAAGAAAACAACTCTAGCTGCTGCTACATGCTACCGTTACTTCATATTGTGGCCGCCCAAGATAGAAAAAGAAAACTAATTGATCCCTTTTTTCATCTTTTCTTTTTCTGTGTGTGTGAGAAGATAGATTTTTTTCTTTTTGAATCTATGATATAGAGAAAGGAGACGCGACATAGAAGGAATTTATTTTTTTATAGTCTAGATGAGAAGAGAGGTATTCGAGTATAGAGGATGGGCGGATAAAATGGAACATCAAATGAGCATATATATAGGAGGCCGAGGGTAACTGAAGAGTGAGGAATATAAACTGTTTAATTAATACAGAAAGTAATTATTCAATCAATAAAGAATATTAAACCTTTTAATGAATAGAAAATTAGAAGTTAGGAAATGTGAAGAGGTAAAGATGATTTAATAAATGGAGTTGGAAATATGGAAAGTTTAAATTGATTAATAAAATCAGAAAATACCAAAAGGTGTAACCGACATATACTAAAACTAACTTATTTAGTGTGTGTAATTAAATCAAAACTATCATTATTATAATAAGTTATAAACAAATAAATACCGTAAAATAATATGAAATACATTTGATCATATTGTTACATCAAAAATCATAACCGAAGTATTTTTAATCGGGTTATTTATTAAAATGAACCATTTTTATTAAATACTATATAACATGCTCGTATATCACAATATAATCCTCAAAACTACTTATTATACTTGTGAACTAATATACTACTAAACTATATAATAGATGTACTTTGAATCAACAATATTATTTGAATCATATCATTATTATTATAACTTCATTTTTAATAAATAAATATACCAAGTTAACTAGAGAAATACAAGGATAATCAATATGAAGATAAAAATCACAACTACCATAGTTTTAAAACAGATTATTTTATTAAATGCATTATCTTTATTAAATACTGTATAATATGCTCGCAAAGAATATAATATACTCGTGAACTAGAAAGTAAATATATTTTAAAATTTAGGGGTATTTCAATGTGTCTAGTTTAAATCTTTATTAAACGGAAAGTGAAATAACAGGAAATTGGGGTTTGATTTGATGACAATTAAAAACTGTAAACAGAATGTGAAACAATAACAAGCAGGAAAAATAAATGTTGTGAAACTGATTTGGAAAGGAGATCCCGGTTTACTACTGCACCCTAAATCTGTAATTCCTAACCCTAAGTGATTTCCAAGATAATTCTGAGCAAAACCCTAGAACAAAGATATTTTACATCCGGCCTCCCGCTTAGCAAATACTAGTTAGCAAAGACCAAATTCTAACTCTCGTTACGAACCCACTGTTTACTAACCGCCTTAAGAACGATCTAGTTTATTGGTCAATTAGCAATTTAGAGGAATTACCGTCTCTAAACTAACCGGTTATTTTCCTGTAATCAATTGTAAGCCGCAGTCATCACATATAAGCTAACAAAATACTAATCTTTATAATTGGCCAAATTATAACGATTAAAGAAATTAAGCAAGGAAAATAACTTTACTCAATCGAATTGCATTAAATCACAAAGGAACAGGAATAGTCAATTTAGGGATACATAGCAAACCGAAATCTAAAGGAAACTACTCAGCCATTGACATGTTTACAATAAGCAAAACTGTAATGAGTAGTAATAAAGAACAAGAAGAAACTCTGTTGAGACTTCTGGAGAAGTCTCCGTGATGATCTTTCTGCTTTGCTCTGCTCCAACCTTCCGATCCGAATCAATCTCCAATGATCTAATCTCTCTGTGTTAACTGTGACTAATTGTGGTCTCTGTAAGCGTCCCTCTAACGTTGGCAGGACTTCCCCTTTTATAAGAATCATATTCTATCTCTTAGTCTCTAAACACAGCGCTAGTTAAAGATAGAATATTAAACTTCCGTTATTTCCGAAACCGACCTTCTAGCGCTCCGCTTGTATTGGTCCGGGTTTGCAAACAAGTACGCAAACCCGGACCGCGTTTGAAAATAGGCAGAAGGTTCTCGCTTGGGGATGGTCCGGGTTTGCAAAGTAGGACACAAACCCGGACCGCGTCTGAAAATAGGCAGAAGGTTCTACGATGAGATGGTCCGGGTTTATAAACCCAGCTGCAAACCCGGACCCTCAATAAAACACAGCAGCGGTCAATGAAAATCTGTATTTGACTCTGGTTTGACTTCCTCCATGTTGCTATAACCTCTAAAATCTTCATTTAAGCACTTTGTTGAGCATTTTATCCTGAAAACATATGAAATCGATCATCGGATACAAATATAACAATAAAGAGTAAATAAAGCATTACTGAGGGAAGTTAATGTCATAATGTAGAAAATTAAGCATGAATTAGTCTAGTAAACTTAGACAAATTCCTGACTTATCAACTTCCTCACACTTAATCTTTGCTTGCCCTCAAGCAAATAGAAACATACTGAAATCTTACAGAAGGGAGTCATCAGTTTAGAACTGTGCACAAGGAGATCTAATAATGAAATGCAGTCATAGAAAACAATGATCCACACTTGCAGGTTTTCATAAACAGTGAATTGAGAAGTATTTTGCAAAGGCTTAAGACACATAGTAAAACCACTGACTCCAATTTCACTCAGGGACTACTTTCCAATTAACTTTCCACTAACCATGGACAACAAGCGGTGAGAAGTAATATCTTATTCCATATTACCTTTCATCACCACGTACTCATAATCAAGAAAGACTTTGCACTTTGCATTTGAAATTAATAAATTTCTTCAACTTTCTAAACAAGCATTAACTTTCTCTTTTATATCCCTCAGACTTTTCTCTCCATTCATGTAGCGGCGTTGGGTCTTCTATCCCAGATCAGATGACCTTAGGTAGATGGGTGATGAGGCACCCCGAGGACTTAATTACCAAATGGGCGAGGCCTGTTTTCTGGGTTAAAAGTTCGATTAGAGGAGTACATTGCCTTTGTCCTTCCTTCCTTTCATTCAATAATCATTCCCAAAGTCCCCAGTGAAATCAAAGACAAATAGCTATACTAATAGGCTTAACTTTTTAGTGAAGAAATAGACAAGCATTAATCAAAAACTGTACATACAAGCAGTGCAACCAGAATTCCTACAACTGTTTTCCAGCTTCGATCTCACAAAAACTAGTGCTACTCGTGCGGTGTTCCAAACCAACTTATCCAACCACTGAATAAGACTCAGGTATGTTATGCAACCAAAAATTTTTGAGGGCCAGCAAAAATATTGTGAAAATGGAATGATAGTCTTAAGAGAAAATTGTTCAAAATTAGCACATTCGAATGTAACTGAGCATGAACATGAGCATGTGTAATTTTCCCTTCCTCACACTTAAAAATTAGCAATGCCCTCATTGCTTCATGAAAATGATTAATACGGAAGGAAAACACAACTTTGCGGAAAACAACGTTTGAAAAGTAAAAGAAGTTAGAAAATCACGCCCCTGGAGTATGGTGAGGACAACGTCCTCACACTTATGTAAAACAGCGGGTTGTTGAATTCTGCAGAAAATTCGACAGAGTTTCCTTTGGTTCCCTCAATACCTCACACACAGCAAAAGTAGACCTGTAGTTCAAGAAATAAAACCAGGCAACATAAACTTGCAGAAACAGTAAGTGTGTGAGTGAAACATCATAGTTAAGTGATACAGACGTTATGAAACAGGCAGCATTCGAATCCAAAGTAAGATAGAAGTACAAACCAAAGGAGAATATCTCAGAAGCAACAAAGTAAATAAAAAAACACATCAAAATATCCGAAAAGGTAGAGAATGAAGTAACCCAAGCTCCAGAAACCTAGGGGTGTGGTGGAGGCTGTGACTGTGTCCCATGCGGAAGATGCCATGCCTCCATATGGGTGAAGCGTGCATCATAATCAGCCATCTGTGCCTCCTGGCGAACCTAAGCAGCATGGCGACGCGCCTCCAAAGACGTTAGACGAACCCCATAGTTCTGAACCTGAGTGGATAAGTCATCGAGGCGTGAGTCAAAGACATCAAACCGGGTAGTACACACCCCCTGCCAATCTCTAAACTCTGTAATCAGCTCCTCAAAACCTGGCATCGGACCCGAAGCAGCAGCCCATCAGCACCCCTATCTGTGAAGGTCCGGCCCCATCGGCACCAGCAGACCGGGCAGCTCTCTCACCCGGTCGGGCACGACGACACTTAATCCAACCATCCCCAATCTTCTCCCATTGAAAACGATGCATTGCTGTCATGTCCATAAGAGAAGCGGGATGCTGAGGGCGCTCATCACTGAAGTCAACCCTCAGCCTTCTCAAAAGAAACTGTAGAAAGTGCGGGAAAGCAAGGAGGCAGTACAATCCACATCCATAATCCTTAGAAAATGCCCCAAAAAACCACTGAATGGAACAAAATAGGACAAGCACCACGTGAAAATTCATCATCCATCAAATGTCGCAGAAAGAAACAATCCAGAGAATTCAGGTCAGCACACTCTCTCGGGCGAACATTATGCATTATAAGGGCCAGAATCAAACGCTCGATCGGGGTGTGCAGTTTTGTCCCCCGTCACAACCTGCATATCTCTCGAAGACGTCTTTGACGGTTCGGAACCTCAGGTCATTAACCACTAGACTCAATAATTCTCCTTTGCCCTTTTCCTATCATTGTCCACATGTTGCAGGGCTTCGCTAAAAGCATTATCAGCAAATCTTTCATTCACTCCAAAATATCACTATGTCTGAATATGCTAAATGGACGATTTTCCCTTTGACCCGTGAGAAATCACATTAAATTATCCTCCTTCTCAGCATTAGCATAAAACATTTTAAACCAATCTTGGGTAATAGCACCCCCTACTACCAAGATGCAACAATTTTCCCCACCTTTGCATCAAACACATTCCGTAAATCAAATTCAGTAATCAACTCCTTAGACACTGACCTTTCTGAAATAATTTTCCGGTCCTTGACGTTGTACCAATCAAAAGCCGCATCACTTATGAAATCTGAAGGCACGGACTCGCGGTATTGGATTGGTGGCTGTGTTACAAGCGGAGCAGGTGCGGCCGATGAAGAAGCAGCAGGGGTGGACCGTCGTGCGTGCTTCGACGCCATAGCAATTGGGCGATGGTGATTGGTGGTGGTCGAGGAATGTAGTAGTGGTGATGTGGGTCGAAGATGAGGGAGAAATGGAGAAGGGGTGGACTGGGAAAGAACGGGTGGTGTCGGGTGTGGCTGCGAAGTGGAGGAGCGGTGAAGTGGTGGTGGCGGTGTTGCGACGCTTGTCGGGGCGAGACCAATGCCGACAGTAGGCGAGGCGGGGCGGCGGTGGGTATGGCGAGACGGAGATGGTGCAGTGGAGCAGTGGAGTGTGGTGGTGACTGTCGAAATGGCGAGGAAAGGTAGTGGCGGTGTAGTGAGGTGGGTCGGAAATAATGGCGGAAAGCTTCGAGGGGTGCGGCGCGAGGAAGATGGAAGAGATTTAGGGATTAAGTCCCGCGCGCCTTGTTTTTTTTCTGCTGTGAACTCGGTCCGGGTTTGCAAACCCATACCCAAACCCGGACCACACGAAAAACATGCCAGTAGCTATTGCACTTATGCGGTCCGGGTTTGCAAACCAATACGCAAACCCGGACCACCTCCAAAAGTAGTCAGTAAGTAGCGCGAACTCTTGGTCCGGGTTTGCAAACCAGAACGCAAACCCGGACGACCTCCAAAACATGCTAGTAGCTTCGCCCAACTATTGGTCCGGGTTTATAAAACCCAGCTCAAACCGGACCACCCTTAAAGTGGCCGAAATCAAATTGGTAACTGATGTCCCTCCAAACTCCTGAATTCTCCTTCAAACCCATGAAAAAAAAAACAAAACATGGCTAACAAACACGTTAGGACAAAAATTAAAAAAATAATGAAAAACAATACAACTTAAGAGAAAGAAACAAAAACGAGAATAATAAAACTCACAAAGCCGGGTTGTCTCCCAGCCAGCCGCCCGTCTTTTCGGTCTTTGGCTAGACCATGCATTGGATAATCAGTATGGAGGATCAAAGACCATGATCACCGAATGGACTTCAGCGATGTCACCACTGAGATAATGCTTCAGCTGTGACCCGTTGACTTTGAATGTTTCCCCTTCTGTATTGATTAAACCGATGGCTCCATAGGGCGAGACATTCGTCACTGTAAACGGTCCAGACCAACGAGACTTCAACTTCCATGGAAACAATTTCAGACGGGAGTTGAATAAAAGAACCTTATCCCTAACGTGAAACTCACGCTTGACCAATAGCTTATCATGCCACCACTTCGTTTTCTCCTTATAAATCTTGGCGTTCTCATAAGCTTCCTCCCTAAAGTCCTCCAGATCACACAGCTGTAACTTACGCTTCTCACCAGCCTTTTGCAGATCAAAATTCAATGCCTTGAGTGCCCAAAAAGACTTGTGCTCCAGCTCCACAGGTAAGTGACACGCCTTGCCAAAAACCAACTTGTACGGGGACATACCTAGAGGTGTTTTTAAGGCAGTGCGGTATGCCCACAAGGCGTCATACAACTTAAGGGACCAGTCTCGCCTCGAGGATGTGATAGATTTCTGGAGGATCCACTTAATTTCCCTGTTGGTGATCTTGCTAACACGAGAAATTGTTAGGATGATAAATATACAAAAAAAAAAAAAATAAACTAATCCTACAACTCTACTACGGGTAGCAAAATAAAACCCGGTCGGAGTATAGTGTAAATATATTACGACCGAGAGTATCGTACCCAAGGGACTTATAGAAAATTAGTCCTAATCCGGGCAAAAGCCTATTCTATAATAACAAGGGGGGAAAAGTAAATGTAATTCTAATCTAAAATAACTAACTAAAATCCTAACTAAATGTATGATTCGGGAATAGATCAACCCCAGTACCACTGTGAACACTTAATACATAACAAGTCTCTGAAATCACCCGAACAAATGAAAGTGCCGGATATCCTGCCGGATAGTTTTTGCACGGCATGTTCAAAGACGTTGAATATGCCGGACAGAACCAACCCGGCACTAGACCCGGCAAGAACGAAATGTGAATTTTTATCCCAGTTTCGAAGCCCGAAAACAAGGACTCACTATCCAAATTCGAACCCAACAATCTCTCGTCAGTATTCGACTGAAATAATGAAAATGGATAAGGTTATTCAACTCTTTCGGTGTTGTCATCTACACCTCTGCATCTAACAACGGTGGAAGACCACTAAGATTCTTTAACCAAAAACACTCTTGTCTTTTGAACCTCAAGTGAAATTTAGAAGATAGGAGAACAAGTAGCGAACTCATTCTGCCTTATATGGAAATCTGAATCTTAGAAAAACTTGGGAATATATATATTGAATGATCAAAGTGTTTACAAGGAAGAACTCATCCCTAACCAAAACTAACAAGGATTCTGCATCACCATCCACACAACTACAAGAAGAGAATACAAAGAGGGAGAAGGAGATGTTAATAGCCTTAACCCGTCAAGGTCTTCTTCTTCTTTTGCGTGGATGGATCTGCAGACGTTCCTTGGACACCAACACTTGGAGTGGGGCGGAAACTGAGATGTGAATGGAGTATAATATGGTGTTGAAGTGTGTTGAATTGTAGCCTTCCTCGGCCTATTTATAGGCATCCAAATGATTGCCGGGCGTCGTGCCGGGTCCCCAATAGCCGGCACACGTGTTAAATGCGCCCAACTGCTAACGGTCGAAACCGTCGATGTCCGTGCGAAACAGTGCTTATGCCGGGTAGGACTTACCCGGCATCACATCCGGCAGCGGTTGGAAAACACGTGGATCACATGTGCTGTCGTATGGTCAATCGAGGCGATTTTACACTTATGCCGGATAACATTTACCCGGCATAACATCCGGCAAGGCTTCTTTCTGTTCTGTACTTATGCCGTGCAGAAACTACCCGGCATGGAGTCCGGCTTCAACTAACTTTTGCCTAGAAAATCATTCCTTGCACAGAAAACTCATAAAAACATAAGATTGTACAAATATTATACTTTAACACATAATTAGCATAAATAACAAATATAACTTTATTTAGATAAATATAATACTAAATCTAGTGCATAAAATATGATAAGTCTGCGGCTTATCAAGGCCCTACACTTACCTTTTGCTAGTCCTCGAGCAAAACAAGATTAGAAAGAACTAATTACTTATGCACAAAACAGATAAACTTTAAAATGAAATGTAGATAAATATTCTCAACTCTAAGACTCTAATTCATAAGTATCACTTAATCTACCTTATTCTATCAAAACATACTAATGGGTATAAAACAAAGAATTTTCAAAACCGATCAAAAGCTTTTGGGCTATTTTGCATAAGGGATTTTTGTATCTCTCCTTTTTCCGGTTTCCATCATTCAGCTCTATTTTTCAAGAGTTTCTGAATGTGGCCAAGACTCTCATCAATGGTTTTTATGAATCAGCCCTATTTTGCAAGGGTTTCTGAATCAACCATGATTTTTTTGCATTGAAGAACTGGGAATTTAGGAGAAAAATAAAAGGAAAAACTCTCGTTTCTTGCTTTTATTCTGAGGCACTTTTTTGCAACCTCAAGGAATATATTGCTTTTCCTTTGGAAGAAGATTTTTTTCTCTTTTTTTTTTTTTTTCTTCTTCTTTCTTTTGCACAAAAACCCTATCTTAAGATTTTCACCCAAAAGAATTCTCACCATTTTGAAAAAGAAAAGAATAACACCCAGAAGTATAATAAGGAAAGAATTAGGAGAAAGATCATATACTCATGTTAATAAAGAGAATCAAAAAGTTAAAAACAGGAATCTATAAGTCATTAGAGAGCTTACCTCTTGAGAGAACAAGCTTTTATTCATTCCTAATCTTATCTTAATCAAAACACGCAAGAAGTTTAGTAAAACATTGAATAAAACGCAAAACTTATGCATATTATTAAAACTTATTTTTTTAAGGGGGGTCCCTGCCCTACACTTGGCAGGAACACTGTCCCCAGTGTTCGAAAGAGAACAAAAATGTTTTTTTTTTTTTTTTTTTTAATAAGAAACTAAAATAACTAGGTTGAAAATATTGACGAAAACAAATCATATATATAAAAAAAAGAAATTAAATGTAAGAAAGGCTCCCCTGTTTGACATTGAAGGTGTGAGGAGGACCCGCCCTACACTTAGCCTTTTAGGCTACTTGGCGTTATCTGAGATCCTTGGTAGAATGGTGACCGAATTCGCATGCTCCCGTGGATTGGTTTGCGTTTGGGACGGAAGCTGACCTTGCTGTCTTGGTTGCATCAGAAGTTGCTGTAATTGCAACTGCAACGATTTGTGCTCCTTGCGAATGGTCGAGATCTCGCTGTGAGCATCCTGGGTCTTGTTCATCAGGGCTGACATCATGTCACGAAGTTCAGCCATTTCAGCCTCTGATGATGATGTAGGTGGGATGGTCTGTATTGCCTTGGACCTCCCTGGTAGCCGGCTTGACTCTGAAAGTGTTGAGGGGGTTGGTTCCCCTGTTGCCATGGCTGCCGATACCCTTGGTTACTCACATTGACTTCCTCAACATTCTGAAAGTCTGGAATGTCGGGGCTCGAAGCGTGTGGTCGTGCACTAACCACGTTCGCTTGTTGAGGAAGTTTGTTCATTGCTAATTGCTCCACCACTTTCTGTAGAGCACTAACCTTCGTTGACGTCTGGGCGCTCTCCAATAACTGCTCATGACTTTGCATCAATTTGTCGAATTTAGTCGCCCTCTCCGACTTGATATAAACCAGCGGTACTACCCCTGGTTCCACCGGTGGCCCATCTCTTATCTCTTCACAAAGAGATTCAACCCACTAAGGAATTGATCTCCAGGTTTCTTCAATATGTCTGCACCAAGGGAGGAAAGGATCATGGTCTTGCATTGGTTGACCAATCCCTTGTAAAACAACTGAGATAGTTGTTCCTTGGTGAGGCCGTGGTGAGGCATGTGCGTTGCAACCCTTGAATCTGTCCCAAGTCTCACAGATGTTCTCCGAGCTAGGTTGTCTGAAGTTGTAAATGTCGGCGATCATCTCCAGGGTGCGACTTGGGGGCATGAATTTGTCATAAAACTTGGTTGCCATGTCCTCCCATGTGGTGATGGTACTGGGGGATAGACTGTGGTACCATTTGCTGGCGTTCCCCGTAAGACTATGGGGGAAGAGAGCAAGTCTGGCGTATTGGAGGACATTGTTTGTGGAGGTTAGGCTGTTTGTGTGTTGCAAGAATTTGGTGTGTGAAGCAAAGCATCGTCCGGGTTTGTACCATCGAACAACCCAATTCCTTGATGCCGTATTTGATGATATGGCTTAAGTTTTTGCCATTCATCGTATTCGTTTTGTGGAAGGAGAGGAGGTCGATTGGGTTTGGCCTTGGTTGGAAGGCCTGTTTATATTTCGGACGGTAGGTGCTGCCATTGGTGTAGGATCTGCTTCTTGTAGGGTTCGTTGTTGCCTTAAAGTTTGAAGCAGGGTTCTCTCGATCTCCGGATCAGGGTTGGCTAAATTGTCAGGAGTACTCGTTGACCGAAGAAGCATTCACTTGGATAACTTCAGGAGGAGCAAAAGAAAATGTTATAATATTTCATAAAAATAAAAGAAATAATATTTAGATTGTCAGGAACTCCAAATGTACAACGTTTTGACAAACTTGAATATGCCGGATATAATGCCGGGTATCACTTATCCGGCATCGGACTTCCTCCGAATATGCCGGGTATAAGAGGCCCGGCATGCAGCGCGGCACATCCAAATTTGCAAAACTAAGGGCGAAATAAATCAAAGAATAAAAAGAATTAAAGAATGGAATTTGTTGAATGTGCCGGTTACGAGACATCCGGCCATGCATCCGGCCTATTCAACAGGAAAACAAAATGAACAAAATCAATTAAAGAATCAAAGAATAAAGAATAGGGCGTTTTACCGAATTTAGGACTTGGACTAATTCCAAGTCCCCGGCAACGGCGCCAATTTGCTAACAGAGAAATTGTTAGGATAAATATATACAAAAAGAATAAAATAAATAACTAATCCTACAACTCTACTACGGGTAGCAAAATAAAACCCGGTCGGAGTATAGTGTGAACATATTACGACCGAGAGTATCGTACCCAAGGGACTTATAGAAAATTAGTCCTAATCCGGGCAAAAGCCTATTCTATAATAACAAGGGGGGAAAAGTAAATGTAATTCTAATCTAAAATAACTAACTAAAATCCTAACTAAATGTATGATTCGGGAATAGATCAACCCCAGTACCACTGTGAACACTTAATACATAACAAGTCTCTGAAATCACCCGAACAAATGAAAGTGCCGGATATCCTGCCGGATAGTTTTTGCACGGCATGTTCAAAGACGTTGAATATGCCGGACAGAACCAACCCGGCACTAGACCCGGCAAGAACGAAATGTGAATTTTTATCCCAGTTTCGAAGCCCGAAAACAAGGACTCACTATCCAAATTCGAACCCAACAATCTCTCGTCAGTATTCGACTGAAATAATGAAAATGGATAAGGTTATTCAACTCTTTCGGTGTTGTCATCTACACCTCTGCATCTAACAACGGTGGAAGACCACTAAGATTCTTTAACCAAAAACACTCTTGTCTTTTGAACCTCAAGTGAAATTTAGAAGATAGGAGAACAAGTAGCGAACTCATTCTGCCTTATATGGAAATCTGAATCTTAGAAAAACTTGGGAATATATATTGAATGATCAAAGTGTTTACAAGGAAGAACTCATCCCTAACCAAAACTAACAAGGATTCTGCATCACCATCCACACAACTACAAGAAGAGAATACAAAGAGGGAGAAGGAGATGTTAATAGCCTTAACCCGTCAAGGTCTTCTTCTTCTTTGCGTGGATGGATCTGCAGACGTTCCTTGGACACCAACACTTGGAGTGGGGCGGAAACTGAGATGTGAATGGAGTATAATATGGTGTTGAAGTGTGTTGAATTGTAGCCTTCCTCGGCCTATTTATAGGCATCCAAATGTCTTGCCGGGCGTCGTGCCGGGTCCCCAATAGCCGGCACACGTGTTAAATGCGCCCAACTGCTAACGGTCGAAACCGTCGATGTCCGTGCGAAACAGTGCTTATGCCGGGTAGGACTTACCCGGCATCACATCCGGCAGCGGTTGGAAAACACGTGGATCACATGTGCTGTCGTATGGTCAATCGAGGCGATTTTACACTTATGCCGGATAACATTTACCCGGCATAACATCCGGCAAGGCTTCTTTCTGTTCTGTACTTATGCCGTGCAGAAACTACCCGGCATGGAGTCCGGCTTCAATCTTAACTTTTGCCTAGAAAATCATTCCTTGCACAGAAAACTCATAAAAACATAAGATTGTACAAATATTATACTTTAACACATAATTAGCATAAATAACATAAATATAACTTTATTTAGATAAATATAATACTAAATCTAGTGCATGAAATATGATAAGTCTGCGGCTTATCAGATCTGGCTTGCCCGTTCGTCTGGGATGATACGGTAGAAACCTTATGTCACACACCATATTTCTGTAGAAGAGCCTCAAACTGTTTGTTGAAGAAGTGTGTACCCCCGTCACTGATGATCGCTCGTGGAACACCGAAACGGGTAAAGAAATTCCTCTTTAGAAACTTGAGCACCACTCTTGCATCATTGGTCGGTGCTGCTATCGCTTCAGCCCACTTGGTGACATAATCCACTGCGACCAAGATGTAAAGGTTACCTTGAGAGGATGGGAACGGTCCCATAAAATTGATCCTTCATAGATCGAACGGCTCAACCTCCAGGATCGAATTCAATGGAATCTCATGACGTCTGGATAAATTCCCCTACCTCTGACATTGGTCGCATGTGGAAACAAACTGATAACAGTCCTTATTCAGATTCTTCCAGAAGAAGCCAGCCTCCAAAACTTTCGCGGCTGTCTTAGCCGGACCAAAATGACCCCCTGCTTCTCTAGAATGGCAGTGTGTCAGGATGTCTCTAGCTTCATCCTCAGATACACAACGACAAATCATACCATCTGCACAGACCTTGAACAGAAATGGGTCGTCCCAAAGGTAGTGCTTGACCGTGGAGAAGAACTTCTTCTTCTGCTAATATGATAACTCTGGAGGAACGATGCCCTTGGCTAGGTAGTTTGCAATATCAGCATTCCAAGGGTCCGTGGAATGACCAATCATGAAGACATACTCATCAGGAAAATACTCATTGATTGGCCTGCCATCATCTGGAACTTCCAAATGGGATAAGTGATCCGCCACTCTGTTCTGCGCTCCAGGTTTGTCTCTAATCTCAATGTCAAATTCCTGCCAAAGAAAAATCCATCGGATCAAACAAGGCTTAGCATCAATCTTTCCAAAGAGATACCTAAGAGCGGAGTGGTCGGTATGCACGATGACTTTGCTGCCAATGATGTACGGTCGAAACTTATCACAAGCAAAGACGGTCGCGCAACAGCTCCTTCTCCGTTGTGGCGTAGTTCTTCTGCGCTCATTCATAGTCTTACTCGCGTAGTAGACTATCCCTCAATACCTTGTCATGCCTCTGACCCAAAGCTGCTCCCAACGCGTAGTCACTAGCATCACACATAATCTCAAAAGGCAACGACCAATCAGGAGCAACAATAATAGGGGCTGAAATCAATTTAGCTTTGAGCAAATTAAATGCATCTAAGCACTCTTTTGTAAACTCAAATTTAACATCCTTAAGTAATAAATCACAAAGAGGCTTAGAGATCTTAGAAAAATCCTTGACGAACCGCCTATAAAAACCTGCGTGACCAAGAAAACTTCGGACGTCCTTTACCGATGATGGTGGTGGCAGCTGCTCTATGACTTCAACCTTGGCCTTGTCCACCTCGATCCCCTTCTTAGAAATCTTGTGTCCGAGCACGATGCCTTCCTGCACCATGAAGTGGCACTTCTCCCAATTGAGCATCAAGTTAGTTTCCCTGCATCTGGCTAAGATTAAATCCAAGTCTCTCAAACATGCATCAAAACGGTCCAAAAATAGAAAAATCATCCATAAAGACTTCGATGCATTTTTCAATAAAATCAGCAAAGATAGCAGTCATGCAACGTTGAAAAGTGCCAGGTGCATTACATAAACCAAAAGGCATGCGACGATAAGCATAAGTACCATATGGACATGTAAAAGTGGTTTTCTCTTGGTCCTTCTTGGCAATTGGAATTTGAAAATAACAAGAGTAACCATCTAAGAAACAGTAATATTCTTGTCCTGCAAGCCTCTCCAGCATCTGGTCAATAAAGGGAAGGGGGAAGTGGTCTTTCCTAGTGGCGGCATTTAACTTTCTATAATCAATGCAAACTCTATGCCCAGTAATAGTACGCTGAGGGATTAATTCACCTCTATCATTAGGCACCACAGTTAAACCCCCTTTCTTGGGTACTACCTGAGTAGGACTTACCCATTCGCTGTCAGAGATTGGATACATTATACCTGCATCCAGTAGCTTGATAACCTCCTTCTTAACTACCTCTTTCATGTGCGGGTTCAGTCTCCGCTGGGGCTGTCTCAATGGCTTGTAATCCTCCTCAAGATAAATGCGGTGGGTGTAGAATGTAGGAGCAATGCCTTTGATATCAGCAATGGACCATCCTAGCGCCTCTTTGTTCCTCCTCAAAATCTGCAATAAAGCTTCCTCTTATTCATCAGTTAAAGCATTAGAAATAATAACAGGTAAATCAGTAGGAGGAACTAAGAAAGCATATTTAAGGTGACTAGGAAGCGGTTTAAGTTCAAGCGAAGGTGGTGATTCCACAGAAGGAGCTAGCGTCTTTGGAACTCGGTCCAGCGGTTCCTCCTCGATCCTATGGTTCTTCCTATATGGCCTCCCAGTAGAAAGCTGAAATGCTGTAGCAGAAACCTCAGAATCATCATGAGTAGTCTCTATGGAATCCACCAAACACTTCTCCAACGCATCCAGCTCCGTGGGGCTGTAAGAATAATCCTGCATCAAGTGTCAATACAATCTAAACTAAAGCAAGCATGAACATTAGAAGGGTGAGTGGCAGCCTTGGTCATGTCAAAAACAAGCTGCTCATCATGTAAACGCAGTATAATCTTCCCCCCTTCAACATCAATAAGGGTCCTTGTTGTACGTATGAATGGTTGACCTAGAATAAGTGGTACTACCTTGTCTTCCTCCATGTCTAGAATAACAAAATCAGCAGGGAAAGTGAAAGTACCAACTGAAACGATTAAATCTCTAACCACACCTCTAGGTAGGATAATTGACCTATCAGTTAATTGCAAAGTAATTCGTGTAGGTTCACATTCTCCTAAACCCAGCTTCAAATACATAGATAAGGGCATTAAATTAATACTTGCACCTAAGTCACATAAACCCTTACCACAATTCACATTACCTATCGCACAAGGTATGACCGGAGTACCTGGATCATCAAGCTTAGGTGGAAGCTTCTTCGAAAGCACAGCTGAAATGCTCTCAGTAAGCTGGACAGTATCCTTCTCCACTAAAGACCGTCTGTTGGACAGGATGTCCTTCATGAACTTCGCATATATTGGCATCTGCTTCAAAGCTTCAGAAAAAGGAATGTTAATGGTTAGTTTCTTAAAAATACTCAAAAACTTACCAAACTGCTCATCCAAGTCTCTCTTCTTCAACCGGTTTGGAAAAGGAACTGGCACTTCAGCAACTGCGTGTCGTGGAGGTGTGGAAGCCTTAGTAGTATTGCTAATCGCCACCTCCTCTTCAGCTGGTGGTTCCTCCTGAAAACCTGCTGGTGCAGTTTCTTCATTCTGCTCAACATTGGGGAGAGGGACCTCAACTTCAGGGACCACCAGGTCAAGCTGTGTACCACTCCTCAATATGATGGCCTTGGCATGCTCTCTCGGATTCTGCTCCGACTGACTAGGCAAGGAACCCAAAGGACGCTGAGCTAACTGCTGAGATATCTGAGACAGCTGAGTCTCGATGTTCCTATTGAACGTCCTCTGATCATTGTTGAAGGTTCTCTGCTCCTGATTGAAAGCTTCCAGCTCATTAAACTTCTTCGTATTAACCGAGATGAAATCATTCATCCTGGCCAGAACTGCATCCATACTAGAAGACGCTCTAGCACCCGAATTTTGTGCTTGCTGATTCTGCAGTGGCTGCTTTTGATAGGAGGGATTGTACTGCTGTTGGGGCCTCTGATTGTAATTGTTGTTACCACCAGCTTGGTAACGGTTCTGCTGCTGAGCTTGGTAACCCGGATTTCCTTGATTCCCAAAATAATTACCCGGTCTGTTACCAACATAATTCGCGGCCTCTTCTTGTGGTGGTGAGCACTGGCACATGTTAGAAGCTCTACCACAATACTCGCGATGTGGAAAAACCTCAGAAGCTGCTGCGCTGGACTGCGGATTCATAACTGCACACATACGTTCAAACTGCTTCGACATTGCTTCTATCTTGGCAGCCAAGAAAGTGTTTGAATCTACTTCATAAACCCCAGCTGGTTTCTTCGGTGCAGCTTCTCCAGCTCTCGTACCTCCCCACTGATTAGCTGCTGTAGTAATAGTCTCTAGCAGCTCTTTAATCCGGGTAATGGGCAGCTCCATCAAACTACCTCCAGCACAAGTATCAACCAACAACCGGCTAGACGGATCCAAGTCCTTGTAAAAGGACTGCAGTATAACCTCTTCACATAGTCCGTGATGTGGCACCTTCCTTACTATCCCCTTAAAACGCTCCCAAGCTTCAGACAAGGACTCACCGGCGAACTGTTTGAAGTTTGTAATTTCTCCTCTCATGGTCAGCATCCGAGAGGGTGGAAAGTATTTTGCCAAGAATGCATTAGCCAGCTCTTCCCAAGTAGTGATACTGTCAGGCGTCAGCGAGTTTAGCCATTCAGCTGCTCTATCCCTTAGAGAGAATGGAAACAGAGTGAGCCGAGCCACCTCCTGCGAAGCTGGTGTCGAACACGCTCCTACCAATATCAGGAATGTAGTGAAATGGACATTCGGGTCTTTAGTGACCGTCCCGCTGAACTGAGGCACGTTCATCACCATGGTCACATAGTGAGTCTTGAACTGCCACTGAACTCCCACTGGCAACGCTGGAATCACTATCGACGACACCAACCCCTTAACACTTGGGCGGGTGTAATCCCTCATCTGCCTCTCGTTGTTAGCCATGTAAACTACTGGTTGAACTTCCGGACCCTCTTCAACAACAAGTGGTTCAAGCACCCTCTCCTCAACTGGTGGATCCAGGTTCAAGTCCCTTCGAAGCTGTCTCGCAAACCTCTCGATCTCAAGATTGAGTTTGAACTCCGGTTCTCCTGCAGAGCGGGTTTTAACCATAAACCGAAAGTTAGAAAACTGAAGCGAAGATAACGTAAATTAAAAAGAACAGTAGCAATTAAAACAACAAGAATCAGAGAAAGGTAAAAAGAAATAAACTCACAAAATATGCAGATACAAATCCTAATTACTAAACACAAAATATTCAAATAAAGAAATAAAATCTGGAAGATAAAGGGATATCTAAAACAAAGTGTAAAACAGAAATCAAAACAGAATAGTTGAATTAAATAAAACAAATCTAAAATCAAATAAAACTGAAACGATTAAACTAACCTGAAAACTAATGGTATCCAAAAACAAAACAAGAAAGGAAATAAAATAAAGAAACCTACCTTCTGTACGACAGAATAGAATCAAATAGAAGCAAGAATCACGTTCACACGCTAAACCAAAATAAATCGCAAACGAACTAACTAAAGGAAGAATCAGATTAACTAAACGAAATAAATGAAAATAAAAACAGGAAATAAAAATAAACAAAATAAAATAAAGACTAAACTAAATAACCGTGCTTCCCCGGCAACGGCGCCAAAAACTTGTTGGGGTAAAACCTAACGGCAAGTGTACCGGTCAATTCTAGCAAGTTTTAATAGAGAGTATTCCCTAAGTATCGAACCAGAGGAGGTGATGTGTCTAGTTTAAATCTTTATTAAACGGAAAGTGAAATAACAGGAAATTGGGGTTTGATTTGATGACAATTAAAAGCTGTAAACAGAATGTGAAACAATAACAAGCAGGAAAAATAAATGTTGTGAAACTGATTTGGAAAGGAGATCCCGGTTTACTACTGCACCCTAAATCTGTAATTCCTAACCCTAAGTGATTTCCAAGATAATTCTGAGCAAAACCCTAGAACAAAGATAATTTACCTCCGGCCTCCCGCTTAGCAAATACTAGTTAGCAAAGACCAAATTCTAACTCTCGTTACGAACCCACTGTTTACTAACCGCCTTAAGAACAATCTAGTTTATTGGTCAATTAGCAATTTAGAGAAGTCTCCGTGATGATCTTTCTGCTTTGCTCTGCTCCAACCTTCGACCCGAATCAATCTCCAATGATCTAATCTCTCTGTGTTAACTGTGACTAATTGTGGTCTCTGTAAGCATCCCTCTAACGTTGGCAGGACTTCCCCTTTTATAAGAATCATATTCTATCTCTTAGTCTCTAAACTCGGCGCTAGTTAAAGATAGAATATTAAACTTCCATTATTTCCGAAACCGACCTTCTAGCGCTCCGCTTGTATTGGTCCGGGTTTGCAAACAAGTACGCAAACGCGGACCGCGTCTGAAAATAGGCAGAAGGTTCTCGCTTGGGGATGGTCCGGGTTTGCAAAGTAGGACACAAACCCGGACCGCGTCTGAAAATAGGCAGAAGGTTCTGCGATGAGATGGTCTGGGTTTATAAACCCAGCTGCAAACCCGGACCCTCAATAAAACACAGCAGCGGTCAATGAAAATCTGTATTTGACTCTGGTTTGACTTCCCCCATGTTGCTCTAACCTCTAAAATCTTCATTTAAGCACTTTGTTGAGCATTTTATCCTGAAAACATATGAAATCGATCATCGGATACAAATAAACCAATAAAGAGTAAATAAAGCATTACGGAGGGAAGTTAATGTCATAATGTAGAAAATTAAGCATGAATTAGTCTAGTAAACTTAGTCAAATTTCTGACTTATCAATTGTATAGATGCTCGAGTAACTATCTGGTTAGTCAGACCGTGACTTGTAAGAGAATACGCCTAGTTAGTCACGTGGGTGACTAACGGCGGTAACACCAATTTAGTAGAACTTTTCCGCTGCGTTGTTAATGAAAGAGATGGACTTAGGGTGACGATCACTGTATATGGAGATGGGGTGTTACAAAAAGTGGTATCAGAGGGTAACTACGCTCTGATGACTGGAAATTACCGAGCTTAGGAATTACCGAGTTAGGAACTTTAGACTTTGGGATAAGGGTTGAGAATCAATGCGAGAGGTGCGTTAGTTAGGATTCCCGATGTATATCGGATATCTATAATACCTGGCCCGCCCTCCGCGCCCTTGGTTCTAAGATACCAGAAATGAATGCCAGAGAGATGACAAGCCTTCTTTTACTCGGGAAAACCCGATCTGGCAAATACTTAGTATTATGCAATACGAGAAGCACCTCGTTATGCAATAGTCTTTCAAGACTTGAAGGTCCCAATTGGAGTGCAAAGTTGAAACAGGCGCTACCAGCGGAATCCTACCAATGAGAGAATAATAATTACCGGCAACTTGGGTCGACTTGCTACGCAGTCGATATAACCCCGCCATACCAGTAAGGAGGAAAGTACTACAAGTGCAATGGGAGGATAAGAGAAATGATAGAAACACCGGACAACAGTCCAGGGGAGCAATAACAGTGGAATAATACCGTGCAAGAGCATAGGGACTACCTACAAGTCAATTATGAAGCGGGTAACTCCGAACCTACAAAAAAAAAGGGGTTACAAAGACCTAACTGCAATAGCCCAGACGACTACGAATGCATATGCAAGTCATACTCCAAGATAGGACTACAACGTAGTGCCTAAGGAGAGTCATTACTCGATAACCTCTACGAAGGTGTGGAAATGAGAGTGAGAACCAAGGCGAAAGCGAAAGAAAAAGGGTCCCCTCAGAAAGAGGAATACCCTGATAAGTAACTATACTAACAAAAGCAGTCAGGAAGCTGCCTAGATAATCAATTAACCAAAGCCAAACAGGGCAAAGAAGAGTCCCATGGACTACCACCTACATGGAGTTTTGGAGAATGTACCATTACTGACGTACCCAGTACCGATAGCCCATCTTGTATGGCACACTTGCCTTGGCAAGTGCTGCCACAATGAAGCTGTACGGGAAGCCGTGAAGACCAAATGAAAAAAAACACGGATATAATACATATTAACACCGGATTACAAATCCTTAATACTGAAGAGCGAAACATTGGAAGGGCCTGACGGCCTAACCATGACAACTAAATCAATACACCAGTCAGTAGGGAGCTGGACTTGGTCAGGAAACTAAACGACGTGAGCATCAACAACAGACAACCGACAGTACAGGTAAGAACATCAACCCAAAACCAAGCCTAACCTTGAATGGAAGAACCAAAGAGATTACTCAACAATGTGAGAAGACTAGATGTAAGTAATAACCTACAAGAAAGGTATTACGACATACAATGAAGATGGGTGACATAAAAACTTTCAATAAAAACGGGATGAACTCCCAGAATAATACCATCAACCGCTCTCTTCATTGAGGGTGTTGATAAACCCCAGAAATAGAATCAGAGAAAACAAATTTAAGCAATGACCTACCTAGGATCAAAGACGTGCAATCACAAAAGAGAGAACACCAAAAGGACTACACCATAGAGTTGGTATAGTTGAGCAGAAAAAGACCCATAAACGATGGTTAGTATTGCTTGCTTAACTCATTAACACCCAAGTATGATTAGTCATTAACGGGTGGTGTAGTCAACGAAAGTTGAACAAAGTATTGACATGGCAGCACATGATATCCAGAGTAAATATCCGACTTAGACACCTGAAGGCAGAGGCCTAATGAGAACTAATCCTTAATTGCTAAAAGACCCAAGTCTATGAGAGCGAAAGTATTGTCACAGACACTGATAAACATCGGATTACCTAAGCGAACTTCCACAGCAGGAAGCGAGATACAATAACTTATTATGAAACCCAATATTACATCCAATGATGTGACCCAACATTGGCAGAGTTCAGAGAACAAGAGAACCACATAGATAACCTACAGATGATTAAGAATACAACAGTGAGCCGAACATCGGCTATCACTTGAGACTAATCAAGCATTAAGGGCCTACGAGCCAAGGATGTTAAATAAATCAGAGCTTGAGGCGTAGGAAAGCATAAAAAGGCTTATTTAGGCCATGAATGAACTATAACTCGTACATACGAGTGGTTAAAAAAAACCTATACTAAATTGAGGAGGAATTGCTAGAAAAGGGCACCAATGAGAATAGAGAGATGATACAATGACGGAGGTGGAGAACGAACCACTCCTTTTAGGGTGGGGATACCTGTCCTTGTTGTGAGGCCATGAGTGGGAATAAACCCCTCAAAAAGGGATTTCACTTCTTAGAGATTGAATACTCTCTATTGGAGAATGGGAACCATAGACCTTGAAATTACCTTAGAACATTCCAGTTACACATAAATAATATGGAAGGCTGCAGAGACAGACCTCATATCCAACACCCAGGATTTAAGAATCAGCAATCGTTAGAGATAAACATTGTGAGTGCGCAGTATGGCACGTCAAGTGACCAACGCTCAAAAGAGCTTGTGATTCAACGGATGACTTTTTCAGTAACCGGTTAAATTACATGCTAAATAACATCATAAAGATGAAAGAATGTGAGAGAAATTAGCCTACTTACGAACCTGAGATTGAAGCAGAACACCTTCATATTAAGAGATAACCATTTTACAACACGATACGGCAACCGCCAAACACCGAAATTAGAGAACTTCTAGTCTGTTTACACCATGAAGGGGATTGAATATAAGACAAGACGTTGAAGTAAAACAATTGAAGAATTGTGCCATCAATGGGCAATATGAGAAAGCTAAAGCTACTTCAATAGTGAAGGCCATGAGAATAATACCTATTAGGTAGATTAAGTTACAGTGCGTGGCAAAGCAACCACTATATATAAGTCATCAAATATTGACACGAAAGCAATCAGATTTATGAATTAAAAAAACCGATGTAAGTAAGGTGATGAAATGGGAGATAGACTGTGCAGTAATGCCAGTAGCCTGGACCATGTGATGAAAGGTTTCACAGGAAGCACACTGTCCGTTCCGTAAGGAGGTGGAAGTGCATTCCTAGCAGATCGACATGAGAAATAAGATAAGAGGCTCTAAGGAAAGAGACCTCAAATTACTAAAGGATCGAGTCCGTACTAAATACAGAAGGTATAATGCAATTATGAACCCAGTAGATGGATATTCCTTGATTAAGTTCAAGAAGAACGACAAGTGCGTTACCATGGAATGATGTAAGAGGAGATCGACAATAGAATACTTCACAAATTAGCTATAACCAAGCGTGTGACGAGCACTACGAGTATACTTAAATGAGATGTGGGATGACCGCACTCCAAAGGAGCTTGTGGGCCTGATGGACTTATTTATAAGTTAGTTGGGTAAGTGGCAATGTATTAGTAAGGTACCCCATATATGTAAACGAGTAGTGTAAGGAACACGAGAAGTAGTCGACTCCGTACGGCAGTCAGAGATGCAAACTTACACCAGAACAGCAAGTTACCATGAACAATTGAGGAGGAAAAACTCAGTTAAACCAATGAGATTTAAAGAGTCAGAGAACTCATTCCAAGAGGAAACAATTAAGAGCTATGAAGTGCGAGGAGCACTGACTACTAAGTATGAACATTTTATATGTCTCAAGATTTTCGAGGAAACTATGAAGAGCAATAAGCACTAAACAGCAAGTCCTGATTACACAGGAATCTTAGACTGAGGGTCAGTTAGTAGGAAACAATTCATACGCTGAAAGGCGTAATAACAGCATGAACATCAGATCCCCAGAGAACTGGATAGACAAGCTATAACTCATAAAGACCGTGTATAGATAAAGATACCACGCGTCCATAAAGAGAACTTTTTTCCTATGTTATAAGGATACAAGGAGCTGGAAACATATTGAAGAGGATAGGAAGGGCAAACTAAGCCCCAAGATTATCAGAGTTGCACAGCAGAAGCTAGTGGACCATATCTTAAAGGTTTGATATACCTAACAAAAGAGAAGAATGAAGGATGTGCCTCACATCTTCTAGTCGAATAAAATATACGACTTATCTATCAAATACTTTGGAGCCTTAGAGACTACACTCGAACCCAGTTGTAAGATTGGTATGAACACCAATAAGAATCCTTGATACAGAGACTAAGCCATTACCATGGTGAAGACTCTCTGACCCAATCATAATGTGAGATAGACTACATGGAAGCCAGGATATTCCACGACACCTAAACATCTTGAACCGGTGTTCAAGAATAATATAATATTGATTACGTGGGCGTAATCTATTTTAAGGGGGGTAGAGCGCACAATCGCTTAGCCTATATTTCACGTATTGTGTACGTAACCTACAGTGTGCATAGTACAATACAATTAGTTGTGATGTTTGATACGTATGTTATATAAACACATGTATTCATTCTTATGTAGTTGTGGTTATTACGCACAATTAAATGCGAATACCAGATGTATTATAGGCTTACCTCGTTAACTTCGGTGCGAGAATTCAGGAAAAGAGGAGCAGAAACTCCAGGGGAATTAAAATCCTTACGATATGTATTCATATGAGACCAAATATGGTAATGTTATGAGGTATGAATCGGTACGAGACCGATGTTGAAATACCTCAAACCTTAGTATATGATGAACTATCTAATTATAATATATTAAGGCTATAATATGCCTCAGAAACATTAGAAAAGAGTTTTAAACAACAATGTACACAAAAACATGCCTTAAGCGTTTCAACCGAAAACGCACCTTAGAGCACCAAAATGTGCTTTAAGGAGAAATGTGCCTTAAGCATTTATACATGGAACTAAAAGGCTAATGAGCCTAAATACCATTAATAAGTAAGGTAACAACAATAAAAGGGTCATAGGAACCATTGCGTGTACACACAAATTAAGTATACAAGTCCACACAAAAACCGGTACTAAACTGACGAAAGTCAAGGAGAAACCACTAAACGACTTGGTTTAAGTTGGAATTAGCAACATGCTATTTCACGAACAAAGTTTCGAAAGGTTGTAAATGTACTAAGAACACATTTAAACTAGCCAAAACAAATTGCAAAATCAATGTGAACCGGGAAGCACATAAAATGTGTTTTAAGGCATTTTTGGCCTTGTAACATACCTATAACATGGTATAAGTCATAATGAACGAAATTAAGTCATTAAATGTTACATAATATAAGAATAAACAAAAAAAAATCATATTAAAAGAGACATAGGGCTGCCGACTTGGGGGTATGAGTCATCAAGGCTAATTTGCTTTTAAATTCACTATTTCACCTACTCAAGACTTCCTTGCATTACCTTATCATCTTGTCCCCTTAGTGAATGATTAACCAGACTCTTACCTATCAAATGAGAGCTTCTAAATTCGGAGCCCATCCACTTTTTGAAGAAACAACACAAAACAAAGCCAAAGTTCTTAGTTTTGAACCTTAAAGAACACCCTTCCTTGTAAGAATCATAACTTTCTTGTCCTAGCTCCAAATCACAAGCTTGATAGCTCGTTGGAATCCTCTCTTCAAGAGATTTACAACCATAGCTCATGAGCCGCCAGATTCTCAGGAAAAACCACTAAGAAGTGCCTTTGAATCTTGAGGTAAAACATTGCCTTCTTGGAAACTTCTTATTCTTTGGTTTTTGTTACAGCCGATTGGGATGGGGTACTAACCCATCTTATTCTTCATCTTATTGTATAATTTTGGGGAAAATTCCTTTAGCAAATTGCTGGTGAAATTTCTAAGGAATTCAAGCTTAAATATTAAGCTAAAAGTTTAATATACAAGGTAAATCCTACAACTACCTATTTCTTGGTTCTAAATATTGATCTATATATGATCTAACATATTGTATACCTTTTTTATTATTACCAAATTTAGTAGGTGTTAGATTTAATTTTTAGCACCTAAAATGTTAATATTTTGTAAATCTAAAATTAGATTTACAACCCTTATGATATCAACTTTAATATAAGCTATCATAATATATAAGAAAAGTTCATATACTAAAATTTAGTGTATGGCCGAAAATTAAGGGAGCTTAGGTGAGTTAGAAAAATTATATAACTAAGTTAAATTAAAGGAATTAGTATAATTGTGTAATATGTAAAAATTGTGAAGTTTTGGTAACGTATTATCATTGCCGAAAATAAATAGGAGTTATTATGAAATTTATAAAGTTTAGATGATGGGAAAATAATTGTAGAATTAAGTTTACAATTTATAAAGAGTTTATAAGTATTATAAGAATTTATAAGGTTTTTGGTGTGTTTAAAGTTAATAAAAGATAGTATATATATATACTACAACATTAGATAATTAAATCTGGTGATTTAGAGGTGTTTTAAATGATTTTTGATGTTCAAAAATCTGTAGGAAAATTAGTTACAAAAATTAGAAATTAATTAGAGTTAATTTGGTTAATAAATGAGTTAGAATAAAAGAAAAGACGGCAAGGGTAAAATGGTAATTTCCCTGGTCAAACTTGATCAAACGTGGTCAAACTTGGTCAATGGCAGTTTGTAAAATGTTTTGAAATGTTAGAATAAAAATTTGTAGCAAAAGATTAGATATTAAAAAGATAAAGGAATGAAAAGTTAAGTTAAATTAACTTTAGGGGTAGTATTGTAAATAATGGAAAGTTAGGGGGTTTGACCATAAAAGACTGGTCAAACTTGGGTATATTTTGGTAATTGACCAAAAGTAAAAAAAGAAACAAGTTAAATAAGACTTTGGAAGAAATTAGAAATATAAATAACAAGTTTAGAACTTATTATAAGAAAACTAGAGATTAAGAGGAAACTATGGGTAAGTAATGTAAATAACACATTTTTATGTGTTTAGAAGGTTAAGGAAATTAAATAAAGAATTTAGAAACAAGTTGTAAAAGAAATAGAGATAAAACAGGGATAAAGGAGACCCGTATATAAGTTAAGGTATACGAGGGGTATACCCGTAATTTAATAACTATAAGAAAAATCATTACTTAAGTATTTTTAATGAAAATACAAGTCATATTGGGAAAAGAAATAAATACGTATCGGGCGTATACGAAAATTTTTAGTGTACATGAATAGTACTCGTATACGTGAATAGTATACATATAAATGAATAGTAAATACGTATACATGAATAGTAAATACGTATACATGAATAGTAAATACGTATAAATGAATAGTAACTACGTATATGAATAGTCAAATACGAGACGTATACGTGAATAGTAAATACGTATATGTGAATAGTAAAATATGGTGAATAGTAAGATACGGTGAATAGTAAAAATACGAAAATTAAGTTATTTAACCACGCCGTCCTAATGAACTATAGGAGCGGAGTAGGTGACCGGAATAGTCGAGAGGTCATCTAGGAGTGGACAAACTTTGATAAGCTACGGTATGGGATTCTTGTAGCTTGTTTGCTAATGAGGTCTACCTCGGTTTGTGTGCTAGGTGTTTTTATGATACGACCAAACAGGATTAAGCATAAAACCAATTTATTGTATTGTTGTTGTGCGTACATTGCACACTAACACGGTTTGATTCAGAGCTTGTTCATTAACTATGTTTAATAACAATTGTATAAGGTTACAAATATTTCCCATTGTTAGTTGGTTAATACTGAGAGAGGTTTAACTAACCAATTGTCAAAGAGACTTCCGCTAACTAGAACTTGTGAGGAGAGGAATCCGGGACTGACTCCGGTCATGCTTGTTCAGGTTTAGGAGGTCGGCATCTGTATCAGATCTGTCTTCCGCCTAGGGTCGACAAACTGACCCGGCCATCTTGAGTGAACAGTTCGAGATGGGAGGCAACTTCAGGAGGCGCGGGAGGGTCAAGCCTACACCCCTCATAACTTAAGAATTATTGTTATTAAACCAATAGAGCTAATAACTCATTGGCTAGGGTTACTTTGACCCGACAAAATAAACAATTCAGATAGAGAACAACCAATTCTAATAGGAGAATGGTTTACACTTATAAGGTATGGTCAAACACGAGAACTAAACAATTCTCAGGCCTCAGGATTTAGGAATCTAACTTACTCATTAATGGACGTCCATTATGACGTTCGATTTATTTGAGCTGTGAATGTTTCACATAAATGTATTGATGTTATTGTACTTCTTATTATTGTTGTATGAATAATCAACTGCATGTGTATGACAAGTAGCCGTGTGTAGCCTTGATAGCTTTTGGGCTGCACGTTTTCTGTACCAGCAATATACTGAGCCCCCTGGGGCCTGTGATTTAAACTTTACAGGTAGGTGCCAGATGAGGACCCAGCCTGAGAGTAGGAGTGGGTAGAACACTAAGGGTTTAATTTGTTTACGAGGTGTGTCTGTACACTCTTTTTATAAACTGTGGTAGTAAGTTGTAATAATAGGAGAGATACTTCGAACTCGGTATTGTATTTTGTTGTAAGACTAGGTACGCACTCACGTTCGGTACACTCGGGTCCATCAGACCGTAGCTTGAGACTGGAATAGGCCTAGTTAGTCACGTGGGTGACTAACGGCGGTAACACCAACTTTTAGTACTTTCTTCCGCTGTGTTGTAATATTGTTGCAGGTTCGTTCGTGATAGTTCAGGTTTAGCAGTTGGGGTGTTACAAAAAGTGGTATCAGAGTGTAGTTACGCTCTGATGACTAGAGTTACCGAACTAGAGTAGGTACCGAGTTAGAGTAATAGTCATGGGTTTGGGTGTGAGTTAGTAGTGTGAGCTGAGTCAGATAACCACCAATAAGGGTGGAATATCTTACTATTTAGAGGCTATTATAAATGCTTAGACCAAAGTCTTTGTAATCACGAGCTTACTGTGCATTTATACTTATTCAGATGTTAGGAAGAAGAGGAGGACGAGGCCGAGGCCGTGGTGAAGAAGGAGATGAGGCTGCTGAGATCCCGGGTGGACAGACGATAGCTGAGATCTTTGCTGCCGCCCTGGGGCCCATGGGCTATCAGCCCGGTGCGGGACCGCCTGCTCCACCACCACAGCCCCGAGAGCCAAATTGGGTGAAGAGTCTCGCTGACCTTTGACCCCCACCATTTAGAGGGGAGACAGATCCCACCAAACTTGAGGCGTACATCTCAGAGCTAGAGACTGCCTTCGAGACACTTGATGTACCTACAGAAGCCAAGGTGCGACTTGCTGTGTTCTACTTGAAGGATGCGGCGAGCGATTGGTGGAAGCTAGTTAGGGCCGAACATGTGGCCAACCTAACTTCGGCTGGGAGCAGTACGCGGCCTTGCTGAGAGCCAAGTACTACCCCACCCATGTCCAGACTAAGAAGCGTTTAGAGTTGGACGCACTGAAGCAGATTGACAAGATGACGGTGGACGACTACTACTCTCAATTCACCGCTCTTATCCGTCTTCTACCAGGATTGGGATATTCAGACCAGATCCTGGTCGACCGCTTCTATGGCGGGCTGAGCCACCGACTACGCTATGGCATGGGCCCGGCAAGCTACACTACCCTGCAGGTAAAGAAAGTTGAGATTAGTTGAACTGAATGAACATTATATTAGAATGAATGTGAGACTGATATTTTTAAGAGCAGGAGTGTTATCATGCCGCTGCTAAGGTTGAAATCACCGTCCAGCTGAGGGACGAAGATCAGGCACTGAAGAGAAAAGTTGCTGGTAATAGCTCTGACAATCAGGGGCAGGGGGGACAGAAGAGAGGTAAGTACCAGCCCCCACCCCAGAAAGGCTCAAAAGGTAACCAACCAAAGGCTGCTGAAGAGCCATAAAAGCAAACCTACGGCATAGCAACGAAGCCTCAACGCTCACCTGCACCATAGGGTAACAAGTAACTCCTTAAATTGAGTTAACAGTCAGATATCAACCTTGAAATTCAATTACTAATGTTGTAAGCAAACAGGTACTGAGACCGGCAAGGGGACCGGCGGGGGATATAAGCGCCGCTACAATTGTCGTAGGTGCAACCAAGACCACCCTGGAGTTGATTGTGAAGGCAATAAGGTGGAGTGCAATTTCTGTGGTGTGTTCGGACACCGAGCTTTCGAATGTTTCAAAAACCTTGAGAGTAAAGCCTATAGACCTGGGTGGAAGGCCAAGGGCAAGGGCGTGGCCGCTCCGAATCCTGGAACCGATGGTCCAAAGGCGACACAGCCAGCTGCTAACAGGGGACCCCGGGTTGTCCAGCGATCAGGGCCGCCTGCACTACATATGGTGGACCGAGAAGACGAGGCTGAACCCTCATCGAGACCAGGTACCACTACAACCTATTAGGAAAGAAACTGTATGCTTTTTGCATTTCATGCATGAATCAGTGACTATATGTTTTGAGGGAGTTTCTAGTTAGTTAATTAGAACTCATGTAAGATAAATTATTACCACCTTAGGAAACTTCAACATTTGTTATCTAATACCTTCAACACCTAGCCTAGAAGAGACCGACCTAAAGATTCACGAATTCCCAAGGGAGCAGTGTCAGGTCATCCGCCAGGTATGATCTTATTAAAAGGATACCTGTCACCAAAGGCACAAATTTCCATCATCAGGAGTTGTAGCCAGCTAGGAGTGGGACCAGGAGGTTTCTATACACCGGAATACCCTGGAGGATCGAGAATGAAGCTAACAATGATGTGCTTGGGTAAGAACTGGAACCCTTACACCAACACTTACCAAAAGATGAGGGCAGTGGATGGAACAACACCACCAGAGATACCTGAGGAGTATCATACGGTTAATACACAAGCCGTAGGGATCGCTCAACAACTTGAGGCAGATCCAATCCCGAACCTTAAAGCAAATCTTGCATTATCAACTTCTACGAAAAGGAGGGACGACTAGGACTACACCAAGATAAGGACGAGACAGTGGAGTCTCTTAACCGAGGGATACCCGTAGTGTCTTGGTCCATTGGAGACGACGCCGAATTCCTATATGGCAAGCAGAAGCGCGTAGACCTTGCCCAGAAAGTAGTACTTAAGTCAGGAGATATTCTAATCATGGGAGGAAAATCAAGAATGCTGTAACACGGTATCAAGAGGATTAAGTTGAACACGGCACCATCGACAGTAATCAATGCCACACACATGAGACCTGGACGCTTGAACCTAACCTTTAGGAAGTACTAGCCATGTAATACACTGAAGTATTGTAATAGAAAACTCATAATGTAAAAGGATGGTTTAAATAATATCAGTGCTGATTATTCGTTTTCGACTCGTATTATACCATCAGTACTTATGATCCTTATAAAATACTTAGGTTGTGGATTCGGTTCGGAAGGTGCGTTAAGCTTACTCACAGAGGCACAGGCCGATGAGAGCGGCACTATCCTCATGGGTACCTTTCCGGTCAATGACGTTGATGCATCAGTACTATTTGACTCAGGGGCCTCGCATACCTTCGTCTCATCATCATTTGCAAGGAGGTTGGGCTAGACGCTGACGAGCTGCCAGACTTCATGGTTACGCTCCCGTCTAAGGAGAAGGTTCGATGCACTCGCTACTACCGAGCAGCCACTATCCGAATTAGAGGAGAAGACTTTCCTATCACCTTGATTGAGTTCAGAGATTTAGGGTTTGATGTTATATTTGGGATGAACTGGTTGGAGCGTGAAGAGGGGAAAATATGTCCAGAAGCCCCAAAGAAAGAGCAATAGCCTAGTAAGGCCAGGGCGACGACCGGGCGTCCCTGTCTAAGCCCAAACAAGCCACAAGCAGTGACCGGTCATTTTCGACCGGTCGCCAAGAGTCCTAGAACATAGCGTAGAAAGTGACCGATCGTCAGTGACCGGCCACCAAAAGCATCGCTACGGCCGGTCGATTACGGCCGGTCACCAGGAACATAAAATGTAGTACAAGAAGTGACCGGTCGCCTGTGACCGGTCACCAAGTATAGCACGAATAGCGACCGGTCGTCTGTGACCGGTCGATAGGGGAATAAAGCGAATACAGGTAGCGACCAAAGGTAGGGGAGTTAGGATAAGATATTTATCAGATATTTCGTAGGTCTACCAAGATATTTTTATGCCAGACTGGCACAATGTGATAAGCCAGAAGGCCTGTGAGGAAAACTATAAATAGGGGTTCACCCCTCAATAAAAGGCACGCGAATAATACCTGATAATTTCCACTGTTGCATTGATTTTACGAATCTCTCTCCCTTTGTACTCTCCTTATTCGGTAACAAGGTAACTCGGTAGGACTCGGCGATAGATTAGAATTCCAACTAGTGAATTACGCGAGAGGACTGTGTGAGAATCTAGGGATTTATACCATTTCATTTGGCGCCGTCTGTGGGACACAAACAGCTCAGATCTAGCAACCACGAGTCCACCGACGAGAGTAATAACTTTGGAGAACGTACGAAGTCGACATATCTAAGAACGAAACTGTGTTTTTGCAGGTTAGGTACGAAAATGGCACCCAGGACAAGGAAAAATCTGCAAACCAACGACGGAGGTACTGGACCCGAGGCAACCCACGACTCCATTTCCAAAAAAGACTTAGAGAACATGCTGATGAGCCTCACCAGATCCATTGACGAAAAAATCATAGAAGGAAACGAGCTCATGCAACAGGAATTGATGCTGAGAGACGAGGAAATCCAGCGAAAGTGGGAGGAGATGTCAGAGGCGATAGATCTCCTGAAGGGTCGGGATGTGGCCGGAAGCAATGACGGGAAAAGAGGCACCCGAGGGGAGGCGTTAATCACTATCGAGGAGGAGGAAGATGACGCCATCGACATGAGCCTATACCCCTTCTCCGAAAAGATCCGTAGAGCTAAACTCCCGCCCCACTTCGTCGCCCAGCAGTGGAGAAGTACGACGGTACTGGGGACCCTGCTCAGCACATTAAGAAGTTCATGTTCGCCATGAACACCTAGGGGATTAGCTCCCTCGCCTTGTGCAACCTATTCCCTGGAACACTCTCCAAGAGAGCCTTGAGCTGGATCTCGTCTAGACCACCCCAGTCGATCTCCAGTTTCAAACAACTAACCGAGGAATTCCAGCAATACTTTACGGCCAGTAAAAAGGTAAAAAGGGAAACAATAGAGCTCATGGATGTGAAACAGGCAAAGGGGAGACTGTGAAAGAGTACAGCGAGCGATTCCACAAACAGGTGGCTGAAATTGACGACATCGACGAAAAGATACTGATCAAGGCATTCGGTAACGGCTTGGCCCACCCCCGCCTCGCTGGAAAAATAGCCACCAAGGCGCCAAAATCGCATGGTGAGCTAGCCGAAATGATCCACGACTTCCTCAAATCAGAAGTTGCGGAGAATAAGGCCAAGGAGCTCCTCAACAGCTTTAGAGCTCCCGCCGCGGGTGAGAAGAAGGGAGGCCAGACAGGAGGGGTGGTTACGACCGGAGGATCACACCAAGGGGGAAGCCGGTACAAGCCTTATTCCAAGACCCCGGCCCCCCAGGGACAGCAGGCCTCGAGCTCCAGAGCCTTCCCAACGGTACTGATAGACCCAGGGAAATACGTTGCTGCCGTAAGAGAGGGACTCCTGCCCCCGCGGAGAAAGCCCAACCCGGGAGAGGTGCCGGTGGCCTTCTGTGAGTATCATGGGCACCGCAGCCACAGGACCATCAATTGTGCAAACCTCGCCATGGAGCTCAGGCTGATCGAGGAGAACAAGAAGAAAGGAAGGGGAGCACAACACAGGCAGCACTATGGTGGCTAGTCCTCCCGGCCTAAGACAGAAGAAGAAGTCCACCCAGAGTTGGACCATAGCAAGTCCTTCGGGGTAATCACAGGTCTGTAGATTGCATAGGGTAATCCTCTAGGAAAGGGGGCGAAGTCCCCATTTAGAAAGAAAGAATCATCTCTGTATCCCGCGGGAGGCCGAGGCTTGCTATTACTTTATTAAAGCTTTTTTTTACCATATAAGCGCGTGTATCCCGATAAAGCTTCATGTATCTCGAAACTTACAAATAAACAATGCTAACAAAACAAAGATACAGAAACTAATAATACTTTCCTTGAGAATGTTCATAGGACTATTCTCAGAAGTAGGGCCCCTGACCCCCAACGAAAGGAAAAGACACGTCCACGAGGTTCACCGGGAACTCTCGGACAAGAAGGACGTGAAACACCAAAAGCTTCCTCCCATCTACTTCACTGAGGATGACGAAGACGGAGTCCTGTACCCGCATAACGACCCGCTGGTCATAAGGGCTCAGGTGAACGACCGTATGATGGGAGAAATCCTGGTCGACAGCGGGGCGGGTGCTAATGTCATTTCTGCTGAGGCAGTAAAGAAACTCGAGATACCGGAAGATAGGATCAAGCCCTATTCAGCTGTACTGGGCGGTTTCGTAGGAGGGATCTCGGCTAAGTCTACAGGGAGCATCGACTTCACCATCACCCTAGAGCTAGGGGATGAGAGGCACACGGAAGAGCTGACGGCCTTCATCCTTCCCGGGCTCTCTGGGTACAATATGTACCTTGGGCGACCAGGAATAAACGCCTTCAGAGCCATTTGTAGCACCCACCATCTGAAAATGAAGTTCTTGACCCGGTCAGGGAAGCTCGTGATGGTGAGAGGGAGCCAGAAAGTCGCGCGGGTATGTGAGGCGCGGATCATGGAAAGTTTACCAGGAAACGAGATCGTCAAAACCGTAGGGTCCGAGAAGGAATTCAAGGGAAAGCTCCCCCATGCCGACGAAACAACGGAGCGGTACGAGGCTCCCGCTGATCTCCCAAAGAGGTACCTCTACGAACTGACCCCAGCAAATTCTTTAAAATTGGAAATGCCTTTGACAGCGAAGAACAAGTCCATCTAACAAGATTCCTGGAAAAAAGAAGGGCCACATTCGCCTGGAGCACAGAGGAGATGCCCTAAGCCCAGACGTTATCCAGCATAACCTCAACGTAGACCCAGCGCACCCGGCAATCCCCAAAGAAGAAGGGTGGTCGGAGCAGAGAGGGACTAGGCTGCTCGAGAAGAAGTCCAAAAACTCCTGCAGGCGGGTTTTATCAGAGAGGTGTCTTACCCCAAGTGGCTGGCGAACGTGGTTATGGTAAAAAAGTCTAATGGGAAGTGGAGAATGTGTGTGGATTTCACCGACCTGAACAAAGCATGCCCCAAAGATTTTTACCCGTTGCCATCGATAGAGAGACTGGTTGTCTCGTCGGCCCAAAGCTCCGTCCTGAGCTTCCTGGACGCATTCTCCGGGTATAACCAGATAAAGATGAATGAGAAGGACTCTGAGAAAACTTCTTTCGTCACCTCAGCGGGAATCTTCTGCAGGAATCTTCTACTACAAAGTGATGCCATTCGGATTAAAAAATGTCGGCGTGACTTTCCAACGAATGATAGACAAAGTGTTCCGGGAGCAACTCTCGAGAAATGTGGAAGCCTATGTGGATGACATAGTCGTGAGAAGTCCGTCCAAAGAACAACACATGAAAGACTTGGAAGAGACATATTCCCCACGCTCGACAAGCTCCAGATCAAGCTAAACCCGGAAAAATGCGTATTCGGGGTCACCAAAGGAAAATTTCTTGGTTTCATCGTTGGGCAGCGAGGGATAGAGGTGGATCCGGAAAAGACCCAGGCGATTCTTGACCTCAGCCCTCCCCAAAGCATCAAAGATGTCCAAGCTCTCAACGGAAGGCTCATGGCCCTAAGCAGGTTCTGTTCAAAGTTGCAGGAAAAGGCAATCCCATTCTTCAACATATTAAGGAAGAACATCAAGTTCCAGTGGGGCCAGGAATGCAAAGAAGCCTTCGAGAGGATCAAAGAAATGCTTCGAGAGTTACCTAAGCTGGGGGTCCCAACGCCCGGTCAGGACCTCTACCTCTACCTGTCCGCATCAGCATGGGCGGTGGCAGCGGTCCTAATCATGGAGCACGAAAAGAAGGAGATTCCTGTCTACTACACAGGGAAGATCCTGACCCCCATAGAAAGACGCTACACCAATATTGAAAAGGTCTTCCTTTCTCTAGTGGTGGCATCCCGGAAGCTACGACCATACTTTCAATCGCACCGAATCCTTGTAAGGACTAACTGGCCGCTGAAGCAAATAACAAATAATTCGAATGCGTTGGGACGCATGGTAAGCTGGGCAGTCAAACTCACCCAATATAAAATCCACTTCCTACCACGAACGGCGATCAAAGCTCAGGCCCTAGCGGACTTCATAACGGAGACCAGCTTCGACCAAGAAGAGGGAAAGCCACCCACCCCCTTCATCATCCAGGTAGACGGCGCTCGGTGCAAGACAGGGGCGGGAGCAGGGATTGCAGTCCAAACTCCCGATGGATGAGACATCAACTACGCCTTCCGGTTGGAGTTCGAAGTAACCAACAACGAGGCTGAATACGAGGCTCTCATTCAAGGCCTGGAGGTTGCCATTGCCCTAGGCGCAACGGACCTGGAAATATACTCAGACTCCTTACTGGTCACCCGGCAGCATACAACAATATGAGGTAAAGGAGGAAAAACTCTGGAAGTATTTACTCAGGGTCCAAGAGCTAAAAACAAACTTCTCGAGATGCGACCTGAAGCACCTTCCCCGGGCAAAAAACACCGAAGCAGACGCGCTAGCGAAGTTAGCAAGTATGGCCGAAAGGATACCAGGTAGGGGGTGGTTGGAAACCAAGACCAGTCCTAGCATAGATGAAGCCCAGGTCCTAGCGACTGAGCGCCTCGCGTTCGAGGAATCTTGGATGACTCCGATCGTGGAGTACATCCTTGAAGAAAAGTTGCCACCGGAGGACAAAGAAGCTAGGAATGTAAAGCGGCAGGCAGCGTCATTTTTCCACGAAAGGGGACGCCTCTACAAAAGATCATTCGCAAGACCCGCCCTCAGGTGCGTCACAGACGAAGAGGGAAGTGAACTCATAAAGGAGGTACACGAGGGGGTATGCGGAAACCACCAAGGAGAGAGAGCCACGGCCCACAAAATCATGAGGCTCGGTTACTACTGGCCAAGAATGCAGGACCACTGCAAGGAATACATTCGGAGGTGCGCCAGATGCCAGGAACACGGCAGCAAGATACACAACCCCCCGGCCATGCAAAAAGCCATACTATCCCCGGTACCGTTCGCGATGTGGGGGCTGGATATCACTGGCCCCTTCCCGGAAGCATCTCCCGGAAGGTTCAAGTTCATGTACGTGGCCATTGATTACTTCACAAAATGGGTTGAAGCAATGCCTGCCGTGTCCATCACAGCCAAGAGATCGCAAGAATTCGTATGGAAGCACATTGTGTGCAGATTCGGGTTGCCAAAGATCATAATAACCGACAATGGGACACAGTTCAATTGCGATAGTTTCCGGGAGTTTTGCGAGCAGTGGAAGATAGAGATAAGATTCGTGTCGGTAGCGCACCCCCAGGCCAACGGGCAGGTCGAGAATGCAAATGGGCAGATCATAAAAGCTCTTAAAAGAAGGTTAGGAAGCAAAAAGGGAGGTTGGGCCGAACTACTACACCAAGTCCTATGGTCCTACCGGACGACGGAAAAGGGACCAACCGGAGAAACACCCTTCAGATTGACCTATGGCTTAGAGGCAGTTGTCCCAGCTGAAATCATGATCCCATCAATCCGCTGGGAGTCCTATGACGAACAGCTCAACGATGAAGGAATAAAAGATCACCTGGACCTACTCAAAGAAGAGAGAGCCGTAGCGGCCGCCCGGATGGCAAAAGACAAAAGAAAGGTAGAAAAGTACTTCAATCGCAAGGTCAGGGAACGAAGCTTTGTCCCCGACGAGCTGGTCCTAAGAGAAGTCAAGCAGCCCAAAAAACTCGACCCCCAGTGGGAAGGTCCTTACATTATCCATCAGAAGGTTGGGCGAGCTTCATATCACCTAAAGAATAGCGAGGGATACGAATTACCCCATTCTTGGCACGCAGAATGCCTCAAGAAATTTTATGTGTAAAAATCGATGTAATGCTTTGATAAACATCAATAAAGGGAATTATTTTTGGAAAAAACCGCGCATCAAAAGAAACACCCGGGCCAAGGCCAACAGGATGTAATGCCCTGAAAAAGAAACACCCGGGCCATGCCCAATAGGATGTAATGCCCTGAAAACGAAACACCCGGGCCAAGGTGATAAGTGCGAAATATATAGACTTTTAAGGGTTTAATTACCTTACAATTTGTAGTATTTTAAGTAATATTTCTCACTTATCTTATGATTTTCCTAGATTTATGTTTTAATATGAATTGATATATTTTATGTATTAAATGTAGGAAAAAGTGTTGGAATCAAGTAGTTTACTTCACAAGCTTTCCAACGCAACAAACGGCGAGTAAAACGGACTTATAACGAAAAATCTGGAGCCGATTCAAGATGGGAGTATACTCGTATTATATATACATATATATTATATATGTACATCGGCTTATCTCGCGGATAAGAGAGGCGCAGACCCAACAGAGGCGTCCGCCTCTTATCTCGCGGACAAGAGAGTCACAACCGCCACTTAAGAGGCGGACGACACAGAGGCGACCGCGAGGCGGTTGAGACAGAAGAGACCGCCACTTAAGAGGCGGACAACACAGAGCGACCGCGAGGCGGACAACATAGAGTACCGCTTGATAAACAGGCGGACAAGATAGAGGAGACCGCCACTAAGTGGCGGACACGTTAAATCTGTAGGAAATCAACGGGTTATCTTCTACGCCAACTCGCTCTGCAACTTGAGACGGCGCCTACCAGAAATCACGCCGCGTTTCAGCCTTGTCCCCTGCGCAATCAATAGCTGCAATCAATGGGGAGCTGCAATCATCGAGCTCAATCAATGAAGCTGCTGCTGTGCTTCTCCTCCTCTATAAATACCAGCTTCATTCCTCCTTATTAGTGTCCTTCCGGAGGCTCCTTCCGTGGTTCCTCTGGAGTTCCAACTCACGCACCATCTCATTTCTCTCCTTCCGCCTTCTCCATTTTATTTATTTTACAGTCCACCAAATCCACCTCTAGCCTACATACACAAAATAGCAGAGCGAGACGGAGTGATTACGGATGATTTCTATCATTCTTGTTTCTGTTATTCTATTTAATATGTTAGGCTAGTTTACGTACGCTTTGGGAATAATTATTATTTCTGTATTAATTATGCAATGTTTTTACTGGTTTTAATTTAATGAAGTTTGTTACGCTTAAAGCTCTTCTCTCGCCTTTTTAATAGATCTCGCGAATTTATTAAATTGCTTGCTAAGTCTATTTTGATCAGACCAGGTGATAAATAGATAGGTTGATTAAACCGTAAATCTGGAGAAAGCTCTATTATGATTTAATGGGTTAGTATTTTCAGATGCAATTATATTTCCTCGAATTTAACGTCCGTTTACATAAGAGTGCTCGAAGCCTGATAGACCGGGCATTTCTGGTAAACGAGTTCTTATGAGGCTATGACTTAGTCCTTAAGATATTTTAAAAAGGAATTTTGCCAGACAATTACATTAAACCAGTAGGAATAGCATGAAAGAGCAGATAATATTAATCTGAACCAGAGTCCCGTTTAGTTTATCTGTTAATTTAGTTTATTTTATCTTTTCTTTTATTTATAAAAACAAGTCAATTAATCCCCCCTCTTTGTGACACGCTTAGGTACTATAATATGTACATTAGTCCCGTGGTTCGATATCCGGTCGCTTACATTTCACTATACTACTGCGACCGGGATTTGTTTGCAGCCCGACGTTTATTTTGGGTTTTAATTTCTTTTCTTTAATTTTAATTACACCACTTAAACCACTCACAATATAACGTCTGCAAAATGGCGCCGTTGCCGGGGACTAGATTTATTCTAGTTCCTAAGCCCCGGATTATTCACCTGTTTAATTATAAATATTTTGTTCTTTATGTTATAATATTTCTATATTATTTTCGTTTGTTTGTTAATATTAATTTTCTATATTTTGTTAATATTACTAATAATCTGTTAATATTAATTGGACATTTGGACAAATTGGACACCTGACTTTGGCCATCTAACGGACATCTAACTTCTGATATCTAACTTCTAACTCTTATTAACATTTAATTTCCATTGTCTCTAACATTTTATTTCCATTGTCCCTAACATTTAATTTCCATTGTCCTTAACATTTAATTTAATGAATTAACCCGCTAACTTATAATTTTTGTAATCTAACTACTAATTATTATTTTATGTGTACTAATGTTTATCTGTTTATTTGTAGCTCGTATGTTACAAGTTAAAAAAAAAAAACGAAACAGGGGTTGTCCGCAAGGACAACCGCCCCGTTTGCTCGCGGTCGTCCCACTCTTGACCGCCACTATCGGGCGGACTCACACACGCGACCGCCTCGCGGTCGACTCACTCTTGTCCGCCAGATAACCGTGCGGACGCCACACAAGAGACCGCCTCGCGGTCGTGTTTCAGAATCGAAAAAAAAATATAGCGAAACTCAGCGTTTCACTCAGTCCCGTTCTTCCCCAAAATTTCAGTCGAACTCGAGCCCAGAGAAGAACAACGAGCTGCGCAAATCGCCTCCCCCTTCAGATCATCACAAATTCCTCAAATCTTCATCAAATCTTGCAAGGTTGGTACCGAAACGCTCGTTTTTCAATTCCTAACGTTTCTATAGCTTCAAATTTGTAAATGGTAAACTATATAGGGAGAAATTAGGAGATAAACTTTCGAATCCCTAGATTCCCAAATTCGAAATTTTCGAATTTAATTGCTAATTTGTCTTGAATTTGCCTATATTGTTATAATCTACTTACATAAGGTTAGAACTTTACATATTACACTTATTTTGGGTGTTTTTGTTGAAATTACAAATTGGTTGTGCTAATTACGAAAATAAATTGAAGAAACTAGCATAAATCAATTTTTCTAGCCTTGGTTATTGAATGAAAAATAGATTATGATTCTAGGTTATTATTTACAGATTGATAGGTAACGGTACTAAAACCCTGTAACTGACTGAACTTTTTGTGGAGAAACGAAGAATTTTAGGGGAGACTCTGTCGAATTTTCGACAGAATTTGTGTTGTATAATTATTCTGTTTATGTTTTATTATTTTTCATCTTGTTTTCTTTTTTAATTTACGGAGTTGTTTATATTAAATACTAATGTTCTGTTTGATATTATTTATGTGTTGTTTATTAACATTTCGTTGTTATTAATTGTTAATTTTTATGATGTTTTCTTGATTGATTTTTATGTTGTTTTGTTTATTAAATTTTATGTTATTATTGTCTAGTAATTTTTTGTGTTATTATTACTATGTTTATTTTATTGTTATGCTGTTAATGTTGTTTGCTTTTAATTTTAAATAATATATTAGTATGCCTCGTGGTGGCAACTGCCCTGGAGCATCATCTTCTTCTGCACCTAGTCTTCAGGACGATGGTTTTGTCTCAGTAGAGGCTCGTGCCTGGTTCGATCAGCGCAAGGACTTTATCATAGAGAGGAACTTTGAGCCGGCAGTGCTAGAGGCCGCAGGGGTGGATACTATATTTGCCAGGCTAGGACTTTCAGAGGTCCTAAGGTTAGGACACGGAGTCTTTGCTCCGGACCTAGCTCGAGAGTTTTATGCTAATGCTCGGGCAGGCGATACGAGCATTACTTCGTATATACGCAGTCACCCCGTGGAGGTCACACCCTCGACTTTCGCCTCTCTCTTGCACATCCCGGATGGTCCTAGTGATATCCGAGGATTCACAGAGGAGTACCTGCAGAGGACGAAGTCCAGATGGCTTCAGGCTGTAGGTCGGAGGACCCGACGTAGAGGGGAGGAGGCGAAGGATGTCCTCCCGTTTGCTAGCTTCCCGACGCTGACTCAGAGGCTTCTCCTGGAGATCCTCAGTCATCAGATTCGCCCATCTGGGGCGCATGATGCTTCTGATGAGGATTGTGCCTTACTGGACTATTTCCTAGGTCCATTTCCACCTGCTCAGCGCCTCTCCTTCAGCCACGTCATGTTCGGCCAGCTCCATAAGGTGGTCTCTTACATGAGGACGAAGAAGAAGAAATCACACTCCCATTTTTCCCTTCTTCCTCAGTCTCCACATTATCAGTACTGTCCATTCCCAGCAGGGTTCAGGGAGACTTTAGATCTTCGTCCAGCGAAGCGCTCAGTGTCACTGCTGACTGTGCGGAGCTGGGGCTTTATGCGCTCAGATGACGGTACTTGGGTTAGGAGTGCCACTGCTCGGTCTTCCACTGCATCTTCCACAGCAGCGGGGACCTCTACTGGAGCTACACACTCAGCCGATCCTGACCCACCGTCCGCACAGGGAGAGGAGCCTTATAGGCCGACTACTGACATGATGCAGACCCCTGCTCCTGTACCTTACTCGACGGATCTACAGGCTCAGTTCCAGACCTTCCATCAGATGCAGCAGCAGATGCATCAGAGGTTTGAGAGCTTTGAGCAGACTCAGCAGAGGATGCTAGCTGAGCAGTCACAGATGATGCAGCGCTGGATCGGAGTGACGAGTTGTATCACCGAGTGGTACAGCGCTTAGACCAGGGTGACCAGTTGCAGGCACAGACCGCTCAGCTCATGCAGCGTCTCCTCGATCAGTCAGGCCAGGGACCAGCACAGCCTCCACCACCACCAAGTGATTTTATTTATTGTTATTTTATTATTTTATTTCTCTGACTTTTTTGTAGACTATTACTGTTTAAACCTTGTGCTAACATTTGATATATTCAGGAAGGTAACAGTGTGGTACTTTAAGTTTTTATTTATGAATTTTTATTTATGTTTTTCATTTAATGATTTTCTTTTGGTTCATTTGGAGTTCTGCTGGCTATATATGATTTTCTTTTCAGAACAAATTCTATGTCAATATATAGCTGAACTCACCTTTGGAAAGCAACCTCAGTTGCTTTGGATTTCAATATCTTCGGTTGAACACTTGCGCAACTCAAGTGTGAGGAACGTCTCACCCCTGCCAAGCTCTAAGTGTGAGGAAGGTACCTTCCTCAATCTACGATACAAGGGGAGTTTCACTTCTCATTTATTATATTAATGTTCAACCTACTGCATTTAATCCTTTATGAGTCTGTCATAATTTGAAAGGTCATTTTCTTGATTTAATTCTGAACAATGAGGACATTGCTCCTCTTAAGTGTGAGGAAGGAAAGACCTTTCCCTGAAATTATGACAGTAGTTCGATAATGCCACACTCACTTTTTGCTACTCTAAACTGCCTAAAATTAAAAAAATTGCAAAAATGAGATAAATAATTGTAGAAGTGTCTGAAATTATGTCAAGTGACAACTGAAAGGTAGTTTTATTTCAAGGAGTTTGTATAAAATTATTTTCCTTCAAAATACTCTATTTCCGCTCAAAAATGATAGATCTGCTAGTTGTAAAAATCAATTAGGTTTAGCTTGGGATTATGGAAATATGTGGAAAGTCAAGGAAAGAAAAGGATAAAGACAAGGTACTCCGCTGTTTATAATTTTTCTAACCAAAACAGGCCTCGTCTATCTGGTTATTAAGTTCTTTGGGGTGCTTTAACACCTATCTACCTAAGGTCTCGTGACTGGGATAGAAGACCCAACACCGCTACAAGGATAGAGAGAAAAGTCTGGGTACAGAAAAATAATGCAATTCAAAAAAAATATTTATAAATAATATGTGCTTTGTCTATACAATTTGCACATTCAAAAAAAATGTAAATATAAATTGCAATTTATGTTTATAAACATGAGTATGTGGTGTTGAAAGGTATTGCGGAATAAGGCATTACTTCACACCCCTTGTCATCCCGGTTAGTGAATGAAATTGGTTGGAAATCCCAGGTTAATCTAACTTGTTTTCTGCAGTCTAGTTTTCTATGCTTTTATTAAATTGTTCTTCTTCACTGTTTATAAAAACCTACTTCTAAGAGCAGAATTATTCTTCAATTGTCACTTTGTCTAATTCCCTTCTACACTTATTTAATCTTGTTTTATTATTAAGGCTTAGAGATAATTATTCCTTATTTGCTTGAGGACAAGCAAAAGTCAAGTGTGAGGAAGTTTGATAAGTGCGAAATATATAGACTTTTAAGGGTTTAATTACCTTACAATTTGTAGTATTTTAAGTAATATTTCTCACTTATCTTATGATTTTCCTAGATTTATGTTTTAATATGAATTGATATATTTTATGTATTAAATGTAGGAATAAGTGTTGGAATCAAGTAGTTTACTTCACAAGCTTTCCAACGCAACAAACGGCGAGTAAAACGGGCTTATAACGAAAAATCTGGAGCCGATTCAAGATGGGAGTATACTCGTATTATATATACATATATATTATATATGTACATCGGCTTATCTCGCGGATAAGAGAGGCGCAGACCCAACAGAGGCGTCCGCCTCTTATCTCGCGGACAAGAGAGTCACAACCGCCACTTAAGAGGCGGACGACACAGAGGCGACCGCGAGGCGGTTGAGACAGAAGAGACCGCCACTTAAGAGGCGGACAACACAGAGCGACCGCGAGGCGGACAACATAGAGAGTACCGCTTGATAAACAGGCGGACAAGATAGAGGAGACCGCCACTTAAGTGGCGGACACGTTTAAATCTGTAGGAAATCAACGGGTTATCTTCCACGCCAACTCGCTCTGCAACTTGAGACGGCGCCTACCAGAAATCTCGCCCGCGTTTCAACCTTGTCCCCTGCGCAATCAATAGCTGCAATCAATGGGGAGCTTCAATCAACGAGCTCAATCAATGAGCTGCTCCTCTGCTGATTCTTCTTCCTCTATAAATACGAGCTTCATTCCTCCTTATTCAGTGTCCTTCCGGAGGCTCCTTCCGTGGTTCCTCTGGAGTTCCAACTCACGCACCATCTCATTTCTCTCCTTCCGCCTTCTCCATTTTATTTATTTTACAGTCCACCAAATCCACCTCTAGCCTACATACACAAAATAGCAGAGCGAGACGGAGTGATTACGGATGATTTCTATCATTCTTGTTTCTGTTATTCTATTTAATATGTTAGGCTAGTTTACGTACGCTTTGGGAATAATTATTATATTCTGTATTAATTATGCAATGTTTTTACTGGTTTTAATTTAATGAAGTTTGTTACGCTTAAAGCTCTTCTCTCGCCTTTTTAATAGATCTCGCGAATTTATTAAATTGCTTGCTAAGTCTATTTTGATCAGACCAGGTGATAAATAGATAGGTTGATTAAACCGTAAATCTGGAGAAAGCTCTATTATGATTTAATGGGTTAGTATTTTCAGATGCAATTATATTTCCTCGAATTAAACGTCCGTTTACATAAGAGTGCTCGAAGCCTGATAGACCGGGCATTTCTGGTAAACGAGTTCTTATGAGGCTATGACTTAGTCCTTAAGATATTTTAAAAAGGAATTTTGCCAGACAATTACAATTAAACCAGTAGGAATAGCATGAAAGAGCAGATAAAATTAATCTGAACCAGAGTCCCGTTTAGTTTATCTGTTAATCTAGTTTATTTTATCTTTTCTTTTATTTATAAAAACAAGTCAATTAATCCCCCTCTTTGTGACACGCTTAGGTACTATAATATGTACATTAGTCCCGTGGTTCGATATCCGGTCGCTTACATTTCACTATACTACTGCGCCGGGATTTGTTTGCAGCCCGACGTTTAATATTTTGGGTTTTAATTTCTTTTCTTTAATTTTAATTACACCACCTTAAAACCACTCACAATATAACGTCTGCACAAGCCAACAGGATGTAATGCCCTGAAAAGAAACAACCCGGGCCAAGGCCAACAGGATGTATGCCTTGAAAAAGAACCACCGGGCCATGCCAACAGGATGTAATGCCCTGAAAAAGAAACACCCGGTGGGCCAAGGCACAGGCCAAACAGGATGTAATGCCCTGAAAAAGAAACCCGGGCCAAGGCCAACAGGATTAATGCCCTGAAAAAGAAACACCCGGGCCATGCCTACAGGATGCAATGCCCTGAAAACCTTGTTGTGAGTCGTCGCACTCAAGCAAGAACAAAAATGAAAAAACCCATCTCCGAAAACCCCGGGAGCTCTGGTCGCCTGTAGTGGGTGAATCATTAGGTGTGGGACGCCACACCCGTACCCTGGTCGGATCCCCCCGCAACTCTTCCTCTATTACACGAGGAAAAGGAAAGGGAAAGGGAACGACCGCGAGTACCATCGCTTGACTCCAAAAGCAAGGCAGAGAAAGAACAAACGAGAAATGCCCGGTCACTGATTGCGACCGGGCAACAGCAGGAACGACCGTCGTCAAACACCCTTGCCTGGTAGAAATTATAAACTTTCTTTCTCGTCCTAACTCCAAATCACAAGCATGATATCTCGTTGGAATCCTCTTTTCAAGAGCTTTACAACCATAGCTCATGAGCCCCCTGATTCTTAGGAAACACTACAAAGAAGTGTCTTTGATTCTCGAGGTAAAACATTGTCTTCTTGAAAACTCTTCCTTCTTTGATTTTCGTCAAGGCCGAGTGCCTAGGGTTACTAACCCTTCTTATTCTTCATCTTATTGTATGATTTTGGAGCCAATTTCTCTAGCAAATTGCTGTCAAAATTTCTAAGGAAAACAAGCTTAATATTAAGCTAAAGGTTAATATACAAGGTAAATCCTACAACTACCTATTTCAAGGTTCTAATTGTTGATCTATATATGATCTAACCATTTTTTTCATCTTATTATTTATTGCCAAAATTTTGGTGATTAATATTTAGTTTTTAGCTTATTAAAAGTTAATGTTTATTAAATCTAAGAATAGATTTATACTCCTTATGATATAACTATCATAATATACAAGAAAAATTCATAAACTATGGTTTATATTATGGCCGAAAATTAGGAGGTTATATATGAGTTAGAAATAATCTAACTAATTTAAATGAAGGAATTAGTATAATTAAGAGTAATATGTAAAAATTGAGAAGTTTTGGTTACTTAATATCAGGCCGAAATATATATGAGTTAATATTAATTTTCGAGAGTTTAAGTGATGAGAAAATAATTGTAGAATTAAGTTTACAATTTATAAAGAGTTTATAAGTGTTATAAGGAATTTATAAGGTTTTTTGGTATATTTAAGGTTAATCGGATGGTATATATATACTATACATTAGATAGTTAAATCTGGTGGTTTAGAGATGTTTAGAATGATTTTTGATGTTCAAAAATCTGTAGGAAAATTAGTTACGAAAATTAGAAATTAATTGGAGTTAAATTGGTTAATAAATGAGTTAGGATAAAAGAAAATACCACAAGGGTAGAATGGTAATTTCCCTGGTCAAGGTGGTCAAACGTGGTCAAACTTGGTCAATGAAAGTTTTAAAATGTTTAGGGGAGCTAGAATAAAATTTGTAGCAAAAGATTAGATATTAAATGTATAAAGGAATAAAAGTTAAGTTAAATTAACTTTAGGGGTAATATTGTAAATAATGGAAAGTTAGGGGGGTTTGACCATAAAAAGACTGGTCAAACTTGGGTATATTTTGGTAATTGACTAAAATTATAAAAGAAATTATTTAAGGAAGACTTTGGAAGGAATTAGAAATAAAAATAAGAAGTTTAGAACTTATTATGAGTAAAATAGAGATTAGAGAAAACTATGGGTAAGTAATGTAAATAACACATTTTTATATGTTTAGAAGGTTAAGGAAATTAAATAAAGAATTTAGAAACAAGTTGTAAAGAAACAGAGTTAAGACGGGTTAAACGAGACCCGTATATAAATTAAGGTATACGAGGGGTATACCCGTAATTTAATAAGTAAAGATGAATCAATACTTAATGTATTTAAAGAAAATACAAGTTATATTGGAAAAGAAATAATACGTATTGATACGGAGTATCATACCGACGTATACATAAGTAGTAAATATGTATACATGATAGTAAATACGTATACGTGAATAGTAAAATACAAGACGTATACATGAATAGTGAAATACGGCGAATAGTAAATACGAGGCCGTATAAGTGAATAGTAGAATACGAGACCGTATAAATGAATAGTGAAATACGGATGAATAGTGAAAAATACAAAAACCTAATACAAGGTCCGTGTAAGTCTAAAGTTGCTAACTGTGCAACTAATAACTGCTCACGATGTTAGTGTGTTAATGAATTATAATTGAGCTTGAAAACGCTCCTAAATGAACGAACCCGTTTAACGGTATACTATTATACCCGGGTTTAACCTAGGAGAGGTTTAAGTTGAAAAGAGAACCCAATTAGTTCTAAGACACAGGATACTTATACTAGTTCTGGTTACAGATCTAGATAGTCGGAGGCGTTCGGCGGATTAGGCGAATGTGGTGTTAAGAGCTAGCCAATCCCGGTGTACGGTATGCGATTCTTGTAGCTTGTTTGCTAACGGGGTCTACCTCGGTTTGTGTGCTATGTGTTATTGTGATACAACCAAGCAAGATTAAGCATGAAACCGATTTACTATATAGTTATTGTGTGTCCATTGCACACCAACACGAATTGATTCAGAGCTTGTTCATTAACTATGTTTAGTAACAATTGTATAAGGTTACGAATACTCCAAGTTGTTAGTAGGTTAATACCGAGAGAGGTTTAACTAACAAATTGTCAATGAGACTTTAGCTAACTGGAACTTGGGAGGAGAGGAATCCAGGACTGACTCCGTCATGCATGTTTAGGTTAGGAGGTCGGCATCTGTATCAGATCTGTCTTCCGCATGTGGCTCGTCTACGACTTGTCGCCTAGGGTCGACAAACTGACCCGACCAGCTCGAGTGAACAGTTCGAGGCGGGAGGCAAATACATGAGGCGCAGGAGGGTCAAGCCTACACCCCTCATAACTTAAGAATTAATGTTTATTAAACCAATGGAGCTAATAACTCATTGGCTAGGGTTACTTTGACCCCGACGAAAATAAACAATTCAGTTAGAGAACAACCAATTCTAATAGGATAATGGTTGACACTTATAAGGTATGGTCAAATGAGAACTAAACAATTCTCAGGCCTCAGGATTTAGGAATCTAACTTACTCATTAATGGACGTCCATTACGACGTTCGATTTATTTGAGCTGTGAATGTTTCACATAAATGTATTGTTGTTATTGTACTTCTTATTATTGTTGTATGAATAATCAACTGCATGTATATGACAAGTAGCCGTGAGCCTTGATAGCTTGTGGGCTGCACGTTTTCTGTACCAGCAAAATGCTGAGCCCCCTGGGGCCTGTGATTTAAACTTTGCAGGTAGGTGCCAGCCGAGGACCTAGCCTGAGAGTAGGAGTGGGTAGAGCACTAAGGGTTTAATTTGTTTACGAGGTGTGCCTGTACACTCGTTTTACAAACTGTGGTAGTAAGTTGTAATAATAGGAGAGATACTTCGAACTCGGTATTGTATTTTGTTGTTAGACTAGGTACACACTCACGTTCGGTACACTCGGGTCCATCAGACCGTAGCTTGAGACTGGAATAGGCCTAGTTAGTCACGTGGGTGACTAACGGCGGTAACACCAACTTTTAGTACTTTCTTCTTCTTCACTGTGTTGTAATATTGTGCAGGTTCGTTCGTGACGGTTCAGGTTTAGCAGTTGGGGTGTTACAGATGTAGAACCTAGTAAGAATTAAATTCTCTATGTAATTGCTGAGAGTGGATGAAGAATGATTGATGGACTAAGTTCCATAATTTGGAGATGTATTGATTTATGATTATGACTAGAAGGACTAAAAGATATAAAATGCTACATGAATATTTATTTGATTGTTTGAAGTTGACGTGGGAGGTAGAACTTGATCTTGGCCAGATCAAGGAAAACTGAACACAAATTGGGGTGTAAGGATAGTTCAACACTGATGCTGATCACATCAGGGTCGGATGATTCCTGAAACTCCCTACAAGTGGTCACAATTAACCACGTTAAGAGTAGATGCAGTAGCATAAAGTGGAATTGGAGTTGACATGTATTTTCTGTGTTACTCGCTCATGAATCGAGGACATGAAAACCTTTGTCTCCAGACCGGTTACTTGAGGAGTATACATCAAAGAATGTACAAAGAGTATTTTGATTACTAAAACATGCAAAAGACATGTTGTGTGACAAGTGTGGTAAATATATATATATATACATATGGCAGACCTTATGAGTCAGAATGCCTATACAGATATTGAGTGATCTATGATCTTTTAGTGTGAAGTTACCTGTGTGTTCTAAGAGATATAGATACATAGGAACTTTGGAGACAAAGTTCTTTTAACGGGGGTAGATTGAAATACCCCAAAATTAACATATTAATGAACTATCTAATTAGGATATACTAAGGCTAGAACGTGCCTTAGAAACATTAGAAGATGTGTTAAACAACAATTTACACCAAAACATGTTTTAGGATGAATTAGAGAAAAAGTGTTTTAAAGAGCACAAATAAATTAGGGAACTACCAATAAGTTCCCAAGAGATTTCAAATGTGAAATACCTCTAAGATTAGGAATACATATTAAGCGGAATTAGCGTTTAAACCGAAAACACACCTTAGAGCACAAAATGTGCTTTAAAGGAAATGTGCCGTAAGCATGTATACATGGAACTAAAAGGATAATGAGCCAAAATACCATAAGAAATAAGGTAGCAACAATTAAATGGTCATAGGAGCCATTGCGTATACTCACAAATTAACTATACAAAGTTCATAGTAAGCAGGTACTAAACTTACGAAAGTCAAGAAGAAACCACTAAACGACTTGGTTTAAATTGGAATGAGCAACATGCTATTTCATGAACAAAGTTTATAAAGGTTGTAAATATATTAAGGACACATTTAAACTAGCCAAAATAAATTGCATAATCAATGTGAACCCGGAAGCACATAAAATGGTGTTTTAAGACATTTTTGGCTATGTAACATACCTAACACATGGTATAAGTCCTTATGAACGAGATTAATACATAAATGTTACATAAATAGAAGGAAAAACAAAAAACTCAGGTCAAATGAGACCCTATGCTGCCGACATCAAGGATGAGTCACCAAGTCCAAACTACTTTAATTTCTACTATTACAACAACTAAGACTTTCTTCAATTGCCAAATCATCTTGTCCCCTTTTGAATCATTAATCAGCACTTACATGTCATATGAGAGCTCCCAATTTCGTAGCTCATCCTCTCTTTGAAGAAACAACACAAAAAAAACTCCATGTTCTTAGATTTGAGCCTTAAAGAACACCTTGCCTGGTAGAAAATATAAATTTCTCGTCCTAACTCCAAATCACAAGCTTGATATCTCGTTGGAATCCTCTTTTCAAGAGCTTTACAACCATAGCTCATGAGCCCCCTGATTCTCAGGAAACACTACAAAGAAGTGTCTTTGATTCTCGAGGTAAAACATTGTCTTCTTGAAAACTCTTCCTTCTTTGATTTTCGTCAAGGCCGAGTGCCTAGGGTTACTAACCCTTCTTATTCTTCATCTTATTGTATGATTTTGGAGCCAATTTCTCTAGCAAATTGCTGTCAAAATTTCTAAGGAAAACAGGCTTAATATTAAGCTAAAGGTTAATATACAAGGTAAATCCTACAACTACCTATTTCAAGGTTATAATTGTTGATCTATATATGATCTAACATATTTTTCATCTTATTATTTATTGCCAAAATTTTGGTGATTAATATTCAGTTTTTAGCTTATTAAAAGTTAATGTTTATTAAATCTAAGAATAGATTTATACTCCTTATGATATAAGCTATCATAATATACAAGAAAAATTCATAAACTATGGTTTATATTATGGCCGAAAATTAGGAGGTTATATATGAGTTAGAAAAATTATCTAACTAAGTTAAATTGAAGGAATTAGTATAATTAAGAGTAATATGTAAAATTGAGAAGTTTTGGTTACTTAATATCAAGGCCGAAAATATATATGAGTTAATATTAATTTCCGAGAGTTTAAGTGATGAGAAAATAATTGTAGAATTAAGTTTACAATTTATAAAGAGTTTATAAGTGTTATAAGGAATTTATAAGGTTTTTGGTATATTTAAGGTTAATAAAGGATGGTATATATATACTATAACATTAGATAGTTAAATCTGGTGGTTTAGAGATGTTTAGAATGATTTTTGATGTTCAAAAATCTGTAGGAAAATTAGTTACGAAAATTAGAAATTAATTGGAGTTAAATTGGTTAATAAATGAGTTAGGATAAAAGAAAAGACCACAAGGGTAGAATGGTAATTTCCCTGGTCAAAGGTGGTCAAACGTGGTCAAACTTGGTCAATGAAAGTTTATAAAATGTTTAGGGGAGCTAGAATAAAATTTGTAGCAAAAGATTAGATATTAAATGTATAAAGGAATAAAAAGTTAAGTTAAATTAACTTTAGGGGTAATATTGTAAATAATGGAAAGTTAGGGGTTTGACCATAAAAGACTGGTCAAACTTGGGTATATTATGGTAATTGACTAAAAGTATAAAAGAAATTATTTAAGGAAGACTTTGGAAGGAATTAGAAATAAAATAAGAAGTTTAGAACTTATTATGAGTAAAATAGAGATTAAGAGAAAACTATGGGTAAGTAATGTAAATAACACATTTTTATATGTTTAGAAGGTTAAGGAAATTAAATAAAGAATTTAGAAACAAGTTGTAAAAGAAACAGAGTTAAGACAGGGTTAAACGAGACCCGTATATAAATTAAGGTATACGAGGGGTATACCCGTAATTTAATAAGTAAAGATGAAATCAATACTTAATGTATTTAAAGAAAATACAAGTTATATTGGAAAAAGAAATAAATACGTATTGATACGGAGTATCATACCGACGTATACATAAGTAGTAAATATGTATACATGAATAGTAAATACGTATACGTGAATAGTAAAATACAAGACGTATACATGAATAGTGAAATACGGCGAATAGTAAAATACGAGGCCGTATAAGTGAATAGTAGAATACGAGACCGTATAAATGAATAGTGAAATACGGATGAATAGTGAAAAATACAAAAACCTAATACAAGGTCCGTGTAAGTCTAAAGTTGCTAACTGTGCAACTCAATAACTGCTCACGATGTTAGTGTGTTAATGAATTATAATTGAGCTTGAAAACGCTCCTAAATGAACGAACCCGTTTAACGGTATACTATTATACCCGGGTTAACCTAGGAAGAGGTTTAAGTTGAAAAGAGAACCCAATTAGTTCTAAGACACAGGATACTTATACTAGTTCTGGTTACAGATCTAGATAGTTGGAGGCGTTCGGCGGATTAGGCGAATGTGGTGTTAAGAGCTAGCCAATTCCCGGTGTACGGTATGCGATTCTTGTAGCTTGTTTGCTAACGGGGTCTACCTCGGTTTGTGTGCTATGTGTTATTGTGATACAACCAAGCAAGATTAAGCATGAAACCGATTTACTATATAGTTATGTGTGTCCATTGCCCAACACCAACACGAATTGATTCAGAGCTTGTTCATTAACTATGTTTAGTAAAATTGTAGTAGAGGTTACGAATATCCAAAAGTTGTTAGTAGGTTAAACCGCGAGAGGTTTAACTAACCAAATTGTCAATGAGACTTTAGCTAACTGGAACTTGGGAGGAGAGGAATCCAGGACTGACTCCGGTCATGCATGTTTAGGTTAGGAGTCGGCATCTGTATCAGATCTGTCTTCCGCATGTGGCTCGTCTACGACTTGTCGCCTAGGGTCGACAAACTACCCGACCAGGCGAGTGAACAGTTCGAGGCGGGAGGCAATACATGAGGCGCAGGAGGTCAAGCCTACACCCCCTCATAACTTAAGAATTAATGTTTATTAACCAATGGAGCTAATAACTCATTGGCTAGGGTACTTTGACCCGACGAAATAACAATTCGTTAGAGAACAAGTGATTGGGCAATATAATAGGATAATGGTTGAACTTATAAGGTATGGTCAAAACACGAACTAAACAATTCTCAGGCCTCAGATTTAGGAATCTAACTTACTCATTAATGGACGTCCATTACGACGTTCGATTTATTTGAGCTTGAATGTTTCACATAAATGTATTGTTGTTATTGTACTTCTTATTATGTGTATAAGATCCAACTGCATGTATATGACAAGTAGCCGTGAGTAGCCTTGATAGCTTTGTGGGCTGCACGTTTCTGTACCAGAAAAATGCTAGCCCCTGGGGCCTGTGATTTAAACTTTGCAGGTAGGTGCCGCCGAGGACCTAGTGAGAGTAGGAGTGGGTAGAGCACTAAGGGTTTAATTTGTTTACGAGGTGTGCCTGTACACTCGTTTTACAAACTGTGTAGTAAGTTGAATAATGGAGAGTACTTCGAACTCGGTATTGTATTTTGTTGTAAGACTAGGTACACACTCACGTTCGGTACACTCGGGTCCATCAGCCGTAGCTTGAGACTGGAATAGGCCTAGTTAGTCACGTGGGTGACTAACGGGGTAACACCACTTTTAGTACTTTCTTCCACTGTGTTGTAATTTGTGCAGGTTCGTTCGTGATGGTTCAGGTTTAGCAGTTGGGGTGTTACACGGGGGTGTTAACAGGATGTAGAACCTAGTGAAGAATTAAATTCCTATGTAATTGCTGAGAGGTGGAGGATGAAGAAGATGATTGATGGACTAAGTTCCATAAGTTGGAGATGTATTGATTTATGATTATGACTAGAAGGACTAAAAGATATAAAATGCTACATGAATATTTATTTGATAGTTTGAAAGTTGACGTGGGAGGTAGAACTTGATCTTGGCCAGATCAAGGAAAACTGAACACAAATTGGGGTGTAAGGATAGTTCAACACTGATGCTGATCACATCAGGGTCGGATGATTCCTGAAAAACTCCCTACAGTGGTCACAATAACCACGTTAAGAGTAGATGCAGTAGCATAAAGTGGAATTGGAGTTGACATGTATTTTCTGTGTTACTCGCTCATGAAGTCGAGGACATGAAAAACTTTGTCTCCAGACCGGTTACTTTGAGGAGTATACATCAAAGAATGTACAAAGAGTATTTTGATTACTAAAACATGCAAAAGACATGTTGTGTGACAAAGTGTGGTAAAATATATAGTTATATATATACATATGGCAGACCTTATGAGTCAGAATGCCTATACAGATATTGAGTGATCTATATGATCTTTTAGTGTGAAGTTACCTGTGTGTTCTAAGAGATATAGATACATAGGAACTTTGGAGACAAAGTTCTTTTAAACGGGGGTAGATTGAAATACCCAAAACTTAACATATTAATGAACTATCTAATTAGGATATACTAGGCTAGAACGTGCCTTAGAAAAACATTAGAAGAGTGTGTAAAAACAAACAATTTACACAAAAAACAGGTTTTAGGATGAATTAGAGAAAAAGGTGTTTTTAAAGAGCACAAATAAATAAATTAGGAACTACCAATAAGTTCCCAAGAGATTTCAAATGTGAAAATACCTCTAAGATTAGGAATACATATTAAGCGGAATTAGCGTTGTTAAACCGAAAAAACACACCTTAGAGCACAAAAATGTGCTTTAAAGGAAAATGTGCCGTAAGCATGTATACATGGAACTAAAAGGATAATGAGCCAAAATACCATAAGAAATAAGTAGCAACAATTAAATGGTCATAGGAGCCATTGCGTATACTCACAAATTAACTATACAAAGTTCATAGTAAGCAGGTACTAAACTTACGAAAGTCAAGAAGAAACCACTAAACGACTTGGTTTAAATTGGAATGAGCAACATGCTATTTCATGAACAAAGTTTATAAAGGTTGTAAATATATTAAGGACACATTTAAACTAGCCAAAATAAATTGCATAATCAATGTGAACCCGGAAGCACACTAAAATGGTGTTTTAGGACATTTTTGGCTATGTAACATACCTAACACATGGTATAAGTCCTTATGAACGAGATAATTACATAAAATGTTACATAAATAGAAGGAAAAAAAACAAAAAACTCAGGTCAAATGAGACCCTATGCTGCCGACATCAAGGATGAGTCACCAAGTCCAAACTACTTTAATTTCTACTATTAACAACAACTAAGACTTTCTTCAATTGCCAAATCATCTTGTCCCCTTATTGAATCATTAATCAGCACTTACATGTCATATGAGAGCTCCCAAGTTCGTAGCTCTCATCCTCTCTTTGAAGAAACAACACAAAAAAAAACTCCAGTTCTTAGATTTGAGCCTTAAAGAAACACCTTGCCTGGTAGAAAATATAAATTTCTCGTCCTAACTCCAAATCACAAGCTTGATATCTCGTTGGAATCCTCTTTCAAGAGCTTTACAACCATAGCTCATGAGCCCCCTGATTCTCAGGAAACACTACAAAGAAGTGTCTTTGATTCTCGAGGTAAAACATTGTCTTCTTGAAAACTCTTCTTCTTTGATTTTCGTCAAGGCCGAGTGCCTAGGGTTACTAACCCTTCTTATTCTTCATCTTATTGTATGATTTTGGAGCCAATTTCTCTAGCAAATTGCTGTCAAAATTTCTAAGGGAAAACAGGCTTAATATTAAGCTAAAGGTTAATATACAAGGTAAATCCTACAACTACCTATTTCAAGGTTATAATTGTTGATCTATATATGATCTAACATATTTTCATCTTATTATTTATTGCCAAAATTTTGGTGATTAATATTCAGTTTTTAGCTTATTAAAAGTTAATGTTATAAATCTAAGAATAGATTTATACTCCTTATGATATAAGCTATCATAATATACAAGAAAAATTCATAAACTATGGTTTATATTATGGCCGAAAATTAGGAGGGTTATATATGAGTTAGAAAAATTATCTAACTAAGTTAAATTGAAGAATTAGTATAATTAAGAGTAATATGTAAAAATTGAGAAGTTTTGGTTACTTAATATCAAGGCCGAAAATATATATGAGTTAATATTAATTTCCGAGAGTTTAAGTGATGAGAAAATAATTGTAGAATTAAGTTTACAATTATAAAGAAGAGTTATAAGTGTTATAAGGAATTTATAAGGTTTTTGGTATATTTAAGGTTAATAAAGGATGGTATATATATACTATAACATTAGATAGTTAAATCTGGTGGTTTAGAGATGTTAGAATGATTTTTGATGTTCAAAAAAATCTGTAGGAAAATTAGTTACGAAATTAGAAATTAATTGGAGTTAAATTGGTTAATAAATGAGTTAGGAAAAAGAAAAGACCACAAGGGTAGAATGGTAATTTCCCTGGTCAAAGGTGGTCAAACGTGGTCAAACTTGGTCAATGAAAGTTTATAAAATGTTTAGGGGAGCTAGAATAAAATTTGTAGCAAAAGATTAGATATTAAATGTATAAAGTAATAAAAAGTTAAGTTAAATTAAGTTTAGGGGTAATATTGTAAATAATGGAAAGTTAGGGGGTTTGACCATAAAAGACTGGTCAAACTTGGGTATATTATGGTAATTGACTAAAAGTATAAAAGAAATTATTTAAGGAAGACTTTGGAAGGAATTAGAAATAAAAAAAAGAAGTTTGGAACTTATTATGTGTAAAATAGAGATTAAGAGAAAACTATGGGTAAGTAATGTAAATAACACATTTTTATATGTTTAGAAGGTTAAGGAAATTAAATAAAGAATTAGAAACAAGTTGTAAAAGAAACAGAGTTAGACAGGGTTAAACGAGACCCGTATATAAATAAGGTATACGAGGGGTATACCCGTAATTTAATAAGTAAAGATGAAATCAATACTTAATGTATTTAAAGAAAATACAAGTTATATTGGAAAAAGAAATAAATACGTATTGATACGGAGTATCATACCGACGTATACATAAGTAGTAAATACGTATACATGAATAGTAAATACGTATACGTGAATAGTAAAATACAAGACGTATACATGAATAGTGAAATACGGCGAATAGTAAAATACGAGGCCGTATAAGTGAATAGTAGAATACGAGACCGTATAAATGAATAGTGAATTACGGATGAATAGTGAAAAATACAAAAACCTAATACAAGGTCCGTGTAAGTCTAAAGTTGCTAACTGTGCAACTAAATAACTGCTCACGATGTTAGTGTGTTAATGAATATTTGAGCTTGAAAACGCTCCTAAATGAACGAACCCGTTTAACGGTATACTATTATACCCGGGTTAACCTAGGAAAAGGTTTAAGTTGAAAAGAGAACCCAATTAGTTCTAAGACACAGGACACTTATACTAGTTCTGGTTACAGATCTAGATAGTCGGAGACGTTCGGCGGATTAGGCGAATGTGGTGTTAAGAGCTAGCCAATCCCCGGTGTACGGTATGCGATTCTTGTAGCTTGTTTACTAACGGGGTCTACCTCGGTTTGTGTGCTATGTGTTATTGTGATACAACCAAGCAAGATTAAGCATGAAACTGATTTACTATATAGTTATTGTGTGTCCATTGCACACCAACACGAATTGATTCAGAGCTTGTTCATTAACTATGTTTAGTAACAATTGTATAAGGTTACGAATACTCCAAGTTGTTAGTAGGTTAATACCGAGAGAGGTTAACTAACAAATTGTCAATGAGACTTTAGCTAACTGGAACTTGGGAGGAGAGGAATCCAGGACTGACTCCGGTCATGCATGTTTAGGTTAGGAGGTCGGCATCTGTATCAGATCTGTCTTCCGCATGTGGCTCGTCTACGACTTGTCGCCTAGGGTCGACAAACTGACCCGACCAGCTCGAGTGAACAGTTCGAGGCGGGAGGCAAATACATGAGGCGCAGGAGGGTCAAGCCTACACCCCTCATAACTTAAGAATTAATGTTTATTAAACCAATGGAGCTAATAACTCATTGGCTAGGGTTACTTTGACCCGACGAAAATAAACAATTCAGTTAGAGAACACCAATTCTAATAGGATAATGGTTGACACTTATAAGGTATGGTCAAACACGAGAACTAAACAATTCTCAGGCCTCATGATTTAGGAATCTAACTTACTCATTAATGGACGTCCATTACGACGTTCGATTTATTTAAGCTGTGAATGTTTCACATAAATGTATTGTTGTTATTGTACTTCTTATTATTGTTGTATGAATAATCAACTGCATGTATATGACAAGTAGCCGTGAGTAGCCTTGATAGCTTGTGGGCTGCACGTTTTCTGTACCAGCAAAATGCTGAGCCCCCTGGGGCCTGTGTGATTTAAACTTTGCAGGTAGGTGCCAGCCGAGGACCTAGCCTGAGAGTAGGAGTGGGTAGAGCACTAAGGGTTTAATTTGTTTACGAGGTGTGCCTGTACACTCGTTTTACAAACTGTGGTAGTAAGTTGTAATAATAGGAGAGATACTTCGAACTCGGTATTGTATTTTGTTGTAAGACTAGGTACACACTCACGTTCGGTACACTCGGGTCCATCAGACCGTAGCTTGAGACTGGAATAGGCCTAGTTAGTCACGTGGGTGACACGGCGGTGGTAACACCAACTTTTAGTACTTTCTTCCACTGTGTTGTAATATTGTGCAGGTTCGTTCGTGATGGTTCAGGTTTTAGCAGTTGGGGTGTTACAGATGTAGAACCTAGTAAGAATTAAATTCTCTATGTAATTGCTGAGAGGTGGATGAAGAATGATTGATGGACTAAGTTCCATAAGTTGGAGATGTATTGATTTATGATTATGACTAGAAGGACTAAAAGATAAAATGCTACATGAATATTTATTTGATAGTTTGAAGTTGACGTGGGAGGTAGAACTTGATCTTGGCCAGATCAAGGAAAACTGAACACAAATTGGGGTGTAAGGATAGTTCAACACTGATGCTGATCACATCAGGGTCGGATGATTCCTGAAACTCCCTACAAGTGGTCACAATTAACCACGTTAAGAGTAGATGCAGTAGCATAAAGTGGAATTGGAGTTGACATGTATTTTCTGTGTTACTCGCTCATGAGTCGAGGACATGAAAACCTTTGTCTCCAGACCGGTACTTGAGGAGTATACATCAAAGAATGTACAAAGAGTATTTTGATTACTAAAACATGCAAAAGACATGTTGTGTGACAAGTGTGGTAATATATATATATAATATATATATATATACATATGGCAGACCTTATGAGTCAGAATGCCTATTACAGATATTGAGTGATCTATATGATCTTTTAGTGTGAAGTTACCTGTGTGTTCTAAGAGATATAGATACATAGGAACTTGGAGACAAAGTTCTATTAACGGTGGTAGATTGAAATACCCCAAAACTTAACATATTAATGAACTATCTAATTAGGATATACTAAGGCTAGAACGTGCCTTGGAAACATTAGAAGATGTGTTAAACAACAATTTACACCAAAACATGTTTTAGGATGAATTAGAGAAAAAGGTGTTTTAAAGAGCACAAATAAATTAGGGAACTACCAATAAGTTCCCAAGAGATTTCAAATGTGAAATACCTCTAAGATTAGGAATACATATTAAGCGGAATTAGCGTTTACAAACCGAAAACACACCTTAGAGCACAACAAAATGTGCTTTAAAGGAAAATGTGCGTAAGCATGTATACATGGAACTAAAAGGATAATGAGCCAAAATACCATAAGAAATAAGGTAGCAACAATTAAATGGTCATAGGAGCCATTGCGTATACTCACAAATTAACTATACAAGTTCATAGTAAGCAGGTACTAAACTTACGAAAGTCAAGAAGAAACCACTAAACGACTTGGTTTAAATTGGAATGAGCACATGCTATTTCATGAACAAAGTTTATAAAGGTTGTAAATATATTAGGACACATTTAACTAGCCAAAATAAATTGCATAATCAATGTGAACCCGGAAGCACATAAAATGGTGTTTTAAGACATTTTGGCTATGTAACATACCTAACACATGGTATAAGTCCTTATGAACGAGATTAATACATAAAATGTTACATAAATAGAAGGAAAAACAAAAAAATCAGGTCAAATGAGACCTATGCTGCCGACATCAAGGATGAGTCACCAAGTCCAAACTACTTTAATTTCTACTATACAACAACTAAGACTTTCTTCAATTGCCAAATCATCTTGTCCCCTTAGTGAATCATTAATCAGCACTTACATGTCATATGAGAGCTCCCAAGTTCGTAGCTCATCCTCTCTTTGAAGAAACAACACAAAAAAAACTCCATGTTCTTAGATTTGAGCCTTAAAGAACACCTTGCCTGGTAGAAAATATAAATTTCTTGTCCTAACTCCAAATCACAAGCTTGATATCTCGTTGGAATCCTCTTTTCAAGAGCTTTACAACATAGCTCATGAGCCCCTGATTCTCAGGAAACACTACAAAGAAGTGTCTTTGATTCTCGAGGTAAAACATTGTCTTCTTGAAAACTCTTCCTTCTTTGATTTTCGTCAAGGCCGAGTGCCTAGGGTTACTAACCCTTCTTATTCTTCATCTTATTGTATGATTTTGGAGCCAATTTCTCTAGCAAATTGCTGTCAAAATTTCTAAGGAAAACAAGCTTAATATTAAGCTAAAGGTTAATATACAAGGTAAATCCTACAACTACCTATTTCAAGGTTATAATTGTTGATCTATATATGATCTAACATATTTTCATCTTATTATTTATTGCCAAAATTTTGGTGATTAATATTCAGTTTTTAGCTTATTAAAAGTTAATGTTTATTAAATCTAAGAATAGATTTATACTCCTTATGATATAAGCTATCATAATATACAAGAAAAATTCATAAACTATGGTTTATATTATGGCCGAAAATTAGGAGGTTATATATGAGTTAGAAAAATTATCTAACTAAGTTAATTGAAGGATTAGTATAATTAAGAGTAATATGTAAAATTTGAGAAGTTTTGGTTACTTAATATCAAGGCCGAAAATATATATGAGTTAATATGAATTTTTGAGAGTTTAAGTGATGAGAAAATAATTGTAGAATTAAGTTTACAATTATAAAGAGTTATAAGTGTTATAAGGAATTTATAAGGTTTTTGGTATATTTAAGGTTAATAAAGGATGGTATATATATACTATAACATTAGATAGTTAAATCTGGTGGTTTAGAGATGTTTAGAATGATTTTAGATGTTCAAAAATCTGTAGGAAAATTAGTTACGAAAATTAGTAATTAATTGGAGTTAAATTGGTTAATAAATGAGTTAGGATAAAAGAAAAGACCACAAGGGTAGAATGGTAATTCCCTGGTCAAAGGTGGTCAAACGTGGTCAATTAAAGTTTATAAAATGTTTAAACGAGCTAGAATAAAATTTGTAGCAAAAGATTAGATATTAAATGTATAAAGGAATAAAAAGTTAAGTTAAATTAACTTTAGGGGTAATATTGTAAATAATGGAAAGTTAGGGGGTTTGACCATAAAAGACTGGTCAAACTTGGGTATATTTTGGTAATTGACTAAAAGTATAAAAGAAATTATTTAAGGAAGACTTTGGAAGGAATTAGAAATAAAAATAAGAAGTTTAGAACTTATTATGAGTAAAATAAAGATTAAGAGAAAACTATGGGTAAGTAATGTAAATAACACATTTTTATGTGTTTAGAAGGTTAAGGAAATTAAATAAAGAATTTAGAAACAAGTTGTAAAAGAAACAGAGTTAAGACAGGGTTAAACGAGACCCGTATATTAATTAAGGTATACGAGGGGTATACCCGTAATTAATAAGTAAAGATGAAATCAATACTTAATGTATTTAAAGAAAATACAAGTTATATTGGAAAAAGAAATAAATACGTATTGATACGGAGTATCATACCGACGTATACATAAGTAGTAAATACGTATACATGAATAGTAAATACGTATACGTGAATAGTAAAATACAAGACATATACATGAATAGTGAAATATGGCGAATAGTAAAATACGAGGCCGTATAAGTGAATAGTGAATACGAGACCGTATAAATGAATAGTGAAATACGGATGAATAGTGAAAAATACGAAAACCTAATACAAGGTCCGTGTAAGTCTAAAGTTGCTAACTGTGCAACTAAATAACTGCTCACGACGTTAGTGTGTTAATGAATTATAATTGAGCTTGAAAACGCTCCTAAATGAACGAACCCGTTTAACGGTATACTATTATACCCAGGTTAACCTAGGAAGAGGTTTAAGTTGAAAAGAGAAACCAATTAGTTCTAAGACACAGGATAATTATACTAGTTCTGGTTACAGATCTAGATAGTCGGAGGCGTTCGGCGGATTAGGCGAATGTGGTGTTAAGAGCTAGCCAATCCCCGGTGTACGGTATGCGATTCTTGTAGCTTGTTTGCTAACGGGGTCTACCTCGGTTTGTGTGCTATGTGTTATTGTGATACAACCAAAAGATTAAGCATGAAACCGATTTACTATATTGTTATTGTGTGTCCATTGCACACCAACACGAATTGATTCAGAGCTTGTTCATTAACTATGTTTAGTAACAATTGTATAAGGTTACGAATACTCCAAGTTGTTAGTAGGTTAATACTGAGAGAGGTTTAACTAACAAATTGTCAATGAGACTTCAGCTAACTGGAACTTGGGAGGAGAGGAATCCAGGACTGACTCCGGTCATGCATGTTTAGGTTAGGAGGTCGGCATCTGTATCAGATCTGTCTTCCGCATGTGGCTCGTCTACGACTTGTCGCCTAGGGTCGACAAACTGACCCGACCAGCTCGAGTGAACAGTTCGAGGTGGGAGGCAAATTCAGGAGGCGCAGGAGGGTCAAGCCTACACCCCTCATAACTTAAGAATTAATGTTTATTAAACCAATGGAGCTAATAACTCATTGGCTAGGGTTACTTTGACCCGACGAAAATAAACAATTCAGTTAGAGAACAACCAGTTCTATTAAGAGAACGGTTGACACTTATAAGGTATGGTTAAACACGAGAACTAAACAATTCTCAATGAAATACCCCAAACCTTAATGTGTTAATTAATTATGTAATTATAATTTTCTAAGGCTAATTAAGTCCTTAAGATCATTAGTGAAGAAAGGAAAACCAAAAAGAAAAGGGAAATGCGTAAAAGTCCCAAAATGTGAAAATACGTATTTAATTATTTTAGGTGGTACATAACCTTCATTAGAGTTATAAATATATTTTTATACCTTAATTACACATTAAGAACATGTGGGAAAAATTCCGGAAGAAAACGGATCCAAACAATGCATTAAAACGCTAACAGAGTCTTAAAGCACGTTTTTCGAGAAAAATCCGAAAACGTGACTTTAAACAGTTAAATGACCCCGTAAAAATAAGAGTCGATTATATAACTATAATTAAACATTAATGGGAGTTTAACAACCATTAAAATTAAAGAATGAGAAAATTCCGGAAAACGGTCCCGGTTAGTAAATGGTACTAAACCGGGTAAATAAACGAGCGTTTTCTGTTGAAAGACGAAAAATGCTCCAGCGTGTTTATATTAGTGGGCCGGTTTTATTAATGTAGACAGCCCACTCACATAAGACTAGTTAACTAATTAATTAAGTCAAAAGAGCTAAATAGCAAAAGGGTACAAATACCCCTTATTCTCTCTCTCCTCTCTTATTTCTTTTTCCCCTCTCTCTCTTCCTCTCTTTCCTCTTTTCTCTCCCAGCCAGTTCCTCCCTCCTCCTCTGCCGATGGAGTTCTCCAACCTAGCCAACAATGGCTTCCTCACTTCAATGCCATGCCCAAGCTCCATTTGACCTCCAAATCAAAAACAAATCACATTCTTCTTCCTCTCATCCTCCTCTATCATCCTCTCTTTTCGAAATTTCAAAAGGATGAAGTTGACCTCCATGGGTTTTCCCCATTTGAAGAGAAAATGGCACCAATGTGAAGCTTGGAGTCTTCTCTTCCTTCTAATGGATTTAAAGATTTCCAAGAAAAAGTCATTTTTCCCTCATCTCTTGGTGTAATCGATTTTTCACCATTGTTGATACCTTGTTTTTCTCCTTGTTCTTGAGCTCCAAATTAATCCTTCAATGGTGGAGTAATCCCCTTCTTGATTCAAGGGAGAGAATCCCTCTTAAAAACTTCAAAAAGGTAAACCCTAACTTGTGTTCTAAGCCCTTTGATTTGATTGAATTTTCTAAGGGTTTAGGTAATTAATTGTGTATGTGTTTTTGTGTTCTTGGATGTTGGGATGGAGTTGGAAACTCCATACCCTCTCAACCGATTTTGGAGAAGATGAGGAACAAGAGGAGAATTAAAGAGGCTTGTAAAATTGAGGTAAGGAATTCACCTTAAACCTTGTGTATAACTGGTGTTTGGGATGGGTAAACGAATTAATGTTGAGTTGAGGGCCTTAAGAGCCAAATATTGTGAGTTGTGATTGATAAAGGTGGTTATTGAAGTTGTAGAGTTTATGGTGATTATGTTGTTGTGATGAATTTAAGGTTTTGTTATGTGCTGTTAGGACCCTTGTAAGGGTGTGGCTAGACTAGGAATGAGAAGGATGAAATTGATGATTTGGATGTATAAGGTTTATGGGGAGGTTATGGCAAAATTCTGGTAGAAAATGAGTGTTGATGATGGTTTTATGGATGAGAGAATTTAGGTGTTACTTGGGTTGTTTAGTGTTGAGAGAGTGCAAGAATGATAGCAAAATGGTGCTTGATGATTTGGGATTTCAAGGAAAAGAATGGGTGTTTGTAACTTGTGAAACAAGGATTGAGTATAGGTTTATTAGAAGTGCAATTCTAGGAAGAATTTGCCTCTGTTAGCTGAATTTTTGGGTACGTCCGAACTTCCGTCTGGACTTGGAAGTTCGGACATGCCCCGTCGTTTTACAAATTTTCTGAGTTTTAAGTTGTGTCCGAACTTCCGTCCAAACTTGGAAGTTCGGACACTCGAAAAATTTCCCAGGTTATTTTGCTTCGACTTGTGTCCGACCTTCGATGTCCGGACACAAGTTCGGACGCCTGTAAGTTTTCTTCAGATTTGGCCTCGACTTGTGTCCGAACTTGGAAGCTCGGACACAAGTTCGGACGGGTAGAAAATTTTCTTTGGTTTTTGCTTCGACTTGTGTCCGAACTTAGAAGCTCGGACACAAGTTCGGACATTCGACAGTTTTCACCCATTTGAGTCTCGACTTGCGTCTGAACTTGGGAAGCTCGGACACAAGTTCGGACATAGTGTAATTTTGAGCAAAATTTTGTTTAAGGGTAGGAAATGGTACCCAATGATTGGGATTGATGAGTAATGATGTTATAAGGTTGTTAAGGACATGTTAAGTGTGTTATAATGGCAATTGAGTGGTGAAGAATTGTAATAAAAATGTGAAAGTTAAACAAGTTAAAAATATGGAGTTATAAAACTACTTAACGGGGTTAACCATGGGCGCATTAGTCGTTAAATAGTTATATTACCCCGATGTTAATGGAGATAGTTATAATGTTACCAGTTTTTCAAAGATTTTCAAGGAACATGTGATGGCACATTAGAATGCACCTTCGGTGACAGGTATGGTTTTCTTGCAACCTGTGTCCTACCGGATTACACCGGCTTGTATGCCAACGTGTTTTCTGTGTGTTTGCCACCTTGCAAGATAAAGCATGAAATGAGTTTATAGTAATTCATTATTGTGGCTGTAACACCCCTACCATTAATACTTGCTTACCGTCCAATCTTCTTACACGTCAGATACACGCAGCGGATACTTACTTACATACAATGGGTGATACAATGCCGTTAACCACCCACGTGGCTAACAAGGCTACTACTACTGCTTACAGCATCGGTCTGATGGACCAGAATCCCGAGTACTACACTTCCACAACACATACCCCATTCATCAAACGAATACTACAAGGTTTCATTCAATACTTTACTCCTTCGTAAACCATACAATACAAAATACATAACCGAGTTTACTAGGTTCCCAATACAATTACAATGCTTCTTCCAAGTTCATACATACTCACTAAGAGACTGCTTACTACCCGTTCCTCTCAAACTACTTGCTTCTAATTACAAGGGTGTGCCTCCGGTCTCTTACCTTGACCATATTCGCTTCGGTACCTGCACACTAAAAACGTTCCCCCTAGGGGGTCAGCTTTCGCTGCGCATGATAACCGCATACCCCGCGTACTAGTGAGGGTACGCCGACCACTTGGTCGTATACATGCGGTTGATTTCATTCAAACATACATGCATACATGTTCTTATACATAATATTGTAATACATTACGCAAGACATACACACATACATACACTTCTTCACACGCAAGAAGTACAACATAAACCATTCAATACATACTTACCTTCTTCGACATTACACATACACATTACATACACAATATACAATTCTGGTTAGCTTCATTGGTCCACCCGGGTTAATCGGGTGGAGATTACTCTTTTACTCGTTACTTCATACATACGCATACATACTCATACATACTTACGGATCCATACTTACTTACTCTTACTCTTACTCAAGTTAAGTCGTCGGGACCTCCGGCCCTGGGGACTACACCGTCCCACCTCCGGGATTTACTTGACTCACCAATCCGGGATGCTACCCATTTAAGGGATTTGGGCCGCGGATCAGTTTAAGAGTCAGGAATTGAAGCCAACCTCTTGTGACTCCGCATCCTCACGCGTGGCCGAAGCTATATCGGACTTCTACTCATTCCGGTTTACTCACTTAAGTTAGGAGTTAGGTAGTTAGGAATTAGCAGAAGTCATTCATTCAAGCCACAATAATACAATACAAAGTTCATATACACATCCATACAAAATACAGTGCAATATACAAGTACACTACGAAATACAATACACATCATCATCATTCATATGTTTCATGAATTATACAAACTATTGTTCAAGACAAATATCAAGAACAATGTAAACAAGCACAGGTAAGTGCAATATAGTCCGATTCGTGCATTTATCTTATTTAGGTGATCAAGTAAGCACACAAATCGGGGTAACCAGATTAGGATACAGGGCATGAAGAAATCATACCTTTCACCGTTGTACTTGTATCCCAACGTTCCTCGGTATTCACAATTCAAATCCTATGATATACATACAACCGAATAATTAATCTAACCATCATTAATTTAATTCGGTTACCCTTACGCTTCCTAACTCATACTTACTAAGTCTTCACATTCTTATACTTACATTTTATTTACTTACTTTTAATTACTTAACAATGGTTTAACTACATATATATGCACATATGTATAGGGGGGTATACATATATATATATATATATATATATTATTATTATTTGATTTATTAATTTTTTTTTTGTATGACTCGACCGAACTTGCAAGTCCGGTCGCAAGTTCGGTCCAAGTCAGTAAGGAATACGCTGGAGAATTACAGGGCCGACCGACCTTGCAAGTCCGGTCCCAAGGTCGGTCCATTCCAGTAAGTTTCGTATGTGAAAATTTTAGCCCGACCGACCTTGCAAGTCCGGTCGCAAGGTCGGTCCATTCCAGTAGCTTACTCGACGGAAATTTTTCTGGCCCACCGAACTTGCAAGTCCGGTCGCAAGTTCGGTCCATTCCAGAAGGTTACTGACGGGAGAATTTTTCTGGTCCGACCGAACTTGCAAGTCCGGTCGCAAGTTCTGTCCATTCCAGAAGCATTTCCGTCTTTGTAAATCTGGGCTCGACCGAACTTGCAAGTCCGGTCGCAAGTTCGGTCCGGCCCAGTATTTGCATTTTACTTCTGTTTTCAGTTCTATACTTTACCCATTGTTTCTCCAATCTTCTTACATGTAATCCCACATGTTTAAACACTACCTAGGCCCACCAAATTGCCTTAGTTCATCCACCAAATTCCTTACCAAATCCATCAATCCACTTACACAATTTTCCTCACTTCATTCCAGCACTTATACCTATTTTCTTTCTTCATTGCTACACATTTTTAAACCAACTTCTACCATCCAATACTTCCTCTACCAATATCACTTAGCATCCCAAATACCTCCTCTTACCATGCCAATTCATTTCCAAGCAATTGTACCATCTATACCCAAGTCCAATATTCATTTTACCAATTCCTACACACTAATTTTTCCTAACTTCTCCAAGGCATTTTTACACACTTTGCTACGGATTTTTACACTTCTTGTTTCTCATACTACAACTACCTCTTCATCACTACTAAACATATCTACCAATCCAATGTACACCTTGGTTCTCCCATTCACCAAGTCATTCTTAGATACATACTTCCTACCAAAATTTCACCATAGTTCACCTACTTTCCATACTTCTCCACACTCACATTTTTCATCAAATTCATTCCTAATCTAGCCACACCCATACAAGGGTCCTACCAGCACACAAAGCTATACAAACCATCACATTACATCAATACTCCATCATGCATCAATACCAATACCCATGCACAATATACTTGGCTCTAAGGCCTACAATTTACTTACTAGTTCCCTAATACTCAAAACTTCATAAACTTCAATACTAATACATTAGTTCGGGTTCTTTTATTTGTTTACCCATCCCATTACTCTAATGCATAAAAATTAACATTAGTAAAGAGCTCTTACCTTGAGCTTATAATTCCTTCATTTTTTCCCACTTCTCCTCTTCCCTTCCTGTACAAATTCGATTTTGTGGGGAATGGAGTTGCCAAACTCCATTCCCATCACCCAAAGCATACAAAACAAGTATAATTAATATACTAACCCTTACATTTATACTAACTCATTGAGATATTTAAACAATTTCTAGGGTTTACCTTTTGAAGCTTTTAGGAGGGGTTTTAGCCCTTGGTTCAAGAAGGTGCTCTCACCACCATTGGAGGGTTGAAACAAAGCTCCAAAACAAGAGGAAAAACAAGGTGAGAGAGAGGGGAAAGTCGGTTATGCCCAAGAGATGGAGAAGAGTGAGGTCTTTCATGTAGATTTTTACCTTGTTGGAAAGAGGAGACTCCAAGCTCCACAATGGTGTGCCTTTCTCTTCAAATGGGGAAAACCCATGGAGATGAAACTCATCCTTTTTGAATTTTGAAAAGAGAGAATGATAGAGGAGGCAAAAGAAGAAGGATATGGAGGAGATGAGGGGATTAAAAATATGTATTATTTTTGTGATGGAGCTCAACTGGATGTAGAGAGGTGAGAGAAGAGCTGGAGAAGCCATGGTTGTAATGGGGAGCTCAAAATCACCAGCACCACAGGTAAAGAGAGAGAAATCGGTGGGGAAGAGAGGAGATAGGAGAGGATGAGTGAAATGAGAGGTGAGAGAAAATTAAGTTGCTTTTTGCTTTATGTACTTTGCTTCCTTTTTCTTTCTTCTTTACTTACTTAATGAGTGTGTGAGGGGCTGTATTAATAGCTAAAACCGGCCCCCTATATTACTACTAGCTGGAGCGTTTTTCGTCTTTTACAGAAAACGCTCATTATTTTACCGGTTTAGGCACTATTCACTAACCGGGCCCGTTTTCCGGAATTTCCTCGTTTCTTTATTTTATTGACTACTAAGCTCCATAAACGCTTAATAATTATTATTTAATGGTTTATAATTTTTACGGGTCTGTTTGACCACTTAAAATCACGTTTCCGGGTTTTCTCGAAAACGTGCATTAAAGCCCTATTAGCGTTTTAATGCCTTATTTGGATCCGTTTTCTTCGGGGGTTGTTCCTGTATATTATTTAGGTCTTATTAAACCTTTAGAATCCATATAACATGCTAACCGAGGTCTCATACCTCCTGTGGTTACTTAACGCTTATTTAGCATTTTCCGCTTTTAAGCGTTTATTTATTCTTTTGGATTTATTTTTCTTACCAGTATTAATTAGGTACCCTTAGGCCCTTAAATACGTATTAGATTAATTTAAACCCTATATTTAAGTTGGGTATTTCAATCTACCCCCTTAGGAACTTTGTCCTCAAAGTTGTTCGAGGTTATAGGTTTACAATGCTTACTCATTCTTACGTGTCTAATACCAAAGCCATACCTTCTTCCTCCTTACAATTCCCAAATCCATTACTCAGGGTCTCTACATACCATACCACACCAATGTACTATAGTTACTCCAATCCGCATTACTACCGACCATCCGGTTCCTCATTACCAATTTATATATACCTACAATGCAAGGCTATTCCTAAGCAATGCAATACACATTCCAATCCCGTAGGCGCTCAGGTCATCTAGACACGGGACTCCTCTATGTCCCGCCGCCCTTGGAATAATACCACATACTACCTTACTATCTTCTTTGGTGCACACTTCTAACACATCCTCATTCTCCATACTAAGAAATTCTTCCACCACTACAATTAAAATTTATAAAACATACAATTCCATATTCCAGTTTATATTCATTACTTCTATCCTATGTGTGATTCTTGTGACCACTTGAGGGGAGCTTCAAGGATCATTCGACCCTGATGTGATCAGCATCAGTGTTGAACTATCTTTCCACCCCAATTTGTGTTCGGTTTCCCTTGATCTGATCAGGATCAAGTTCGACTTCCCACATCAGATTCAATAAAACAAATAATTTAATTGTTTTCATTTTCATCTTTTTACTCTTTCTAGTCGTAATTACGAATTCATACATCTCCAAAGGATGGAATCAGTCCATCAATCATCCTCACTCTACTTCCCAAATGCTTTACTCCATGGTTCAATCCTAATGCTCATTTCATCAACCTTCACCACTTCCATCCATTACTCACCATCATATCCTATATTCTAACTAAGGAATACTACATTTATAAGATTTAGTTGACTTCAATTGTTTCAAATATTTTACTTACGATTCCACTACTCATAACTTCATTCATCTACTATCCTCATTCATTTCGTACTACTTCTTCAAAGGTTACAATACTTGTGGAGCTCCGTCCACTACTCATTACTTTTCTTTTACTAATACTCTTACATTGGTGTTACAAGATGGGTATACTCCTCCTATGGTATTTGCATGTCTAATGCCTAATTACCATAATTACAGTGTGAATGAGTACTTATGTTTATTTAACATAGTATCAATCATCAATTTGGTTCTCATTTGTGCTATGCACATTATGGTTTATGTGTTTTATTCACAAACTTACATTAAGCGGTTTTCGCTCTACCCCCTTAAAAGGGATTACGCCCACGTAATCTCCCATATGTTAATATAAACATTGGTTATTTATTATTCGGGCAATCCGAAGCGTTTAGCTTCACTACCGTATACTATACAATATGCTCTGGTCAAAAGGATCTTAACCATACCAATGGTTTAGTCTTTGCACAAGAACTTCTATATGAGTTTATTTAACTCATCATTAATTCGGTTCTAGCCTATTAGGCTTCAAGGCATTAATAGCCATTGTATTATACTCACTAGGTACATTAATCTCCTAGCTAGAGCCCACTAGCTTCTGCTGCGCGACCCTGATAGCTTGGGTTATTCACCCTTCTTGTTATCCTTAATGTGCTATACATCACCTTCTTATCCATCTATTATGGGAATAAGGTTTACTAGACAATGCGGTATTCTTTTACCGTGTTTGAACTCGATGAGTTGTAGGTTGTAACCAGCTCTCTGGCAATCTAGTATACACACTATTTGTACCTCCACGATCATTCGCTAAGCTCCGACTTATTGTCGGGCAAGGTTAAGTCACTACTTAGTTGTAGCGCTTCCTCTGTTGTCAATAGCTCCTGGATTATACATAAGTTCTTCTGGTTCAGTACAAGTGTTCTTTACTTGTATGACCTTGCATTTTCTATGCGTTGGTCCTAGTGACTTCCTTGTATCTCCTTTCACCTTATATTCCAATGGAATTCACATCTTGTGATTATTAGTGTGTTATACACTCATTCGTGCTTCTTTGGCCTTAGGCCACACTGTATGTTGCTAAGCTTGCTTGACTGGCTTATGCCATGTCGTGGTGAAAGGAAAGATTTACTACGGTTTACATTCTCATATCCCTAGCCATCTCATTAGATCATTAGTTGCGCAGGTGCAATACCAAAACACTCAGTCATACAGAGTGCAGAGGCGTAACACCTTGACAGTAAGTCACTTACGTGATAGAAGGAATATTTCTACCTTCATCTCGTACTTATACTCCTTGTCATTACTGTTACTTCCTACTCTGTCCTCATCTGTCTCTTGTTGCGCACCGTATTCTTACTCATTATACAACATTGTTTTTTTACTGTTTCTGTTACTGTGATAGTTTTATCTTTACTCATTGCCATTGTCATTGGCACCATTCCCTTATGGTATGTATACCCTGGGGTTTCCAATGTTCGTGTGTATGACGGTTGTCGTGGCATACCACAATATTAATCTTCCCCATGTGGAGATGTTCTTCTATTTGGTTTCCTGTGTAGGTTAGCTTACCTCTTATTCCGTCATCATTTGTGATACAATTTATCAAGTATCTTGGTTGACCAAGGATGAGATAACTCATCGGGTCATAAGCTCTCTTGAGCGTTAGTCATTCGTGGTTCAATGTGTATTCACATAGATTGTTTGACAATTATTGTCTTCCAGTGCTGAGCATTGGTTATAGGCTCTAGCTGTGTAGTTCCACTTGTATGCATATCACCGGGACATCCCAAGAAACTTCAAGGGTTTTCTGGTCCCGTTCTCCAATTGAGAGTATTCTATTACTGATAAATGAAGTTCTTGTTGAGGGGGATGCATCCACTCATAAGTCTCGTGACGAGGTTTATCATGTTGGTATTTATACAATGGTTCAGCACATTCTTGGGTGCATATATAGTATGCTTACTCCTTAAGTCATAATGTTTGGAAATCCCATTTCCTTATTCCATCGCCCCTTGGCAATGTCTATATGCGTAGGCTTTCCCGTTATAATAGATGGAAGCCTTTCTAAGGTTTCACATTTTCACCACATTGGTGGTCTTCGGTTAACGAGGGGTACCTTCCCTTGGGTTTCTCGTAGTGTCCGAGCGTGGACTAGGCCAATGTTGGCATTATCATGATTCTTATGCCTCTGTGCTACCATTGCTACAGAAGGCATGGCGGTAATTAAGAACTCCGTCAACTGCGTACTAGGCTGATGCCCTAGTGACAGTGACATTGAGTTTGCCATTACTCCAAGCCACTCAGGATGTTGGGTTTGAATTTATGGTCAGTTGTTGATTTCTTGTCGTATGAGGCAATATTTCTTGCAAGTCTTGTTAGTAATGGTGTGGGTTTTGCAACCGTTTAAGGTTACACATGCATCAAGTTTTATGGCTTTAAAGCCATATTGCTGTAAGCTATACTCTTTGCAAGCTGCTTATACATGTTTCCACTCCATGTATACCGTCATAGGTTGGAGGTATTATGGGCTCCATGGTAAGTTCGTGGCATCACCTTCCGTTCATAGGAGACCCTTAGGCAATCTGGTGCTGATCAGTGCCTTTTGTAGACTAGGGTATTTCCTGTCAAGTGAAGAACTCCTTGGCTTTGTTAACCGAGTGTTCTTAGCTCCTGTATTCTTGTCTTGACGCTTTGTTTGACTGTTGTTAATCCAGTCACCCTCAAGGATTGCTCCTAGGCGTTGTTAGATTATGCCGTTACATCCGGCGAATGTTTACGATGTGTTATCATTATACCGCCTGCGGTATTGTAGTTAGTTATTTCTCTTTTGGGTTATAACGTCTCCTGTCGTTGGTAAGACCGTCTGTACTTGCTCCCAGTGCTTGAGACTAGGTTACATATTCTCTCCGATTATGGATTGTGCTTCGTAGTAATCTTGTGATTGCTCTTGGGAGTTCTGTCCCGTTTGTTGAGCACTGTGGTGTTCACGTAGGCAACTGCCTTACAGTGTTTAGCTGGGTATACCATCCAGCTGTCAGGTAATTGCTTGGATTATTTGAGACATATCCAATGTCTATACTTACTAGTATGTGCTCTTTGCACTTCCTAGTTCTTATTCCTCATCTCCAGATGGATTCTCTGAGTTCCTTGATACTTGATCGTCTGAGGTGTCCAGCTGTTCTGGTTTGAACTCACTCATGGTCCGTAAACGGAGTTGACTACTTCCCGTGTGTCACCACTACATGTATACATACGTGGGGTACCATATTGACACGTTACCACCACTTACCCAACTATATGTCGGGCCCGCAAGCTCCTTCGGAGTGCGGTTGTCCCACATCCCGTAACGGGTACACTCGTAGTGTTCGCCACACGCCTAGGTGAAGTATTCTATTGTCAACTCCTCTTGTATCATTCTTTGATACTCACTGTAATGCTGTTGGTCTGGTTTAAAAATCCAAGGTTTTAAAAGAAGGTTTTGGTTTTGAAAGAAAACTTGGTTTGAAAACTATGGTTCGGTGTTAAAAGAAGTTCTTCATGGCATAGCCATGTTCGAAATCTTGACCAAGTCCAGCTTCTCGCTGACTGGTATGTTCTAAATACAGTGGTCGGGCCGTCAGGCCTTCCCATGTTTTCATTCCTCCTGTTGTTTAGGATATTTATTCCTGTAGTCGCCTCATTACGGTCACAGCACGTTCCGATGTGCTTGTGAAGTGTTGGGGTTTCTCCGCGTGTTCCCTGTCCTTAATGCACTTGCCGTGGCAAGTGCGTGGTACTGGTGGTTTTTGAGTATCCTATACCGATCACGGTATGGTTTCCGCCTACATTTGGTAGTCTTGTCGACTCTTCCTTTGATCTTATTGATCTTCAATTGGTATACTCGATCCTTTAGGTAGCTTCTTGGTGGTCTAGACATGGCTGTCGTAGATCTGGGTACTTCTCCACTCCTTGGAGGTTCCCGTTCTATTTGGTTTAGTGTCGTTCCCTGTGGCTCGTTCCCACACATTTGTGGTGGTTACTGAGCCTTCCTCTTTAGGTACTACGCTTATAGTCCTATGGGATTATATGTCATGGTTGTTATTGTAGTTGTCTGAGCTATATTGGCCAGGTATTGCAACCTTAGTGGCGTTGTAATTCTAGAGTTAACTGCTTCCGACTATGTCCTTAGTCGGCTAGCATACCGTTGGTGGTATTATTCAAGTATTACTATCCCGTAGAATTGTGTCTCGGGTTCCGTACTGCTCCCTTTTTCATTCCGTTGCACGGTTAGTGCTTCTGTCCTGTTGTTGGTTGACTAGCTAGGTTCACGACTGCTAAGCACGTCGCCCCATGCTGTTGCATGTTGTAGCCTCCTCGTGGTTGGAGTGTCCATCCTACCGCTATTACGTGCGGTGTTGTGGTTCAACCGGGATCCATCTCCGGGACTTCCAGTTCTTGGAATCTACCATGTGTCGGTTCTTGTTTACCGTGTGATTGCTTCACAACTGCCAGATCGGGTTTCCCTGAGTATGAGAAGACTTTTCTTCTCTCTGGCGTCCTTTCCCAAGTTATGCAGTGGGGTTTGCGCGGCGGGCGGGACTGGTATTGTAGGTATCCGGTACTCACCGGTAGTTCCTAACTAGCATATCTCTAATGCTATCACTCAGCCCTTAGCCCTAAGTTCCTAATTCCTAACTCGGTATTCCTAAGCTCGGTATTTCCAGTCATCAGAGCAATACTTCGCTCTGATACCACTTTTTGTAACAACCCTACCATTAATACATGCTTACCGTCCAATCTCCTTACACGTCAGATACATGCAGCGGATACTTACTTACATACAATGGTTGATACAATGCCGTTAACCACCCACGTGGCTAACAAGGCTACTACTATTGCTTACAGCATCGGTCTGATGGACCGGAATCCCGAGTACTACACTTCCACAACACATACCCCATTCATCAAACGAATACTACAAGGTTCCATTCAATACTTTACTCCTTCGTAAACCATACAATACAAAATACATAACTGAGTTTACTAGGTTCCCAATACAATTACAATGCTTCTTCCAAGTTCATACATACTCACCAAGAGACTGCTTACTACCCGTTCCTCTCAAACTACTTGCTTCTAATTACAAGGGTGTGCCTCCGTCTCTTACCTTGACCATATTCGATTCGGTACCTGCACACTAAAAATGTTCCCCCTAGGGGGTCAGCTTTCGCTGCGCATGATAACCGCATACCCCGCGTACTAGTAAGGGTACGCCGACCACTTGGTCGTATACATGCGGTTGATTTCATTCAAACATACATGCATACATGCTCTTATACATAATATTGTAATACATTACGCAAGACATACACACCACTTCACACGCAAGAAGTACACAACATAAACCATTCAATACATACTTACCTTCTTCCGAATTACACATACACAATATACAATTCTGGTTAGCTTCATTGGTCCACCCGGGTTAATCGGGTGGAGATTACTCTTTTACTCGTTACTTCAAACATACGCATACATACTCATACATACTTACGGATCCATACTTACTTACTCTTACTCTTACTCAAGTTAAGTCGTCGGGACCTCCGGCCCTGGGGACTACACCGTCCCACCTCCGGGATTTACTTGACTCACCAATCCGGGATGCTACCCATTTAAGGGATTTGGGCCGCGGACCAGTTTAAGAGTCAGGAATTGCAGCCAACCTCTTGTGACTCCGCATCCTCACGCGTGGCCGAAGCTATATCGGACTTCTACTCATTCCGGTTTACTCACTTAAGTTAGGAGTTAGGTAGTTAGGAATTAGCAGAAGTCATTCATTCAAGCCACAATAATACAATACAAAGTTCATATACACATCCATACAAAATACAGTGCAATATACAAGTACACTACAAAATACAATACACATCATCATCATTCATATGTTTCATGAATTATACAAACTATTGTTCAAGACAAATATCAAGAACAATGTAAACAGCACAGGTAAGTGCAATATAGTCCGATTCGTGCATTTATCTTATTTAAGTGATCAAGTAAGCACACAAATCGGGGTAACCAGATTAGGATACAGGGCATGAAGAAATCCTTTCCTTTCACCGTTGTACTTGTATCCCAACGTTCCTCCGGTATTCACAATTCAAATCCTATGATATACATACAACCGAATAATTAATCTAACCATCATTAATTTAATTCGGTTACCCTTACGCTTCCTAACTCATACTTACTAAGTCTTCACATTCTTATACTTACATTTTATTTACTTACTTTTAATTACTTAACAATGGTTTAACTACATATATATGCACATATGTATAGGGGGGTATACATATATATATATATAATTATTATTTGATTTATTAATTTTTTTTTTGTACGACTCGACCGAACTTGCAAGTCCGGTCGCAAGTTCGGTCCAAGTCAGTAAGGAATAACGCTGGAGAATTACAGGGCCGACCGACCTTGCAAGTCCGGTCCCAAGGTCGGTCCATTCCAGTAAGTTTCGTATGTGAAAATTTTAGCCCGACCGACCTTGCAAGTCCGGTCGCAAGGTCGGTCCATTCCAGTAGCTTACTCGACGGAAATTTTTCTGGCCCACCGAACTTGCAAGTCCGGTCGCAAGTTCGGTCCATTCCAGAAGGTTACTGACGGAGAATTTTTCTGGTCCGACCAAACTTGCAAGTCCGGTCGCAAGTTCTGTCCATTCCAGAAGCATTTCCGTCTTTGTAAATCTGGGCTCGACCGAACTTGCAAGTCCGGTCGCAAGTTCGGTCCGGCCCAGTATTTGCATTTTTACTTCTGTTTTCAGTTCTATACTTTACCCATTGTTTCTCCAATCTTCTTACATGTAATCCCACATGTTTAAAACTACCTAGGCCCACCAAATTGCCTTAGTTCATCCACCAAATTCCTTACCAAATCCATCAATCCACTTACACAATTTTCCTCACTTCATTCCAGCACTTATACCTATTTTCTTTCTTCATTGCTTCACATTTTTAAACCAACTTCTACCATCCAATACTTCCTCTACCAATATCACTCCTAGCATCCCAAATACCTCCTCTTACCATGCCAATTCATTTCCAAGCAATTGTACCATCTATACCCAAGTCCAATATTCATTTTACCAATTCCTACACACTAATTTTTCCTAACTTCTCCAAGGCATTTTTACACACTTTGCTACGGATTTTTACACTTCTTGTTTCTCATACTACACTACCTACCTCTTCATCACTACTAACATATCTACCCAATCCAATGTACACCTTGGTTCTCCCTATTCACCAAGTCATTCTTAGATACATAATTCCTACCAAAATTTCGCCATAGTTCACCTAATTTCCTTACTTCTCCACACTCACATTTTTCATCAAATTCATTCCTAATCTAGCCACACCCATACAAGGGTCCTACCAGCACACAAAGCTATACAAACCATCACATTACATCAATACTCCATCATGCATCAATACCAATACCAATGCACAATATACTTGGCTCTAAGGCCTACAATTTACTTACTAGTTCCCTAATACTCAAAACTTCATAAACTTCAATACTAATACATTAGTTCGGGTTCTTTTATTTGTTTACCCGTCCCATTACTCTAATGCATAAAAATTAACATTAGTAAAGAGCTCTTACCTTGAGCTTATAATTCCTTCATTTTTTCCCACTTCTCCTCTTCCCTTCCTTGTACAAATTCGATTTTGTGGGGAATGGAGTTGCCAAACTCCATTCCCATCACCCAAAGCATACAAACAAGTATAATTAATATACTAACCCTTAGATTTATACTAACTCATTGAGATATTTTAAACAATTTCTAGGGTTTACCTTTTGAAGCTTTTAGGAGGGGTTTTAGCCCTTGGTTCAAGAAGGTGCTCTCACCGCCATTGGAGGGTTGAACAAAGCTCCAAAAAACAAGAGGAAAAACAGGTGAGAGAGAGGGGAAAGTCGGTTATGCCCAAGAGATGGAGAAGAGTGAGGTCTTTCATGTAGATTTTTACCTTGTTGGAAAGAGGAGACTCCAAGCTCCACAATGGTGTGCCTTTCTCTTCAAATGGGGAAAACCCATGGAGATGAAACTCATCCTTTTTGAATTTTGAAAAGAGAGAATGATAGAGGAGGATGAGGGGATTACAATATGTAATTATTTTTGTGATTGGAGCTCAAATGGAGGTAGAGCATGTGAGAGAAGATGGAGAAGCCATGGTTGTAATGGGGAGCTCAAAATCACCAGCACCACAGGGAGAAAGAGAGAGAAATCGGTGGGGAAGAGAGGAGATAGGAGAGGGATGAGTGAAATGAGAGGTGAGAGAAATTAAGTTGCTTTTTGCTTTTTGTACTTTGCTTCATTTTTCTTTCTTTCTTTACTTACTTAATGAGTGTGTGAGGGGCTGTATTAATAGCTAAAACCGGCCCCCTATATTACTACTAGCTGGAGCGTTTTGCGTCTTTTACAGAAAACGCTCATTATTTTACCCGGTTTAGGCACTATTCACTAACCGGGCCCGTTTTCTGGAATTTCCTCTGTTTCTTTATTTTTTTTTGACTACTAAGCTCCCATAAACGCTTAATAATTATTATTTAATGGTTTATAATTTTTACGGGTCTGTTTGACCACTTAAAATCACGTTTCCGGGTTTTCTCAAAAACGTGCGTTAAAGCCCTATTAGCGTTTTAATGCCTTATTTGGATCCGTTTTCTTCAAGAGTTGTTCCCGTATATTATTTAGGTCTTATTAACCTTTAGAATCCATACAACACGCTAACCGAGGTCTCATACCTCCTGTGGTTACTTAACGCTTATTTAGCGTTTTCCGCTTTTTAAGCGTTTATTTATTCTTTTGGATTTATTTTTCCTTACCAGTATTAATTAGGTACCCTTAGGCCCTTAAATACGTATTAGATTAATTTAAATCCCTATATTTAAGTTCGGGGTATTTCAGTGGCGTAATTAATTCCGATACCGTTTAACCTTAATTATGTGTTAAATAATAGTTAACCGACCTTAGGTTCACATAGGAGATCGGTATTCGGAATAAACGTTCCAACCCACGGGAACGTTCTAACTATGGCTATCCGTGCATTAGTGTATGTTGTGACTATGTGTAATGTATGTGACTTGTTCAGTATGTTGTTGTTATTGGATATTGTTATCCGTGTTGTTGAATGGGATGTGATTTTCGCTGATGTGTCTACCGAGTTAGTAACACAATGTGATGTATGTATGTGATAAGTTCCATAAAGAAACCTCTAACTAATAAGTATATGTTATGTATGGTGAGGAATCCGGTCGTTCCGGTCATGCGTGTTGTTTGGGAGTTGATGTATATATGTGAATTAACTTCCACTCTGTTATGTTAGGGTTGTTTATCCTTCTTGGATGTACGACCTCCCACTAGCTTAGCCAAAGCTTACCTACCCGACCTCCACATCGGGCTAGGAGGGAAATTATGTGTAATGTTGGTAGGGTGTTGTTGCCTAAGTTGCTTCGACTCCCTCTTTAATATGTTACGGTTGTTTTTCCTCCTTGAATTACAACCACCCACAAGCTTAACCAAGGCTTACCTACCTCATCATTATCGGAGCTAGGGGAAAATGTGTAAGGTGTGATCGGTCCTATATGAGGCCGCCACACCCAAGTAAAGAAAATGTATGTATGTTGTGCTCGGGCTTATATCACCCCGGCACTCCCTAAGTAAAGTTTATGTTCCCTAAGAGGGATGGAATTAAGTTTGTGTATGTTATTAAGTGAAACGTGTTGTTATGTTGTGTGTGCTAACCGTGTGTTTGTGTTCTGTTAACGGTTGTGTGCTCTTAAGCATGATGTATGTGTGTAATGTGTGCATGTTTTAAATAAAATCAACCGCATGCTAAGACGACAATTAGTTGTGCGTGGCCCGGTAGCATGCGGGCTGCGGGATTACCATACCAGCAAAGGTGCTGAGCCCCTTGGGGGCCACCCTTTCTTCTTTTCCTGTTTCAGGTACAAGGAACTGAAGCCGTTCGAGAGTAGGACGGGGTAGTTGTTCGTATGTGGTAGTCATGTGAAATGTGGAGGTATTGTAGCTGTAGTAAGACCAAAATTGTGTCGGCGTGAGTTAGTAAATACTCGGTACAGTTGTAATGTAAGTGTATAATGAATGTTGGACATGGAACGGGATTAATGTGTAGTTGCTCGGGAGTTTAGTCCATCAGACCGGTACGATGTATGTATGTTAGCCTTGTTAGCCACGAGGGTGGCTAACGGCGTGTAACACCAAAGAGTTAAGTGATGTTGTGAGTTGAGAATTCCGCTGCGATACGTTATTAAGTGTGTGTTGTTAGTAGTTGGGGTGTTACAAAAAGTGGTATCAGAGCGAAGTATCGCTCTGATGACTGAATTACCGAGCTTAGGAAGTACCGAGTTAAGAGTTTATTACTTTGGGTTAAGGGGTGAGTGATAGCGTGAGAAGTAAGCCAGTTAGGAAATACCAGTGTGTACTGGGAACCTACAATATCCATCCCGCCCGCCACCACAAACCCTATTCTATAACTCGGAAAGAACGCCAGAGAGATGAAAGTCCTCTCTTACTCGGGAATACCCGATCTTGCTGTTATTAAATGTCCTTATAAGTACGGAGAACCTGTCACACGGTAGATCCCGAAAGGTGTGAATCCCGAAGACGGTCTCAATTGTAACAATGTCTGCCGCATGAGGTAGCGAAAGGTGAAGAATCTTATGCATGAGAGAATGGAATTTCCGGCAACCTGGGTCGACATGCGAAGCAGTCGAGGACAACCAGCATGCAAGCACTAACCGTGCAACAGTGGCGTAGTGGAGTAGTAGAACCCGAGACGAGTGTCTACGGGACTACAATGTTGACTAACACACCAACGGTACACCAACCGAGCAAGGAACTACAACGTAGTGCGAGGAGGATACAATACAAAGTAAAAGGGGGTCTCCCAGAAGGGGAAACACCCTTGTTGATAGTTATCGGGTGCAAAGAGTGAGAAGTACCCAGAAGATTTATTGCTAAGGTTGTAAGATCAAGCAAGGGCCAGCAAGGCCAATGATGTCAGAGTGGGTCAAAGCAGTACCGCAACCGATGTGTATTGAACCAGTAGCCAGTTAGCATGGCGCACTTGCCATGGCAAGTGCTGCTATAACAAGGCTGTACGGAAAATTTTAAACAAACTACCGGTACTTAGTAAAGTACCATGAAGTTAAGTGGGATTATCATAAACCGTGGAAGGGCTTAATAGCCTGGCCTCAGTACTTGGAAATACACCAGTCAGCAGAAGCTGGACTTGGATGAGGCAAGAAACGTTGTCAAACCAGGAGAATTTTTCTTTCAACTTAAATCCATTTTCAAAACCTTTTTCAAAACTAGATTTCTTTCAAACCCATTTTATTTCAAATCGTCTTTTCTTTAACCAAACCAGAAGACCTACTCGGTCCATTAGTCTCTTTTTTACATATATCTCTCAGTCCCACGGGTAAGTTTTACCCAGTACTTTTGAAACCGACGGAAACCGGTAAACCCAAGGGTAGCAACCCGAGAGAATGGATTGAGTTAATAATAATACAACAGCGAATACACTTCCCTTGATTAAGTTCGGGAAGCATGGAATGCATATTATCACAGGATAATATAAGAGGAGTTGACAACAGAATACTTCACCTAGGCGTGTGACGGACACTACGAGTGTACCAACAGTAATGTGGGACGACCCACTCCGATAGGAGCTTGTGGGCCTGACAAACCTTCTTATGGGGTAGTCGGGTAAGTAGCAATGTATCAGTAGGATTCCCCATGTATGTATACGAGTGGAGTCTGGAACACGGGAAGTAGTCGACTCCATACTACGGTCCGAAGTAAAAGTCAGACAAGAGTAATAAACTACCATCGAATGGTTGAAGTAAAGGAACCCAGTTAAGTTAAGAGGACTAAAGGGATTAGTGAGTTATTGCGAGGAAATGTTTAAGAATCTAGAAGTGTGAAGTGCACTGACTAGTAAGTAAAGACATCGCATATGTCTCAAGGATCTGGATGGATGAACACAATAGCTGGAGTAAGTACCCAGCCTATATATGGCGAGGCAGATGCCTACTATGGATATGTTAGTGTGCAATGATCGGGATGAGACTCCCGAGATGATCACTAGAGATATCAATCTCACTAAGGAGAATATCAACCCAGCAAAGAACGCGGGGCGAAGTAGAATTAAAAGTACCAATGAGTGCAAGCCAGATGAAAAGGCATAACCTAATAACACCCAGGAGTTATCCTTAAAAGGGTGTTTGGGTCAACAATGGTTGAACAAGATACGTGACAGAAACGCAAAGGCTGAAATTAACACCAAGTTTAAACACAAGTCGTCAGAGGGAAGTCTGACATCCTTGAAGGGGCATCCCATGAAAGGAACCGTGATACTACGACCTTGTCATGGAGCCCAATACCAATCTAAACCATGTAATGTGTGTGGACAGCCTACAACGGGCAGAGCTCGAGGCAATAAGGCTTAAAAGCCACAAATCGAATGTGTTAAGAAAATGTTATTGATCACAGAAGTTTACGTTATATAAGTAAGTAAGCGGATAACGAACCACTGCTTAAAGTGTGGGGACACCTCTTGATATTGTGAGACCGCAACAGCGGTAGTTATGTGAACTAAATTCAGAGAATGTGTTAAGAGTTGACCATGTTGTTACTACGAAAAGAAGTATTCGTACCAATTGTGCAGACGGAAAGGGTGATAAGCCTAATGGCAACCACCATCGGTGTGGGATGCTAGATGTGTAATGAACAACGCTCAAGGAGCATAGGGCTCGAAGAGTAGAGTATTCAGCAGTCAGCCGAATAAGTGGCAAAACACAGTGTAATAGCGGAAGCTAATATAATAGCGGAAGCTAATATAATAGCGGATGCAGTGTAAGTTAATGTTATACAATGAGTAAGAGCATGGTGCGTAGTAAGCGACCGTTGCACAAGTATTGTTAAATAAGAATGTGGCAAATAAGACTAGTTATGAGTGAAACTCAATGGGCATACAAGGTAAGTGACAACAAACCCACTGGGCAATAAGCCAATGGTCGGTACTATGTGATAAGGAACACAGTGTGAATTCCTATTGCAATTGCATAAGAGATTTACTGTCAAGAGTTTACGCCTCTGCACTCTGTATGACTGAGTGTTTTGGTATTGCACTTGCGTGGTAATGATCGAGTGGGATAGATAGGAAGTTTGGGTAATGTCAATTGTGATGAAGGAACAAGAATTATGGTGTGATAAAACCGATGCATAAGAGAAGCACGATCGTACCAATCAAAAGGGTACTTGATTGGCATAAGTGACTACAATAACACGATTGTTAAATATCGGTATGGAATATAACTCAAGTGTTGGAAATAAACGACAGAGTACTACACAATAGGTAGTAGCTCAAACGTAACCGATAGTAAGTCGGAAGAAATTAAGTAAATCAGTGTGGAATACAGTAAATTATTATGGAAGTAAATAGGAAGTTGTAACTCACCGAACTCGCTCTTGGTAAGAAATACCACACGTCGGTTGAGAAATCGTTATTACCAAGATGAAGGTGATAATCGAAGATATACTATACAGTAAGAATAATGAAGGGGGCGAACTAAGCTCGAAGTTATCAAGAGTCGCGCAGCAGAAACTAGTGAGCCAGCGATTCAAGAGTTGGATGTGCGTTGTGAACATGAGTGAATGGCAATTATTAATGCCTAGAAGTTTCACAGGCCAGAATCGAAACTGGTTATGAATTAAATAAACTCTAAAGAAAATTCTTGGTTAGGGACTAAACCGCCAATATGGCTAAGATCCTCAAACCAGAACACATGGTATAATAAACCGCGAGGAGATAAAACACTTCACGACGGTAGAACGTTTAAACTAGTGATTAAGTGATTGATTACGTGGGCGTAATCCCTTTTAAGGGGGGTAGAGCGCAAAACCGTTTAGTGTGTTTTACTGTACGAGTGTACGTGAACTATGGTGTGCATAGCACAAAATGATTTATCTGATGATGGGTGCGTGTGTTACATAAATATACGCATTCATTCATGGTTAATAGTGGTAATTGCGCACAGAAGATGCGAATACCATTGTGATAAGTGTGTTATTTGTTAACAGATGTGTGTGAAAGTATAAGTATAAGGGAGTAGAAAAACCCCGGGAATTAAAACCCCGACAATATATGTTCATATGATACTAAATGTAAAACCGTGTATTGTATTTTGATAAAAGTATATATATATATATACAGTATTGTGATTTATGAAGAGGTATCACACCGATATAGAACCTAGTAAGAATAAAATTCCCTAGGTAACTTGGATTAAGTTGAATTTGGGTGATGATTGATAGATGGAGTTCTATCCCTTGGAGATGTATGATTATGACTAGATGGATTAAAAGATAGAAAATGGTATATGCTTGAATTAGTTGTTGGTTGAAATTGAAGTGGGAGGTGAAACTTGATTATCATGAGATCAAGGGAAGCTGAACACAAATTGGGGTGGAAAGATAGTTCAACACTGATGCTGATCACATTAGTGTTGGATGATTCTTGAAACTCCCTATAAGTGGTCACAAATAATCACATCAGAATAAGATGCGGTTAAAAATAATTGGACTTGGAGTTGTAGTGTGTTTTTTAAAAGAATTTTAAATTGGTGGTTCTGGATTTTCAATTGTTATTTTCAAGACTTCAATTAATATTTTTAAGATTATTAAGTGGTATTTTCAAAGGAAGGACTACCTTTATGTGACCTAGTAAAGGATTTTCAACTAGTATCCTTCCAATAAAGGATTTCATTATACTTAACCTCATAGAGGGTATTTTCCTATTACTTGCTCACGAGCTGAGGACGTACGAGCCTTTGTCTTCGGACCGGTGACATGAGAAGTATATTTTAAAGATGTATGCAATTGTTTTGATCTCCCAAAAGAACGGGGAACAGAGTGTTCATCGCGACCGGTTCTGCGGGATCACAGTGTATATGTACTCAACATGGGTCTCGAACCCATGAAGAGATGGAAAAGGAATTTCTGGTTGATATACATGCTATGACATGTTGTGTGGTATGTGTAATAATTATTATTTTGACCTTGAGTCCTAATGTGGATAAGTTCCGGAAGTGTTATGTTATCAAGACCTATGTGTCTAAAGGATGTTGTGTTATCAAGACCTATGGGTCTAAATGTTGTTATGTTACGCAGACCAAGAGTCTAAGGGTTGTTACGTATGTGCAAATGTTGTTAAGGTACCCAGACCATTAAGTCCGAGGATACTATGTAAGTATGTTATGTCATGTTATGTATGTATGGATGTGTTACCCGGACCGTTAAGTCCGAGGTTGTGATGTAAAGTATGTTTGTTATGGAAGTTTATGTTGCAAGTAATCCCTGTGTTCTAATTCAAATGACGCTAAGGAAGTGTGAACTTCGAGGACGAAGTTCTTTAAAGGGGGGTAGATTGAAATACCCCAAACCTTAATGTGTTAATTAATTATGTAATTATAATTTTCTAAGGCTAATTAAGTCCTTAAGATCATTGGTGAAGAAAGGAAAACCAAAAAGAAAAGGGAAATGCGTAAAAGTCCCAAAATGTGAAAATACGTATTTAATTATTTTAGGTGGTACATAACCTTCATTAGAAGAGTTATAAATATATTTTTATACCTTAATTACACATTAAGAACATGTGGGAAAAATTCCGGAAGAAAACGGATCCAAACAATGCGTTAAAACGCTAACGGAGTCTTAAGCGCGTTTTTTCGAGAAAAATCAAAACATAACTTTAAACAGTTAAATGACCCCGTAAAAATAATAGTCGATTATATAACTATAATTAAACATTAATGGGAGTTTAGCCATTAAAATTAAAGAATGAGAAATTCCGGAAAACGGTCCCGGTTAGTAAATGGTACTAAATCGGGTAAATAAACGAGCGTTTTCTGTTTGAAAGACGAAAAACGCTCCAGCGTGTTTATATTAGTGGCCGGTTTTATTAATGTAGACAGCCCACTCACATAAGACTAGTTAGCTAATTAATTAAGTCAAAAGAGCTAAATAGCAAAAGGGTACAAATACCCCTTATTCTCTCTCTCCTCTCTTATTTCTTTTTCCCCTCTCTCTTCCTCTCTTTCCTCTTTTCTCTCCCAGCCGATTCCTCCCTCCTCCTCTGCCGATGGAGTTCTCCAACCTAGCCAACAATGGCTTCCTCACTTCAATGCCATGCCCAAGCTCCATTTGAGCTCAAATCAAAACAAATCACATATTCTTCTTCCTCTCATCCTCCTCTATCATCCTCTCTTTCGAAATTTCAAAAGGATGAAGTTGACCTCCATGGGTTTTCCCATTTGAAGAGAAAATGACACCAATGTGAAGCTTGGAGTCTCCTCTTCATTCTAAGGTAAAGATTTCCAAGAAAAAGTCATTTTTCCCTCATCTCTTGGTGTAATCGATTTTTCACCATTGTTGATACCTTGTTTTTCTCCTTGTTCTTGAGCTCCAAATTAATCCTTCAATGGTGGAGTAATCCCCTTCTTGATTCAAGGAGAGAATCCCTCTTAAAAACTTCAAAAAGGTAAACCCTAACTTGTGTTCTAAGCCCTTTGATTTGATTGAATTTTCTAAGGGTTTAGGTAATTAATTGTGTATGTTTTTGTGTTCTTGGATGTTGGGATGGAGTTGGAAAACTCCATACCCTCTCAACCGATTTTGGAGAAGATGAGGAACAAGAGGAGAATTAAAGAGGCTTGTAAAATTGAGGTAAGGAATTCACCTTAAACCTTGTGTATAATTGTTTAAGTGTTTGGATGGGTAAACGAATTAATGTTGAGTTGAGGGCCTTAAGAGCCAAATATTGTGAGTTGTGATTGATAAAGGTGGTTATTGAAGTTGTAGAGTTTATGGTGATTATGTTGTTGTGATGAATTTGAGGTTTTGTTATGTGCTGTTAGGACCCTTGCAAGGGTGTGGCTAGACTAGGAATGAGAAGGATGAAAATTGATGATTTGGATGTATAAGGTTTATGGGGAGGTTATGGCAAAATTCTGGTAGAAAATGAGTGTTGATGATGGTTTTATGGATGAGAGAATTTAGGTGTTACTTGGGTTGTTTAGTGTTGAGAGAGTGCAAGAATGATAGCAAAATGGTGCTTAATGATTTGGGATTTCAAGGAAAAGAATGGGTGTTTGTAACTTGTGAAACAAGGATTGAGTATAGGTTTATTAGAAGTGCAATTCTGGGAAGAATTTGCCTCTGTTAGGTGAATTTGGGGTACGTCCGAACTTCCTTCCGGACTTGGAAGTTCGGACATGCCCCGTCGTTTTACAAATTTTCTGAGTTTTAAGTTGTGTCCGAACTTCCGTCCGAACTTGGAAGTTCGGACACTCGAAAATTTTCCCAGGTTATTTTGCTTCGACTTATGTCCGACCTTCGATGTTCGGACACAAGTTCGGACGCCTGTAAGTTTTCTTCAGATTTGGCCTCGACTTGTGTCCGAACTTGGAAGCTCGGACACAAGTTCGGACGGTATAGAAATTTTCTTTGGTTTTTGCTTCGATTTGTGTCCGAACTTAGAAGCTCGGACACAAGTTCGGACATTCGACAGTTTTCACCCATTTGAGTCTCGACTTGCGTCCGAACTTGGGAAGCTTGGACACAAGTTCGGACATAGTGTAATTTGAGCAAAAATTTTGTTTAAGGGTAAGAAATGGTACCCAATGATTGGGATTGATGAGTAATGATGTTATAAGGTTGTTAAGGACATGTTAAGTGTGTTATAATGGCGATTGAGTGGTGAAGAATTGTAATAAAAATGTGAAAGTTAAACAAGTTAAAATTATGGAGTTATAAAACTACTTAACGGGGTTAACCATGGGCGCATTAGTCGTTAAATAGTTATATTACCCCGATGTTAATGGAGATAGTTATAATGTTACCAGTTGTTCAAAGATTTTCAAGGAACATGTGATGGCACATTAGAATGCACCTTCGGTGACAGGTATGGTTTTCTTGCAACCTGTGTCCTACCGGATTACACCGGCTTGTATGCCAACGTGTTTTTCTGTGGTTTGCCACCTTGCAAGATAAAGCATGAAATGAGTTTATAGTAATTCATTATTGAGGCGTAATTAATTCCGATACCGTTTAACCTTAATTATGTGTTAAATAATAGTTAACCGACCTTAGGTTCACATAGGAGATCGGTATTCGGAATAAACGTTCCAACCCACGGGAACATTCTAACTACGGCTATCCGTGCGTTAGTGTATGTTGTGACTATGTGTAATGTATGTGACTTGTTCAGTATGTTGTTGTTATAGGATATTGTTATCCGTGTTGTTGAATGGGATGTGATTTTCCCTGATGTGTCTAACCGAGTTAGTAACACAATGTGATGTATGTATGTGATAAGTTCCATAAAGGAACCTCTAACTAATAAGTATATGTTATGTATGGTGAGGAATCCGGTCGTTCCGGTCGCGCGTGTTGTTTGGGAGTTGATGTATATATGTGAATTAACTCCCACTCTGTTATGTTAGGGTTGTTTATCCTTCTTGGATGTTCGACCTCCCACTAGCTTAGCCAAAGCTTACCTACCCGACCTCCACATCGGGCTAGGAGGGAAATTATGTGTAATGTTGATAGGGTGTTGTTGCCTAAGTTGCTTCGACTCCCTCTTTAATATGTTACAGTTGTTTTTCCTCCTTGAATTACAACCACACACAAGCTTAACCAAGGCTTACCTACCTCATCATTATCGGAGCTAGGGGGAAAATGTGTAAGGTGTGATCGGTCCTATATGAGGCCGCCACACCCAAGTAAAGAAAATGTATGTATGTTGTGCTCGGGCTTATATCACCCCGGCACTCCCTAAGTAAAGTTTATGTTCCCTAAGAGGGATGGAATTAAGTTTGTGTATGTTATTAAGTGAAACGTGTTGTTATGTTGTGTGTGCTAACCGTGTGTTTGTGTTCTGTTAACGGTTGTGTGCTCTTAAGCATGATGTATGTGTGTAATGTGTGCATGTTTTAAATAAAATCAACCGCATGTTAAGACGACAATTAGTTGTGCGTGGCCCGGTAGCATGCGGGCTGCGGGATTACCATACCAGCAAAGGTGCTGAGCCCCTTGGGGCCCACCCTTTCTTCTTTTCCTGTTTCAGGTACAAGGAATTGAAGCCGTTCGAGAGTAGGACGGGGTAGTTGTTCGTATGTGGTAGTCATATGAAATGTGGAGGTATTGTAGGTGTAGTAAGACCGAAATTGTGTCGGCGTGAGTTAGTAAATACTCGGTACAGTTGTAATGTAAGTGTATAATGAATGTTGGACATGGAACGGGATTAATGTGTAGTTGCTCGGGAGTTTAGTCCATCAGACCGGTACGATGTATGTATGTTAGCCTTGTTAGCCACGAGGGTGGCTAACGGCGTGTAACACCAAAGAGTTAAGTGATGTTGTGAGTTGAGATTTCCGCTGCGATACGTTATTAAGTGTGTTGTTAGTAGTTGGGGTGTTACACTCAGGCCTCAAGATTTAGGAATCTAACTTACTCATTAATGGACGTCCATTACGACGTTCGATTTATTTGAGCTGTGAATGTTTCACATAAATGTGTTGTTGTTATTGTACTTCTTATTGTTGTTGTATTAGTAATCAAATGCATGTATACGACAAGTAGTCGTGTGTAGCACTGTTAAGCTTGTGGTCTGCATGTTTTCTGTACCAGCAATATGCTGAGCTCCTTGGGGCCTGTGATTTAAACATTGTAGGTAGGTACCAGACGAGGACTCAACTTGAGAGGGGGAGCGGGTAGAGTACTTCGGGTCGCTTTTACATTTGTTACACGAGTTGTGCATGTACGCTCGTTTAGTAATTGATGAGATGTTAGTATGGTGTATTAGGATATGAGATACTCGGTATAAGTTTTGGTTTATGAATTGTATTGTATAGATGCTCGAGTAACTATCCGGTTAGTCAGACCGTGACTTTTAAGAGAATAGGCCTAGTTAGTCACGTAGGTGACTAATGGCGGTAACACCAATTTAGTAGAACTTTTCTGCTGCGTTGTTAATGAAAGAGATGGACTTAGGGCGACGATCACTGTATATGGAGATGGGGTGTTACAATAATTACCAAACGTTAGGGGTTAAGATTGTTAATATAATTTATATCATTGTTATAATGTTTGGGATTTATGGAGTAATATAAATGATTTTATAAAGGAAAGTGTATAACATATAGTTTTAATAAAATCAAAAACATATGTTATAAAACTAGGCCAAAACGTAATTTCAGAAAGTTGAGGGTTGGAAAATAATTTGCAACAGACCATAGGTCTGTTCGCAATTAAATTTCATAAATAACCATAGGTTATAACGATTTATAATATAAAATGTTGTAATATATAGATATGTGCCATTATATAATATATAGGGAAAAGTGTAAATATAGAAAACATTGTGTGCTGGAAAAACAAACCAAACAGACCTGAGGGTTTGTTCGGTAATTTAAACAAATTAAAAAAATCATAGGTTATATCTTATTATAAGATTTAAATGTTATAACATATGATATATGTAACATACTATGAAATATATGGTGAGTATGTAATATAAGAAGTTATAATGTGTTGGAAAATGATTAAGAATTGCCTAGGGGATGTTCGTAATTTTGAGGAAATATAACCATAGGTTATATTAATTACTAAGTAAAAATGATATAATATAAAGTATATGTTACATTATTTAATATGTGTGGTATAATTGGAATAAAAGAAAAGTATGTGATATGGAGAAAAATGAAGTTATAAAATAAAAGCCAATCCGGCAATATAATAGTTTGTAATACAACTATAAGTTATATTTATTATAAAATGAAAATGTTATAACATATGATATGTAAAACATTATATTAAATTTGTGGCAATATTGTAATAATGGAAAAATATTAAGAGTTGATTGAAATAAAATGTTGATGTATATGCCTTTCGGCAATAATATAGTTTTTATTAAAACTATTAGTTATAATATTTAGTGAGATAAAATATCATATTATATGGTATAATGATTTTAATGTAACATTGTATAAGATTATGTGGTCAAAACATAATTAATGAAACTTAAGGGCCTTGGCGCAATAATTAGAGTTGGAAAATAAATTTTTAGCTATTGTTTACAATGATATAAATACTATAGCTATTATATGGTATTGATGTGATTAAATGAAACAAATGTCATTAATAACATTCGCATAAAATAATGTGACAATTAATGAGAAAATTGGAAATTATAAACTAAGGTTAGTATTAAATAAACGTTAGGAATTATGATATATGTCATAGAATGTTACATAATATTAAGATAAAGTTCTTAAAATAAATTGCATAATATAGTGCAACAAATGAAAATTATCATCTTACATAAGATGATGAAAATGTGACATATAATATAAGAGTATGATTCATGAAAAATAAATGCATAGGCATATATATAAATGCGCTAGCATATGTGAATATATAAATAATGAGTATATGTTTATAGTTGGAAACTATATATTATAAAAGATTAAATGTGATTTTATTAATGAGTTATTAAGTACAAGTTATTTAGTTTAAAGTAAATATAACTTGTTATAGGTCTTGTATATTATATTACATTGTACAATATTAAATGGTGAAATAATAACACCATATAACATAGTGCATGCATTCATGCAACTATATATTATATACCTAAGTTCAAATAAGAGCAATAGAAATTCATAGAATGAATTATAAACAATTGTGCATGAGCATATATATGATGCGAACTAACGTTGCATGTATACATGCAACTATATCGTATACATGAACTCATAATAAAATGGTATACTCGTATACCTAATGGACTGGATGGAAAAATTTAATACCTAAGAATAAACGTGAATGTATATTCGTATACTCGTGAATATTATGGAATATAACGGAATAAATCCTAATACTCGAAAACGCTACAAGTAAGACGTTTTATATAGCCGACATATTTAAATAAACCCGGATGTTAGTAGTTACTACGAACGATGATTTACGTAACGTTACATTAAACAATTAACTGATGAAATCAGGGGATGAAAGGTCTGGATTACTTGTGCTATTCAGATTTACCGAGTTTAAGAAAGTCATGTGGATTAACTTCTAGCGTTCTTCGCAATTCTAGATCGTACTTCAGACAGAGGCGCTCGACAAGCTTAGTGGTCTACTGCGCATCCTTGGTTTGAGGTGTACGGTATGTAAAGGGGTTTGATCTGAGATGTCCTGGGGACTTCCTCGGGCTCAGATTTGTTTGTTGTGTAACGTGTGTGATGTATATATGTATGTGTGTTTGTATGTGTAAGATTGTTATATGATGTTTAGCTGTTTTACCCGCATTATTTAATTATGCGCGAACGTCCCTCGGGACTAATACTACGTCGACTATAGATCGACTTATATAAAAATACATATACGATTAATGTGATGTGATTGATGCTATTTAATATAACACGCTTAGTATTATAATTATGTATGAAATAACCTAAGTAAGATACTTAGGTATGGGACACGACATTGTCGGTCTCTAGAGCACGGCTCTCGAACATGAATATGACCTAGACTACTTCTAGGTGTACGTAAGACCCTTAGGGTAGCTAAATGATGAATGAATTCTTCATAACCTAAAATTATACCTTAGGTATTCGATTAAAATAATCATATATAGGAGTGATTGGTGTGTGAAGAATAAGACCAGTGTAGTCTCGGACTAACTAGCTGCGCATAGAGATCTCTTGAGTGTTTACCCGGATCGGGTTCCTACTCTAGTGAAGCCCATATGAGCCTACATTGATCGTTGGCCAGATTGTACCACTGTTGGTTCTCGGCTTAATGCCACAAACTAAATGAGGCCTTTTAGGCAAAAAGGAAATCCCGAGATCTTATATCTCTGGCAGAGTGCACTACTGTTGGTGCCACCAGGACGACTGTCCATAAATAAATACAAATACGGGTTGTCCTAACTTGACACCCACTTATGATGTGATGTGATGTAATGAGGACCCAGGGGGTCGTTTGTGATAATTGATTACCGGACCGTTACTTAACGACTACATGTTGATTGTTACTATGATTAAATGTCTTGTGTTATGCGTTGTTGTGTGTGAACTGTAGTGACTGTTCTAATTGTTTCGTTTTACTGCCACTCATGTGTTTACTGCTTTGATATACCTGTACACCGGTAAAAGCATGTAATTGAGTCTAATAATGGCGACCATGACTTTAAGTGACCAATAGGGTCTAAACCTGGCATACTCAGCATTTATCGCTGAGCCTTTACGGTATTTGTGCTGGTGATGAGTGACGATGAAGCCGAAGTGTGGGACCAGGGTAGTTAGGGTTTTATTATGAATACCGCACGAGAGTTTTATTAGGATGGTTATTAGTTTATTTGGTTAATGATGATGTATACAATCGGGAATATTCAGACGCTCACTTGTCGTTGAGATTTCTTTTGGTTTTAGATTTATGTATAGGTTAGTATCTCGTTGTCACTGCGGTTATGTATATACTATCAGCATTGTTTCATTGTTATTTTATTTCTGCTTCTTTACTCGCATGGGCAAGTGATGGCATGTGACACCCAAGTGAGATTTATAGTAGAATGACTTCCGTTGTGAGATTATTAAGATATGTGTATTAGAGTGATTATTACATGATTACGAGTGGGTGTTACAAATAGTGGTATCAGAGCGGTACTCGCTCTGATGACGAGATAATAAGATTTATGACAGTGAGACTAGGATTTGGGAAATACGGGAAACGTTTATGAGGTACGAAACGTCTTTACTTTAATGAAATTATGTGTTCGCAATGCCTTTGGCTTGCAAGTGTTAGCCCTTGAGGCACACAAATGTGTTTGATTGTAATATGGTCAGTTATCGAGTAATGAAAAGAGGAACGGTAATACCGATGTCTAGTGGTGGTGCGGGCCAAGAAGCTAGCGAGGGGCACAAGGCCCGGGAATATTACTCCCGTCATGGATCAGCTAAGAGCTCAGTCAGGAGGAGACATACCGAATGTCGCAAGTACATTGGCGACAGTCCACTTTCATGTGGAAGTCCAGCTTGGCTACCGCCAACGGTACCCCGCCCGCCATAACCCAACGAGTTTAATATAACTGAAAAACACAATCCCCAATAAAGAGAAGAGGGCTAGCAAGCCCAACAGACCGCCTAAGCGACTTCGCACTGAAAGTATAAAAATCCTACTCTTATAATGTTAATAAAATTCAACATCTTACCTTCCTTAATGACCAAGTGTTGTACTGATAGGCACCGTCGGAGGCGAGCGCCATTGCTACGGTAAACGTCGTGGAAAGGATCACCCAAGACACCAGGGGAGTGGGTCGGGAGCATCCTGTGCTCCGTGAGACCTTCGCCTGTAATGGAGACTTTTAACTACCATGCTATTGTATTGTAATACCAAACTGTAAACTGAAACTATATTGTTAGTGTAGGGAACCTTGTAAAAGTTCACCCATTTTGTTACATCTAAATTCCGATGTGTACATACTGTAACACTAGGACCTTGTCGTGACGACCTACGTGAATGAACAAAATTCCAAGCGCTTATGCTATCATGAATCTAATGTGAGGTAGAACTTGGATTATCCTAATGACAATGTGGTCAATCCAATCCAATAAATACCCCTTTAGGAAAAAATCGTTCTAACCGTACTTGAGCAACCGATGCGGTAGTAAGACGAACAAGTCTAAAACCGGCAACTCAACCTGCATGGCGCACTTGACACAACAAGCGTTATAACAGACAAAATACTCACAATTCCGCCTACCTCGCGCACTTGCCACAGCAAGTACTGCAATTAACAACTGCTAGCGGCAATCAACTGCAACTACACTTGCAACGGCTGCTACAATTGAACTTAATAAGACTGAGTAGACCACTGGTACAACACCATGGCTTCCAATAATCACCAAACATTTGTACAACTCTAATATAATCTTCATAACTACCATTGTTGCCATAGAGTAATAAACCTCTAAGGTACGAGGCCTATGACCTCGGAAGGACCTGATGAGTCCGACCATCATAACAAAAAGGGGCATACACCAGCCCATAACGAACTACCGTCACTAAACAATAATGAATCAATAACATCGGCCTATGAGCCAAGTACTATGACATAACTTATTTGTTAAAATTATTTAATGGCGTGAAATGGACGTGGGAGGTGGAACTTGATCTGGTACAGGTCAAGGGAAGCTGAACACAAATTGGGGTGGAGGGATAGTCCAACACTGGTGCTGATCACACCAGGGTCGGATGACTCCTGAGACTCTTCACAAGTTTCCACAGTTAATTATAATAAGACTCTCCGGTACACCACCCTCCCTTATGACAACGGCTCCCGAAGGACGTCGCGTCTGTTCTGGCTCCGGATCATGCACAATAGCGGTAACAGCTGAAAGAACAAAAAACAAAACAGTAAAAAAAGCAAGCAGACAAAAAACAAAAATAAAGCAAGTTAAAGGCTACGGAAGGAGATACCGGTGGAAAAAATGGAATCTGTATTTTCAGTATTCCCTTCATCAACACAAAAATAGCCATGTAGATAAGGGAAGAAGAGGACAATATGGGAGTTGAGTCCACATATTTTTTAGCCCTCTCCGTACTACAAACAGGAGTACACACAGGAAGAGTACCTGTCTCAGTAGGGGTAGCAGTAGGGGGACCGGTAGGATTGGTACCTGTAACAACTTCTTCCCTTCTCACTATTTTGAATTTTTGTCTTTCTAATTTTTTGTGCCCTTCGGGGGCCTTCCCCTGGTGGCAACGGGCCGGTAGTTAACAGACTCCCAATTATAACAGAGAGAGAAAATTGTTACCCGAAAAGAGAAACTCTACAACGAAGAAATGAAAATTCAGAAAGAGAAGCAGAAAAGTTAGGAAGAATGCAACAAGAATAAAGACAAAAGACAACATACGCTCCACGTCGTTTTGGATCCTGGCCAGCTTCTTTTCGGTCAGGTAGTAGGTGATGGGATACAGCTTCGAAGAGCTTTGAGCAAGTTACCGGCCTTCGTGGCGTCTCTGGAAGATGGCATCGGAGCAGATAGCCGACCCTTTACTATATCTCCGACGTAAGCAGTGCCAAGCACCCTACCGGGCAGTGAGAAAATGACGAACCAGTTGGAAGACCAACCGCCTTCCAGGTTTATGCGTTTGAAGAATGAGTATCCGAACATCGCCAAGATAGATATATCCTCCTCGGTGGCGGTAGAATTTACCCGTGTCGTGAAAAAATTGACAAATTCGAGAGCATCAGGAGTAATGTTTTCACCGACGCATACAACCAAGAAGGCGTGGAGGCATCCCAAGGCGTTGGGATTCAGATGGGCTAATGTGCACCGTCGGCGCGATAGAAAACCCAAGACGAAAGGGTACAGAGGAAAACTCAAACTGCGGTGGAGATGCTCCCGATACACCACAAATCCACGGCCGAAGTAGTCAAAGGGATGCGCCATTGACTCTGGAACGTGAATCTTAGTCCCGACCGGAACTTGAACGCCTTTCACTGCTTTTTTCAAGTCTTTAACCGAAAGGGAAGAGCCGGTGCCTCCTCGTGGAAACTCCTGACTCAGTTCTGCAGTCAGAGATGCAACAGAGTCTTGAACACAGCTTTCGGCGTCAGAAAAAATAATGGCGTTCCTAGATGGGGCAGATGAGTTGGAGTTTGTGGATGCCATTGCAGAAGAAGGTAACATGAAAGCGAAAGATCAAGGTCAGGAAGCAAGAAAGCAAATGGAGGACAAGTGTGTGAAAATTCAGAAAAGTTCAAAAGTTTGAAAAAGCAGAAGAAAGAAGGAAGGGGGGAGAATGGCCTTAAATAGGCGGAAATTGGGCACGCTCTACCAAAAAGTAATCATAGCCTACTGTTGCAAGTGTGTCAGAAAAAAAATGCTTCAGAAGGCGAGGCGGCGATAATTAAAGCAAGGAGCGTCACTAGGTCTCCGGCAGATCTCTAACGGTAGGAAATCCGAAAAAACTATTCTAAGACCTCTTTCCTTTTAAAAAAAAGGTCTTCTGGGACTATGAGGAGTGGAACAGAATGCCAAAATTTTAAAGACAAGAAGATATTTCCTTGGAACACTAGAAAAGATCTTGTGGGACTGATGGAAGAAGGGACGTAGGGTACTATAGCACGAAGAAGCCAAGTCACTACAAAAGGCGACAAACTCCTACCAGAAGCAGTAAATAGACTTCCTACTGGTATGAAGGCAAAAACCCGAGGCCGAAGGATGTATTCGGATCAACTGTGGAGAGCAGCAAGTCATGTGGGCTTTTTTCCGGTGGCCTAAAAGCAGGACCTTACTGGTAATCTCAAAAGCATTCGGTAGTTTTAGGAGAAGTAAATTATGAATAGATCATGTATGTTGTAGAATATTCTAGAAGGATGTAGGCCCACAAAGGCTGTTACACTTTATAGAAAGTCTATAAATAGCTGTCATAGGCTATGTAAAAAGGCACACTGACATTAATACACGGACCAGAATTCTCTTTGCAGACACAGAGAGCTTGTGAGGAGAGAGAGAGAGTTGGTTGTTGCGATTTCATTTGGCACCGTCTGTGGGAAACGGACATCAACCGTGATTATCCACGGTTTGAGCGTGTTCCTTGTTTGACCATGGCACTTAGATCTGAGAAGGGAAAGGAAAGGTGACTGGAGCAGAGGGAAACTCATTCTCAAAGGAAGACTTCTACGATCTGATGCGGGGCTTCGCGCAAGATGTCAATTAAAAGATCGCTGAAAACAATGAGCGATTCCAGCCGGAAGTGATGGAAAGGGATCTAGAACACTAGAAGAAGATGGATGAGATGGTGAGCGTGATCGAGAGTCTTAGAGCTAAAGACGGATCGAATACTGGAGATGGAAGCCAGAAGAAGAAATCATCAGCGGATACTGTAGAAGAGGATCTCATCAACATGTCGCTCTATTCGTTCACCGAAAATGTCAGAAAGGCAAAACTCTTACCGTTTTTTGTGGCTCCAACGATCGAAAAGTACGATGGAACCGGGGACCCCGCCCAGCACATCAAGAAGTTCATCTTCGCGATGAACACACAGGGAATCAGTTCCCAGGCGCTATGCAATTTGTTCCAGGAACTCTTACTAAAAGAACCCTGAACTGGATCTCCTCTCGAAAGCCGCAATCCATTTCGAGCTTCAAACAACTCATAGAGGAGTTCCAACTCTATTTTGCGGCAAGTAAGAAAATCCGAAAGGATACGATCGAATTAATGGATATCAGGCAGAAGAAAGGATAAACAGTGAAGGAGTATAGCGATAGCTTTCACAAGCAAGTAGCTGAGGTAAATGATGTTGATGAGAGGATTCTAGTAAAGGCTTTTGGGAACGGATTGGCACATCCAAGGCTAGCTGGGAAGATTGCCACTAAGGCACCGCAAACTCACGGGGAGCTAGCAGAAATGCTGCATGATTTCTTGAAATCAGATCACGGAGAATAAGGCGAGGGATTTGGCCAACAGTTTTAAACCAGTGAATGAGAAAAAGCCAGGAGGAGGATAGTTCGGCGGTGCAGGTTATGGGGAAGCATCTACTTCAAAATCTTTCGGGGCAAGATACAAGCTATACGGGAAGGATCCGGCAACTTCTCCTTACACTGGGAGTAAGCCAACATATGGAGCGAAGGTTGTTACTATTGCTCCAGGGCGGTATGCGGTTGCGGTAAAGGAAGGTTATCTTCCACCCCCTAAGAAGCCTGCTCCCGGGGAAAACCCGTTGGCATATTGTGAGTTCCATGGACACTACAGCCACAGGACGACCAATTGTATGACATTGTCGAAAGAGCTAAATAGAATTGATGAGCACAGAAAGAAGCACGAGAAGCAGAGGCAAGAAGCCCCCAGGCAGCAAAAGAATAACAGTGACTATCAGAATTGATCTTAGTCCAGACGGAATGAAGGTAGCATAAGGGAAGAAAGTCATCCTGAGTTAAACCACAACAAGTCTTTTGACTTTGGGGTTATAATCGGTCTGTTCTCAAAAAAGGGGCCGTTCACGGCAAAAGAAAAGAAGAGACATGTACATGAAGTACATGAGGAGCTACCGGAGATGAAAATACAAAGGAAAGAGCCCTTTCCACCTGTATACTTCATAGAGGAAGACGAGGTGAGAGTCTACTACCCTCATAATGATCCCCTTGTTATTTGGGCTCAAATTAATGATAGGATCGTGGGCAACATCCTCGTCGAAAGCGGAGCTGGGGCTAATGTTATCTCTTTGGCAGCATTCCGAAAGTTGAAGATCCCGGACAAGAGGGTCAAGCCATTTACCGCTACCTTTGGGGGATTCATCGGGGGAATCACGGCTCAGGCTACCGGAAACATCGACGTCACGATGACCTTAGGACAGAAGAATGACCGAAGGACGGAAAAGATAACCCTGTACATCATGAGGGATCTATCACGGTACAACGTTTACTTAGGTCGACCAGAGATCAACGCTTTCGGAGCCGTTTGTAGCACTTATTACCTCAAGCTCAAATATTTGATGAGATCCGGAAAATTGGTGTCAATCCCCGGAAGTCAGAAGACGGCAAGGGTATGTGAGGTCTGAATCACTGAAGAGTTTCCTGAGGACGATGTGGTCACAAGAGGTTGGCTCAAGTCGAGAATATGAAGAGGGAGAAATCAGAGCCCGACGCCCAGGAAGGTTTGGAGAAAGCAATAGTTCCGATGGACCAGCCAAAAGGGTACCCCTAAAAACTGATTCCACTAAATCTTCAAAATTGAAATGCTTTTTGCCATGATGAACAAATTCGCTTATGAGATTTTTGGAAAAAAGAAGAGGGGACATTCGCATGGAGTCCGAAAGACATGCCTGGGATAGACACCAGCATTATCCAGCATAACTTGAATGTAGATCCAAAATTCCCTACCATCCGACAAGACGAAGGATCATGGGAAGAGAGAGAGGAAGCAGCCGGGCAGAAGTTGAGAAGCTGCTAGAGGCCGTATCATTAGGAAAGTTTATTACCCGAAGTGGTTATCAAATGTAGTTTTGGTCAAGAACGCGAATGGAAAATGGAGGATGTGTGTGGATTTCCCATATTTGAATAAAGCTTTCCAAAGATTTTTACCCATTACCATCTATAGATAAAATTGTCGCAACAACTCCGAACTCGAGGCGTTATGAGCTTCTTAGATGCGTTTCTGGGTATAATCAAATAGTGATGAATAAGAATGATCAGGAGAAAACACATCTTTTATCACTTCGACTAGTATATTCTGCTACAAAGTCCATGCCGTTTGGACTAAAAAAATGAGGAGCAACCTTTCAACGAATGATTGATGAGTGTTCCGCAGAGCAGTTATCCCGAAATGTGGAAGCATATGTAGATGACATAGTCTTAAGAAGTAATTCTATAGCCCACCATGGATGATCTCGAAGAAACCTTCAACACCTTAGATAGATACAAAAATTATTGAACCCTGAAAAATGTGTATTCGGAGTCACTTGGGGGAAGTTTTGGGCTTTATAGTTGGGCAGAGAGGAACGAGATTGATCCGGAGAAAACTTAGGCGGTCTCGATCTTCCACAGCCAAAAAATATCAAGGATGTACAAGCCCTGAATGGAAGGCTCACCGCTCTAAGCAGATTTTGATCGAAACTCCAAGAGAAGCACATTCCGTTTTTCAGTGTGCTCCAGAAGAATAGACAGTTCAATGGATAAGAATGTGCGGACGGCTTTTGAACAGATCAAAAGAATGCTCCGTGAGCTTCCAAATCTTGGTGTGCCGTCCCCGGGCCAAGATTTGTTCTTGTATTTGTCAGTTTCAGAGTGGGCATAGCAGCGTTTCTGGTCATGGAAAAAGCAAGAAGGAAATCTTGTTTGTTACAATGACAAAATTTTACCCTCTACAGAAACAAGGTACTCTAATATTGAAAAGGTTTGTTTGCTCTTGTCATAGCTTCCAGGAAGTTGAGACCCATACTTTCAATCTCACCGAATTACTGTCTGAACCAACTGGCGATTAAAACAAATCACCAATACCCCAAGTGCTTCCGGAAGAATGGTTAGCTGGACAGTAAGCTCACCCAATTCGAAATCCATTAGGTTTCCGCCGCAATAAAACCAGCCCAGGCCCTGGCCGATTTCATTACCGAGACAATTTTCTTCTTCGTCAGGAGGAGCGGGAAGTTCCCTACAAGATTTGGGTGGATGGGGCTCGGTGCAAGACTGGTGCGGGGATTGGGGTCGTCGTCCAACTCCCGATGAAAGCAAAATAAAATTATGCGGTAAGACTGGAGTTTGAAGTAACAAACAACGAAGCAGTATGAGGCGTAATACAAGGGTTGAAAATAGCCTCCGCCCTTGGAGTAACAGGTTCTTTATATGTGCTTAAAAAAACTTAAAGAGTATGAAGTTTATTTACCAAAATTTTGTTCTTAATAAATTTCATGAAAATTGCAGAGTTGGAAATACTGTCTGATTCCTTGCTCATGATGAGGCAGAGCGAAAATAACTTCGAAGAAAAGAAGAAAAGCCAAGTTGTACTTGACAAAAGTACAAAATCTAAGAGCGAAGTTCTCAAAATGTAATCTCCGACACATACCCAGAGATCAGAATTCGGAGGCTGACATATTAGCTAAGGTAGCAAGTATAGCAGAGGGATACGGACGAAGTCCTGTGTCAACTTAAGAAATCCTCAAGCATGGAAAAGATAGAAACAATGCCGCTAGAGCTAGCTAACTCGGAAGGATCATGGATGGCCCCGATTGTCCGGTACATTCAGGAAGGATTACTTCCGGAGGATGTAAAAGAGGCAGAACAGTGAAAAGATGGGCAGCATCATTCTTCTTCGAGAGTGGTCAATTTTATAAGCGGTCCTTTGGGAGACCATCGTTGAAGTGCATAATAGAGGAACAAGGTTCGGAACTTATTAGTGAGGTACACGGTGGAGTATGTGGGAACCATCAAGGGGAAAGAGCGATAATGCATAAAATATTGAGGATGGCTACTTCTAGCCATCAATCCAAGAGTCATGTAAAGATATGTGAAAGGTGTGCACAATGTCAGTTGCATGGTCCGAAAATAGGGAACCCACCTGCTGAAATGAAGTCTATTACTTCTCCGGTTCGGGACATTGTCAGTCCATATCCGGAAGCTTCTCCCCGAGAGGTATAAATATTTGTATGTTGCAGTAGATTATTTCACCAAATGGGCAGAAGCCCTACCGGTGGTAAATATAACTGCACGGAAACAGAGGAGTTGTTTGGAGGAACATCGTATGTCGCTTTGGTTTACCAAGGGTGATCATAACGGATAATGGTGCACAGTTCAATTGCAAAAGCTTCCGAGAATTTTGCAACGAATGGAAGATTGATTTAAGATTCGCATATGTTGCTCATCCGCAGGCGAACGGGCAAGTAAAACACCAATGGGAAAATTGTAAAAGCTTTGAAAAGAAGCTGGAAGGTAGGAGAAAAATGGGCAGATATACTACCACAAGTCTAAGGGCTAATAGGACAACTGTCAAGAGGACCAACAGGGGAAACTCCTTATAGGTTGACGTAGGTCTAGAAGCAGTAGTCCCTGCAGAAATAATGGTGCCTTCGAAAGAATGAGGAGTACATGAAGAAAAGAATGATAAAGGCATCCGCGATGAATTAGACTTCTTGGATGAAAGGCGAGTGGTTGCTGACTTGAAAAATCAAAATGATAAACTAAGGGTCGAGCATTATTTCAATAAGAATGTAAGAGAACGATCTTTTTCTCTGGGTGATTTGGTGCTTCAGGAGGTAAAACAGCCAGCAAAGCTACAACCCCAGTGGGAAGGTCCATACATTGTCGAAGCTAGGACAGACCGAGCGTCTTATAGACTCCGAGATGTAGACGAGAATCACCTGCCCCATTCATGGCACGCTGAATGTCTTAAAAAAATTTATGTGTAATCCCTTTTGAAATCACAAATAGGTGAATACCGCAAGAGTAATTTCAAGAAAGTATGATGGAAAAATGTTTTGTGTCCGACAATCTCATTACCAATGGTAAGAGTATTTGCATACGACGATCTCACCAACAGTGATGGTAGAGTGATTGTATCCGACGATCCCACCATCAGCGATGGTAGGGTGTTTTGTAACCGACGATCTCACTGTCTTAAAGCCAGTCGAGTGATGAACTGACGATCTCACCGTCTTAAAGCCGGTAGAGTGATAAATCGACGATCTCACCATGTGTACAGTGGTAGAGTGTGTTACTAAAGGTTACCGGGGAAAATTTTATTAAGGAATAAAAGGGCATATCTTTACTTTTTTTAAAAAAAACCACGGATTTTCGGGAGGTCTGATCGCTCCGGCAACTCCTGAAAGAGCTGATGGAGATGTACAAAAAGTAAAACAAAAGCATACATTGTTTATCACAATCCCTCCGGAACAAAAGGAAGACAAAAAAAACAACAAAAATAAAAAGTTCTATGATGCAAGGTCCCCAGGATTCGGCTGTCCAACTTCCTTCCTGGTTGGAGTCGAGGTACTCCCTTCGGAGGCTTCCTTTCCTTCAGCAACCGGAGTAAGAGCGGCACCAGTAGCACCTTGAAGATTGGTCGACCCCATAAAGATGGAGCCAATCATGTGTTGCTCGCAGGTTGGGAGAACCTGCTAAGCTCCTCGTAGTACCCGGTAGTGCGAGCAAGTGCTTCAAATTCAAGGCTGTGGTACACGCCTTCGTCCACAGGCTGCTGCTTGCGGGGAGTAAAACTCAGACACAACCCGTTGGCTCTCCCCGACAAGCTTCTGACGCTGAGACGAAAGCATCTTATTCGGCCCTGATATGGTGCGATCTCTTTGCTGAAGCTCCATTTGCACTCCTTTAAGTTTTGCAATCTCACCTTCGTAGGAGATAGAGAGACTGTGGTACCGTTCTCGTTCCGATTCCAGGGTAATCAGAGAAGACCGAAGGCCGGCAATCTTCTTCATCCAAAAATCAAAATTACCGGTAGCCTCTGAAGCAGGACTTGATCTCTCTGCATAAAATGAAACATTAGTAAGGGCACGAAGGCACACGAAAAAAAGGGGAAAAATGAGAAAGTTACCGGCAACCTCCTTCTCTTACGACTTAAGTTTTCCCAAGCTCTTGGAAACGGATAGATAGTTGCTCAAATTCTACCTTCTTTTCCCGGAGCAGAGCCTTCGGGTCATTTTCTCTGACCTGCGCCTCCTGTAGCATTTGAAGCTTGTTGTTCACCTCCGAATCAAGTGACAACTGGAGATCACCCGCAGACCTTTTTGCATCTTCGATCTGATCCCTAAGGACCTGTTTCTCTTCATCGAAGGTAGCCTGTGCTTTGTTAATAGCATCTTCTCGTTCAATGGACATCTCTTCCCGAATCCTCTCTTGGAGTGCCGCTTTCTCCGTTTCAAATTGGGCCTGAGCCCCTTTGGACTCCTCCCGGGCTTCTGCCCGTACTTCATTGACAATTGTTTCTCGAAGGTCGTGGGAGATTTCTTTTCGGAGAGCAGCCTTCTTCTTTGCAAAATGGCTATGGACCCTTATTAGTTTCGCTCGATGGATGTCCGCCTGCTTCAGCAAGGCCTTAGTTTTGTCATTACGAATGGCCTCCATCATCTTCAGATGTATTATTCTCAGCTTTGCAAGAATAGCTCTGTATCTCTCTGTCTCGGCCTCCGCTAACTGGAGGGTTTGGGTAAAGTGGTGAGATTGAGTCTCAACACTTTGTGCCATCGCAACAGCCTGGAGAAACAAAAGACCGTGAGAAGGAAACAAAGAAAAAAAATAAAAACGGTAAAAGGGGGAGATATTAAACCTGAAATAAAGCATTCCATAGGCCGTCAAAGGCATTTTTCTCAGAGATAGAGTGACGAACGATGGCGTCAGCTCCACCTTCGCCAATTCGAAGCCTCTGCTTCAAGGGGTAAGATGTGAAGAGGGGGCGAAAATCCCGTCTCACTTTTCGCAAGTTTAGCTGTGGTAGACCATAATGTCTTGTATTCCACCCCTCTCACATTAGGAAGATAAGGAACTGGGTTACCCTGGTGGTAACACCAATCCGGCTTCGGTGACAAGCCAGTGAATGACGCGTCACGGTGCGGTGGTGGGGAAGAGCAACCCCCCAGATTTTCGTGCACACGTCTGTTCCTCTGCTCTTGAACGGATAATATGGATCCCGGTGGCAGACAGGTAGGCCTACCAGAAGATTTAGAGGAAGAACTCCTTTCCGTGCTCCCTTCAACGACGCCTTTACCCTTACCAGTAGGGACCTTTGGGGTGTTCCTTCTCTCCGGTACACCACCCTCCCTTATGACAACGGCTCTCGAAGGACGTCACGTCCGTACTGGCTCCGGATCGTGCACAATAGTGGTAACAGCTGAAAGACAAAAAACAAAATAGTATTAAAAGCAAGCAGACAAAAAACAAAAATAAAGCAAGTTAAAGGCTACGGAAGGAGATACAGGTGGAAAAAATGGAATCTGTATTTTGAGTAATCCCTTCATCAACACAAAAATAGCCATGTAGATCAGGGAAGAGGAGCGATATGGGAGTTGAGTCCACATCTTTTTTAGCCCTCTCTAGACTACAAACAGGAGTACACACAGGAAGAGTACCTGTCTCAGTAGAGGTAGCAGTAGGGGGACCGGTAGGATTGGTAATGGTAACGACTTCTTCCCTTCTCACTATTTTGAATTTTTGCCTTATTTCTAATTTTTTTGTGCCCTTCGGGGGCCTTCCTCTTGGTGGCAAAATTCTTTGTCCTAGTGGAACTCCGAGTTTTTCCTCCGGAAGGAGCAGACGGTGCAGCCTTCTTCTCGTCAACGGGCTGGTAGTTAACAGACTCCCAATTATAACGGAGAGAAAATTTGTCACCCGAAAAGAGAAACTCTGCAGCGAAGAAATGAAAATTCAGAAAGAGAAGCAGAAAAGTTAGGAAGAATGAAACAAGAATAAAGACAAAAGACAATATACGCTCCATGTCGTTTCGGATCCTGGCCAGCTTCTTTTCGGTCAGGTAGTAGATGATGGGATACCGCTTCGAAGAGCTTAGATCTTTGAGCAAGTTACCGGCCTCCGTGGCGTCTCTGGAAGATGGCATCTGAGCAGATAGCTGACCCTTTACTATATCTCCGACGTAAGCAGTGCCAAGCACCCTACCGGGCGGTGGGAAAACGACGAACCAGTTAGAAGACCAACCGCCTTCCAGGTTTATGCGTTTGAAGAATGAGTCACTAGTAGAAAAAAGATTTTAAATGACACACTTTAAACCACGATTAATCACGTAACCGTCATTTAAAAACTTTATACCACAGTTATTATCATAACTGTCACATAAAGTGTCGGCGGGAGATTTTATACCACGGTTCCACGTAGAACCGTCGTATATAGCGTGACGTGATGCATTTTATACCATGGTTCCGACGGAACCGTCATATATAGTTTGACGCGTTGTATTATATACCACGGTTCTGGGTGGAACCGTCATATATACTTTGATGCGTTGTATTTTAAACCACGGTTTTGTGACAACCGTCGTTTTTAGTCATGTTTAAACAACTTTAAATGACGGTTTCTTGGTAGAACCGTGGTATATAGTCTAAGCGGGAATTCAAATTTTCGGCGAAAATTAACACAGGTCTTTCTCTTTCTTCTATTAGATATATTTCTCCCTGTTTACAACCAACACTGTCGAACATCCTCTCTAGCTAGCCTCAACTCTTCTTCTCTTCAACTCCTTTTTTTTTGCAACCCACCGGCGAACATGGAGCGCGCCTCTTCTTCAACTTCGCAACCCAACGGCAAACTGGAAAACAAGGAACACATGCGCCTCTTCTTCATGCTCTGCGCCTCTTCTTCATGCTCTGCGCCTCTTCTTCACAGGTAATTAATTTTTGTGAACAAGGAACAAATGCTCTGCGGCTCTTCTTCATGCTCTGTGCCTCCTCTTCACGGTAATTTTTGCGAACAAGGAACACATGCTCTGCGCCTTGAAGAAGGAACACATGCTCGCCGTCGAACAAATGCTTTGTGGCTCTTCTTCATGCTCTGCACCTTGAACAAGGAACACATGCTCGCCGACGAACACGGCGATTGAAGGCGGTGCTAAATCGCCGGCGATTTTAGAAAAAAAAAAGACTATAAACCACGGTTTTATGAATAACCGTGGATTATTTGTTGATTTTATAAATTATATACCACGGTTTTACACAATAACCGTAATTAATACTCACTTTATACCACAGTTCGGGCTTTTAACCGTGGTATAAAGTCAATGATCTCACGGGAGAAAGGGGTCTTAAACGACGGTCAAAATGAACCGTGGTTTATAACCTCGATTTTAAACGACAGTTTTAAACCGTGCTTTATAGTCATCTTCGAATATACGACGTGAGTATTAACCACGGTTTGGAACCGTGGTATATAGGCAAAATAACCGTCATTAAAAACATTTTTTCCACTAGTGAGTATCCGGGCGTCACCAAAATAGATATATCCTCCTCGGTGTCTGTAGAATTTACCCGTGTCGTGAAAAAATTGACAAATTCACGAGCATCAGGAGTGATATTTTCACCGGCGCACACAACCAAGAAGGCATGGAGGCATCCCAAGGCGTTGGGATTCAGATGGGCTAATGTGCACTGTCAACGCGACAGAAAACCCAAGACGAAAGGGTGTAGAGGAAAACTCAAACCGCGGTGGAGATGCTCCCGATACACCACAAATCCACGGCCGAAGTAGTCAAAGCGATGCGCCGTCGGCTCTGGGATGTGAATCTTCATCCCGACCGGAACTTGAATGCCCTTCACCGCTTTTTTCAAGTCTTTAACCTAAAGGGAAGAGCCGGTGCCTCCTCGTGGAAACTCCTGACTCAGCTCTGCAGTCGGAGATGCAACAGAGTCTTGAACACAACTTTCGGGGTCAGTAAAAATAATGGTGTTCCTAGATGGGGCAGATGAGTTGGAGTTTGTGGATGCCATTGCAGAAGAAGGTAACAGGAAAGCGAAAGATCAAGGTCAGGAAGCAAGAAAGCAAATGGAGGACAAGTGTGTGAAAATTCAGAGAAGTTCGAAAGTTCGAAAAATAGGAAAAAAGAAAGGAAGGGGGGAGAATGGCCTTAAATAGGAGGAAATTGGGCATGCTCTACCAAAAAGTAATCAAAGCCTACTACTGCAAGTGTGTTAGAAAAAAAATAGCTTCAGAAGGCGAGGCGGCGATAGTTAAAGCAAGGAGCGTCACTGGGTCTCCGGTAGATCTCCAACGGTAGGAAATCCGAAAAAATAATTCTAAGACCTCTTTCCTTTTAAAAAAGAAAAGGAGGTCTTGTGGGACTAGGAGGAGTGGAACAGAATGCCGAAATTTTTAAAGACAAGAAGATCTTTCCTTGAGAACAAGAAATGATCTTGTGGGACTGATGAAGTGAGGTACTACCGCACAAAGAAGCCAAGTCACTACCGAAGGCGACAAACTTCTAACGGAAGCAGTAAATAGACTTCCTACCGGTATGAAGGCAAAGACCCGAGGCCGAAGGATGCATTCAGATCAACTGTGGAGAGCGGCAAGTCATGTGGGCTTTTTTCCGGTGGCCTAAAAGCAGGACCTTACCGGTAATCTCAAAAGCATTCGGTAGTTTTAGGAGAAGTAAATTATGAAAAGATCATGTAAGTTGTAGAATATTCTAGAAGGATGTAGGCCCACAAAGGCAGTTACACTTTATAGTAAGTCTATAAATAGCAGTCATAGGCTATGTAAAAGGCACGCTGACATTAATACACAAACGAGAATTCTCTTTACGGACACTGAGAGCTTAATTGTGAGAGGAGAGTTTGGTTTGTTAAAATTTTAGAACGCAAGAAAAATTACCACCCCTAGGCACTACCTTTACCAAGGAGTGCCATAAACGATTATGAACGAACAAACATCAAGATTAATCTCTATGTAATATTAATGATCACATTGACCATTGGACAAGCTCCGAGTAAAAGAATGGCTACCACCATTGGCGTTTCGCCATAGAAGAGTAATAATTATGTGTATATGTAAAAGACACGTCGTCTACCATTAAGACGACTGTCAGTGATGATGGATATGTGAATTTAAAACAATGGCAAATAGCCTCAACAATGATACAAAACATCAAGTTCAATCAATGAAACAAGGCATAAGCCTAAGTGAGATAACCGATATACCCTAAAGGGGCATGAGCCAGGAGGACGGGGACATCGCCTCCGATTACCTTTCAACGTATGTTACCAAGATAACAATATCTAATTAATATAACAGATAACAAGAAGAAAACCACCATAAGGACTTCCATAAAGAAAGGATACACACATCCTCGCCGTGGAGTCCAGTACTACGCTAAAGGATATGACCCAGGAAATATAATGAAGTTAAGGGAGCTACGGTACATGCCGTAAGCAACGTGAATAACATGCTAATTAATTAACAGGCGCCAAACCGCGCACATGGAATCTGAATAACAACAGTTGGACCCAATATATGAATAATTCAAATAAAGAATTTACTAAACAATAAATAACAACGAACTCACAAATACGAGAACTCATGGATCCTCTTAAAGAAATCAACGAACCATTATCAACAATATACTCAATGACAAAGAGGAGAAAAACCATATCCTACTATTACGGCGCAAACCTTACCAATAGGATAAATATAAAGAACATCTACCAATACAAATACACAAACCCATACCCATTGGGTAGGGAACCCAAGGAACTGAACATTCCCGCGGGAGACCCCCAATACTAACAAGAAGGGAGATTGACAACAGAATACTTCACGAACGTGTGATGGAGACTACGAGTTTATAAACAAGTTATGGGACGACCACACTCCATGGGAGCTTGTGGGCTTGACAGACTTATTCATAAGTTAGTCGAGTAAGTAGTAATGAATCAGTACGGTACCTCATACATGTAGACAAGTGGTGAAAGGAACACGAGAGGTAGTCAACTCCATACGAAGGGCAGTGATATTCACCACAAATAACCACCTAGAATGAACTAACAAGTAAACCCCTAGTTTAACTAACGAAATTAATGGAACCAAGTCATAACTCCGCAAAGGAATGACAATCACACAATAACCTTCAAAAGAAAAACCTCTCAAAAGTGGAGAAAGTTGATAGTCAACTTAATGACAAGCAAGAAGACCCAATAAATGGGCGAATGAAAATATGATACCCTAAGAGGTTCAATAGCTGTTTATACTAACCATTCGCAATACTCGGGAGATACCACTTAATGACTACAATCATTTCCCGTAAAAAGGGGCAAAGAGAACTACTCTCCAAATATAAAATATATACAACAACACTAAATGGTATGACAATCATGTATGCCCAAATTAAGGACAGTGGTACATTCTTAACCGAAAAGAGGCTGAACACAAGTACACTATTATCTAATATACAATAAAGGCAAAGCTAGTACACTAGCGGATGCCCTAAACTTTAAGGCAAATACCGCAATAAATATACAACCATCGAATCGACTGAAATATGGTGCGCGCGGAAGCGACCATTACAAACAACTGTTAGAATGAATACATTCCAAAACATAGACGAGTAAAACCTGCATAGAACACGATGATGAGAAATAAAATAGTAAACAGGCTATTAAACAGCCTAAACAGTTAAAGGACATGCTCCAAAATAAATACTGAGTTCAAACTATACTCACATATGAACTCATAAATATACAATTACATTCCTTGTGAATAATGTGAAAATACAGAGGATATAAAATATACTAGAGGAAAATACCTCAACTGCCAAGAACATACTCGTACGGGATGTCAATTAGTGCAGGACACAATATGATTATAACAATGGACTCTCCTAATAAACGGGACGAACCATACAAAAAATGTTGTGAAACCGATGCACGGAAAGCACAATATACATACAATAAGAAGTACATAACAAAATCACAATTAAATACCTTACTCCGAAACAAAACAACCGGGAGACACGGATTACTAGAATCATCCTCGTGCATTATTAACGATATATCTTAAGGAAATTATTTAAGACTAGTGCATAACAGCACTAATGCAAATAATAATTAATATCATACTTCATCTCACACTATATCAATGAGTGAAGATAATAATATCCTAAGATATATTCCGAAAACGATTTAAATGCAGTCGTGTGCACATACAATTAACGTTACCGCACCGACTGAGATACCTCCGTTTCCAATTAACAAAGACCGTGAACGACACTGTCATAGTGGAACGAGGTCAGCAATTAACTACTGCCAATAAATATCTAAGATAAAAATAGAACGAAGGCGTATTAGCCCCATATCCGTGGGTCTGCACCTCAATACGGAGCGAGTGGGCCCAATACAGTGCATCAAGTACTCCACGTCTGGAAATGTACGCGTCTCACCTTTCTCAAAATTTCTTTCAGAATCGAATGGCGAAGATCAACCCGTCTCTCAATATGAGAAGACTCCACTCCGAAGTTTCAAATACAAGAACAAGGGAGAATTCCATGAGACCCAAGTATCCAGCGCTCTTCGGTTAGCGGTTGTCGTATACTTGTGAGTTACGGGGGCGTAACCCTTTTTAGGGGGGTAGAGCCTCTTGGTTGTGACAGTGTGTGCACTAAGTTTTAACGAATCGTATGCGGGGCATTACAATATATAATTGTTGTTATTTTTGTTGTTTGGCTGTTTGTTTGTTATGTGGGGCATTTGTTTTTTATTGTATGTGCATTGCACACTTGTGAATGTATGTGTTTGTACGTATCCTATGAATACTGTATGATCATGTGAATGTAGTATATGTCAAAGATATATGTGATATATATATATATATATATATATATATATATATTACATAAATTGTTTCTATGAATCCTTACATATAGTATCGTTAGATCTGGTTGATCATAGGTATGGACAGTTTAACGAATGTATGGACACCTCGGGGATTGTTTTTGTGGTGGTGTTGTTGCTGTTTTGGATGACATGCTGTGGGGTTTGCCTATGAGATGGTTGCTATATACGTGGTGCTATGGAGGTTGTCAAGGTGGTTAGAACTGATAGGAAATGATGGTGCTGATGGATCACCTATATCCATATATTTGAATTAACACCACACTTGAGGGCTATGTGCAATATGAGCACAACACAATTTGTGTGAATGTTACATCACATAGATGTACACTGTGGAAATCATGGGTAGATATATATTATACCTATTTAAGAAAAGATGACTTCGGGATGAAGTGTTTATAAGGGGGTAGACTGAATACCCCTAACTAATTAAACATTGATTAAACATTTAATCAATTAAATTAAGGCCTAAACACGCCTTAAAACCAATTTAAAAATAACAATGGTCAACATAAAGCAAATATTGCACCCTTTGACCATTTAGGGCAAATATATGCCCAAATGAATTCCTTAGGACCCAAAATTAATTCCAAAGCATATTAAATCATAAATTAACGTAATGAAACTATTGGATAGCACTCCAACATCGATAACAAGCATTGACATGCTTAAAAGTCACTTAGGGCAAATGTGCTCTAAATAAGCCTTGAAGGTCTTGCGACCTCCATTAGAGTCCAAATTGGATTTCTAAGTTTAGTAATCATTTAATGGATGTAATAAAATAACTACCAAAGAAAACCAAGCTCAAAAACAAGCTTTAACACAAAATGAGCACTAAAACTCCTTAAAGCACATTTTTGAGAAATTGTCTTCCAAATTGGTTTTCAATGGACTTTAGGGTCTTGGTTACCCTTAATTATACTAATGTGACATAATGTATCACATTATAAGGTCTAAAGCAAAGTTTTTCAAAAAAAAAAAACAGAAATATGTGCATTGATTGTGAATAATACCCAAAATAACACCAAATTACTTAATCTAGTCAATGGTCAACCATTGACCCTTGACCCTTTCCACCCATTTCCGCCTGTTTAAGGGGGTTTACTCATGCTTAAGCAAGCTCCAAATATCCACTAAAGCTAATGAGTCACCATTACTATTCATAAAGTAACATTATATTACTTAACAAGTTAAACTAGCTATTTTCTTCATTCTTTTTCCATTCCAGCCGTAAGTTGCAATCACCCCAGCCCTTCCTTACCTCTTCATATCAGATACAACATAAAATATCTATCAATTGATGACTCATCTTTACTATTCCCTTTATGACCTTATCTTACATTAAAAATGCAAAACTTGACTTTCCTTTCATTCATACTCCTTTCCAGCCGTCTTCTTCAACTCAAACCCTCCCTTTCCTTCCTCTTCCACCGTAAGTAACAGCCAAGTCCAAGGATGAACACATGGTGGTTAAGGTAAGCTTTCCTGTCATATATTAGTTCAAATCCTCCATCTTCTTCTCCTCTTTCTTTTGAACTAATCTTCAAGCACTTTCACCCATCCATTCAGTGTGTGTTAGCTGCTAAACTAAGGGGCTTCTCGTGGCTGAAAACAAAGAAGAAAGGAGGAAGCTCAAACTAGTTCTTTCATGGTAAAAATGTGCATTAACATGCTAGTCTCCTCCTCCTCTATTTCTGGTTCTGATTTCATCATTTCCCAGCTCATTTTCTTGTTCTTTACATGTTCATTCAGTTCATATATCAATACCTTTAAGGCCTAGCAAGATTCAATCCAAACATGTCATTTTCGGAAATATTAACAAGGTAAATTACTAGCCATTGCTCACCTTGTATTACCAGTATTATATGCTGGTTTAAATGGTGTTTTTAACACCTCATTTTGCTTCAAGGTTCAGTCGTAAAAGAGCCATAAACAGCCTCCCATTTCAAGGTAAAGTCATGCCTAATTTAAGCTAATATTATACCTAAATTAGCTACTAATGTCACGAGACTAATACCTATATTTTCCCTTGCATATATGTGACCGAATGGTGCTGTATAATTTGGGAAAAATCCTGCCTAAGTGGTGGAAAACAAATCCAAGCTTAAACCTATCAAAGTAAGTTGATTTACTACCTAAATCATATACTAATTAAGGGTACATGTGGTTTGATGTTCAAAAACTAACCTAAGACTATTTTATATGTTAGCCGTGAGCTTTGGAGGGGGTATGGTTGATTTATTTGCTTGAAAATCAAGTAAGTATACTAATCTTGTATATTATAAAGTTTTCATGTCATTTGTTACACGTTAAAATGTTACCGAGAACATTAGGGGTATTAAATGACTTAAATGTGTACTATAATATTGTATAGCATTTGGCTAGCTTACATAGTTTGTAAACGACTTATAATGTTATAGAAAAATAATATAAGTGACAAAATATAATTTATATCATTATTTGCGTGTGAATGATGGAATCCTTGGGTTACAAGGAATTTAATCGCCAAACTATATATTAAAATGTTGTATAACATTTTTAGGTAATTAACCTAATGTTTATGTGACATATAATGTCATAGAATTTAATTAAGTGGTTAAAACACAATTTATAATTAATCTAGAAAAAAATTTATACCTAGCCGTGAGTTTGTTATGTCTTTTATGACATTTATATGTAACTTATAATATAAGTTAAAAGTTGTAATAAGGCCATGTATTTTAGGCCATATGATTTTATGTTTATTAAGTTTAAATTAAGTTGTTAATTAAATAAAATGTTACCGCAACGAAATTTAGGGCTAGTTTGTAATTAAAATGAAGTTAGAGGCTAAATGTAATTTATAGCCGAAAGCTATACTTTAAAAACTATTAAATGAGTTTTATAAAGTTTTATTAAAATTTGGGGTCAAAATATAATTTTAGGAAGTATTGGGTCAAAACTGTAATTAATAGAACTTGTGGTCAAACTGGTAGTCAATTGGTCAATCTTGACCATGTTAGGTGCCTTGACCAAATTTAATGACATAAATAATTAAACTGTGGTTATATAGTAATATCATAAGTTAAAAATGAAAGTTATAAAATATTGGGGTAGGAATGGTAATTACCGAAAGTTAGGGGTTAAGATTGTAACACCCCAACCGTTAGTCCTTCCATCATTCACTAATCATCCACATAATTACCTTACTCGCAGCGGAATACTTACTTACTTACTTTCGGCGGGTGATACAACGCCGTTAGTCATCCAAGACCAACAAGACTACTACTACTTACAGTAACGGTCTGATGATTAGAGCATACCGAAAACATACTACTTACTTTACAATGCCAAATACTTGCTTACATTTGATTACCGAGTATCCCAAAATATACGAATTACATTCCAAGACTATTCCCAAAATTAAGAGTTTGTACATCCACCCCCTTCTACCCAATCATGAATTCATTATCCAAAAAGGTGTACCACATGGTACACCGGCTACTCAAAAAGGCCTTAGCCGTGTACAACTCGGTACACCGTCCAAATCTACTAACTATAACGAAAAGAATTCAGCCTTGTCCTTACTCTAACATCACGCCTCGCGGGTACCTGTAGAATAAAAACATTCCCCCTAGGGGGTCAGCTTACGCTGAATATGATAACCGCATACCCCGCGTACTAGCGAGGGTACGCCAACTATTTGGTCGAATACATGCGGTTCGTTTCATTCATACATACATACATACATACATGCTTTACGATTCAATTCAGCACATTCACTTCACAAGCATACATACATTCAATACATACGAGGAAGACATTACAAGTCACCCATTCATACTTACCGTTTACTCACCGTATTACGGAGATACCGTTTCTCCATTTCATACAGAGGTCATGTTAGCTTCATTACACACCCGGGTTAATCGGGTGTTCAATACGATTTTACTCAAGGTCGATGACTTACAATAGCCGAGACCGATACACATACAATACTTCTTACTTACTTTACTCCAGTTAAGTCGGTATGACCTCCGGGCAGAGATTACTACATCCCACCACCGGGCTTTAGGGTGGCCCACTAATCCAGGATGCTACCCATTCAAGGGATTTGGTCCATGGAAAAGTTTACAGCCAGGATTCGGATCCAACCTCTTTTGTTTCCTTATCCTCACGCGTGGCCGAAACTATATCGGACTTCTACTCATTCCATTTACTCATTACTTATGTTCGGAGTTAGGTTGTTAGGAATTAGTAGAAGTTAGTACTTCATTTCCATACATCCATACAATACAGAAGTACACATTACTTACACATACTCTTCATTTCCATTCATACATTTCATGAATTATACAAACTAAATGTTCAAGAAGATTCACAAGAACAAATAGTTCAAACACAGTTAAGTGCAATATAAGTTCGATTCGTGCATTTATCTTATTGGTGGTCACATAAGCACACAAATCGGGGTAACCAAGTTAGGATACAGGGCATGAAGAAATCATACCGTTCACCGTCGTATTCGTACTACCGGTTCCTTTGGAGCTCAACTATTTGATTCCTATACATACATGAAGTTGTATGATCAATGATCTATTATTGATCCAACGCATTCCTTCATTAATACTCCTAATGTATACATACTACTCCTTTACTTTCATACTTGACTATTAAACCCATTCTTTTCTCATTACCTCTTATTCTTGCTTCCTTACTCATTAACTTATTTTCTTACCTTTACCACTTCTTTAATGTGTATTGCTACATACGTATGCATATATGTGTATAGGCATATATATACATAAATATGACTACCATAGTCATATAATAAAACATTTTTTTTTTACTCGACCAACCTTACCCAGGGTCGGACCCAAGGTCGGTCGAAGTCAGTAAGTTTCGATCAGGCAAAATTCCAGGCTCGACCGACCTTGCAAGTCCGGTCCCAAGGTCGGTCCATTCCAGTGGGTTACTTACGTGAAAATCTCAGGCCCGACCGACCTTGAAAGTCCGGTCCCAAGGTCGGTCCGTTCCAGTGTGTTCTGGGTTCGAGTTTCTGGACTCGACCAACCTTGCCCAAGTTCGGTCCCAAGGTTGGTCCATTCTAGTGGACTTCTGGCCTTCGCATTTTACGACTCGACTGACCTTGCAAGTTCGGTCCCCAAGGTCGGTCGAAGTCAGAAGACTTCCCGTCTGTGTATTTTAAGGCGCGACCGACCTTGCGGGTTCGGTCCCAAGGTCGGTCCGGCCCAGTACATCAGTTTTAAAATCTGTTTCTTAGTGTTTTACTTTCCTATTGCTTCCCCAATCTTTACCAATACTTCCCTAGATGTTTACCACTCATTTAGATGCTCTAAATCACCTTAATTCATCCACCAAACTTATTACTCAATCCTGGATACACTTGTACAGTTCTTCTCATTCCCTTCAAACACCTACAACAGTTTTTACTCCTCCTCACTTGCTACAGATTTTGTTTTCTTCGCTATGCTGCAGATGTTTCCCTCAACTCTACCCTCCAATGCTCCTTTCACTAATGGCCACTCTTAGCATCTTAAATACATTCACTCACATCCTAGTTCCATCCCATAACAAAAACTCATTCCCAAATCTGTTTCAAGACGCCTAACTATCCATTTAAATCTTAAATGCACCTAGTCACTACCTAGGTATTTCCTCTTCTGAACAACTAAGTCCTTAGTTTCTAGACAAAATTTGACATAGTCTCCCCTATAATTCTCACTTTGCCCACACGCTATTTCAGCCCCCAAATTGCTCATTCACACAACCGGTTTATACAATGCATTATACTCACATTTCAACTCCACTACAACACCATAAAATTCCTGCCCCAAATACATACTACCAGGTTTACCAGCTTTTTAAACATTCCTTACAAGTTCAAAAACTGTTTGGTTCTTCTCATTACACTACTACATTACTACTACTCATCACTCAAATACATTACTCATTTTACTACTCAAAAACTGTTACATTACACCATACAAAACTAGTTCAAGGCAAGAGTAATTACCTGTTTTGTTTACTAGTTTTCTTTCCTTCCTTTCCTTCTCTTCTTTCCCTCTTTCCTTCTTCTCTTGTTCTCGGTTTTGTTCAAGAAATGGCAATGCTACAGCAAGCCATACATACCCATACTAGTTTAGCACCTTAATCTTAACTAACCCTAGAATTTAGATGTTTTAGGGTTTAGAAAAGAGTATACCTTCCAACCAATGTATGAAGTCCTTGTCTAGAAAGAGGACAAGATTCCTAGCCCAAAAGAGTAGCCAAAATCGGCGGGAGCATGAAGAACAAGGCATTCAAAAATTGAAATTCTCATAATGCAAACAAGGGCTAGAAATGGTGGATTTTCGAATTTTCTTTTTACCTCAAAGTAACAAGGAGGTGAAGGTGTTTAATGGTGGACTCAAATCTTCAAATGGCCTCCACCCATAAAAATGAAAATGGAGTTTTTGGATTTTGAAAGGAGGAAAAGTTTTCCTTGCAATGGGATTCCAATGTATGGTTTTTATGATTTTTGGACAAGGTTTGAGTGGTGAACAAGAGGAGAGAAGGGGAGAGTTGAGTGGGTTTCTTCAAATCTCCATGGCCATCGCAAGGAAGGAGAAGAGAATGAGAAGGAGGGGGGCAATGCGTGAGAGAGGGAGTGTGGTAGGAGAGAGAGTTTTCTTTCTTTCTTACTTATTTGTCTTTAGCAAATAAGAAAACAATAAAGAGGGTAAGAGTGAGGGGAAAATCGGTCCCTATGCACCCCTCTACAGATTTTTGATTTTTATTTGCAAAGTGGACACACTAACTTTGTTTATTTGCATTCTCACCCACAACTTCCCGTTGTTACAGTTTTTACTAACCGGAACCTGTTTTCCGGAATTTTCTCGTTTAATTAATTTATTGGTTCTAAAGCTTCACTAATATTATTAATGATTATTTAGTTGACCAAAAATTGTTACGAGTCTATTTGACCCGGTTAAAGTCGTGTTTTCCTGGTTTTCTTGAAAAACGCGCTTTAAGGTTCGTTTATGCTTTTAACCCATTTTAAAGGTCCGTTTTCTTTGGGATTTGTTCCTTCATATTTATTTAAGTGTAATTAAGCCTTAAAAATTATAATTAGCCTAATTAATCACTGTTTTAATACGGGATATTTTCAGTCTACCCCCCTTAAGGAACTTTGCCCTCAAAGTTGCTCAAGGTTACGGTTTACTATTTCTACTCATTTGGCAACCCAATGCCATAATGCATACTACTACCACCTTACAAGGTGTCACAATTCTTACACTACCAGTATACTCAATTCGATACTATGCCACCAACTCAATCAAATACCATACACAATACTCAATTCATACACAATACTCATTCAAATACCATACACAATACACCATCCAATTCGCACATTCCACAATACATTTAACAATACACTTCACAATGTCATTCGTGTCATATACGTACAACACAAATGCATTACTCATTACACACACACCATACACATACCATACATATACCATACTCATCGTACTACATACTGAATACTACTAGCACTACCTTGTGCCAATAAAATACAATTACGATACATACTACCATGCAATGCTAACCCGAAGCAATGCAAAAGCAAAAAGGCTCTACCCCCCTAGAAGGGGTACGCCCCGTACCCTCCGTACTATACGGATACTAGACATCTAGTCTACAAATAAATTCAGGTACTTCACCTTCATGGCGTCCTCTAGTTCCCAAGTCGCTTCCTCGACATCGTGGTTAGCCACAAGACCTCACCATTCGTACAGATTTATGGCGAGTGTCTCTTGTCTTTGTATCAAGGATTCGTAATGGAGTCTCGACATATCTCATCGTCGGCTCTAGGATAGATGTTCAGGCTCTAATACATGAGAGGGATCGGCTATGTATTTCTTGAGTTGTGATACATGAAAGACATCATGAACACCCCAATTCTTCAGGCAATGCTAGCCTATAAGCTACGGCTCCAATCCTCTCGGTAATGGCATACGGGCCTACAAATTTCGGGCTCAGCTTGCCCTTTTGGCCAAATCGAAAGACGCCCTTCATAGGTGAGACACGTAGGAACACTTGGTCGCCCATGGTGAACTCAAGGTTGCGTTGTCGCACATCCGCATAGGATTTCTGTCTATCTTGGGCTGCTTTCATATTTGCTCAGATTTGTTGTACCTCGGCTTGTACTTGTTCCAGATACTCCGGTCGTATGATGACCGCTTCACTTGACTCATCCAACACCCCAACGGGGTACGGCAAGGTCTACCATACAAAGCTTGGAATGGCGACATCATAATCGAAGCATGATAGCTATTGTTATAAAAAAACTCGATAAGATGAAGCTTATCAACAGCTCCCCTGGAAGTCAAGTCTAAGCCATGCCCTAAGCATGTCCTCTAGTGTCTGGATGGTCCTTCTGTCTGACCGTCAGTCTGTGGATGGAAGGCGGTGCTAAGCTTCAACTCAGTACCCAGCGCTTCCCGTGTTTCTCTCCAATATCTCGAAAGAAATCTGGTGTCGCGGTCAGATACTATAGTTTTCGGGACTCCGTGGTGTCGGATGATCTCCTGGTCGAATAGCTCTGCGAGCTTCGCCACCTTCCAGGTGTCCTTCATCGGTATGAATCGGGCAACCTTGGTGAGACGATCGACTACTACCCAGATCATGTTGAGTCCTCCCCTAGCAGGTGGGAGTCCAACAACAAAATCCATAAGATATCATGGAATTTCCACTCCGAAATGGGCATGGATTGCACCATTTTTCCCGGTCTTCGGTGCTCGAACTTCACCTTCTGGCATGTGAGACACCTCATAACATACTCAGTCACGTCTGATTTCATTCCTGACCACCAGAGTACCTCTTCATGTCTTTGTACATTTTAGACGCTCCCGGATGGACATGCAATGTCGAACAATGTGACTCTCGCAGAATGCGATCCCTTAGCTCGGCATTGCTTCAGGGGACGCATAATCTGTCATTCAATCGGATCAGACCATCTTAATGTAGTTTGAAGTCGTACTTTCGGTTCTCGAAGGTACCCTCTGTGATTTTCTGTCTGATCTCTGTGAAGTAAGGGTCGCTCAACTGAGCATCTCGCACCTCGTCAACCAAGCTAGAAGAAGCGAGTAGCGAATGGAGTGAGTGTGCTCGACGACTCAGGGCGTCGGCTACAACATTTGCCTTCCTTTCTTTATACTGGAGGTTGATGTCGTAATCTGAGAGGAACTCCATCCACCTCCTCTGTCTTAAATTCAGTTCCTTCTGTGTGAATACATACTGCAAACTTTTGTGGTCGGAGTAGTTGGTGATGCTTACCCCATAGAGATAGTGTCGTCATATCTTCAAGGCGAAGACAATGGCTCCTAACTCTAGATCATGTGTCGGGTAATTTTCCTCATGCTTTTTCAGCTGGCGGGAGGCGTAAGCTACTACCTTGCCATGCTGCATGAGTACGCATCCCATGCCCTTGCCCGATGCATCAAAATACACCTCAAATCCCTCTGTGCCCTCTAGGAGTGTGAGAATTGGCGCTGAGGTCAATGAATCTTTCAAGCTCTGGAAGGATAACTCGCACTCGTTTGTCCATACAAACGGTGCATCTTTCTTCATCAATGACGTCATGGGCTTAGCGACTTTTGAGAAGTCCTTTACAAACCTCTGGTAATAAACGGCTAAACCAAGAAAGCTCCGGATGTCGGTAACAGTCTTAGGTCTAGGCCATGATCGTACAGCTTCGATTTTGGATGGATCTACTGAAATACCCGCGCTCGAGATGACATGACCGAGGAAAGATACCTGATCTAGCCAAAACTCGCATTTAGAGAACTTCACATACAACTGGTTCTCGCGCAGTGTCTCAAGTACTCTTCTCGAATGGTTTTCATGTTCTTCTGCTGACTTCGAATACACAAGGATGTCGTCGATGAATACTACTACTGAAGTGTCCAGTTGATCACTGAATAACCGATTCATTAGGTCCATGAATTTGGCTGGTGCATTAGACAAACCGAACGGCATCACCACGAATTCGTAGTGGCCATATCTTGTTCGGAATGCTGTTTTCTCAATGTCTTGCTCTTTGATAGCAATTTGGTGGTATCCGGATCGGAGATCAATCTTAGAAAAGACCGAAGCTCCCTTCAACTGATCGAACAGGTCGTCGATGCGTGGCAATGGGTATTTGTTCTTTACAGTGACCGCATTCAATTCGTGGTAGTCGATGCAGAGGCGGAGACTACTGTCCTTCTTCTTCACGAAGAGAACCGGTGCTCCCCAGGGTGATACGCTCGGGCGTATAAACCCTTTGTCGAGTAGATCACGTAGTTGCTCCTTCAGTTCTGTCATTTCTGCTGGTGCCATACGGTATGGTGCCCTAGCAATGGGACCAGTACCAGGTACGAGGTCGATTTCGAACTCTACTGCTCTCTGTGGTGGCATACCAGGTACCTCTTTCGGGAATACATAAGGGAATTCTAAGACTACTGCTACATCATTACTGAATTCTGGATCTCTCTCCAGATCTTGCACATGGCATAGATATACTTCATGTCCTTTCCTAAGCTCCCGGTACATTGCTATAGCGGAGATGACTGTAGTTGAAGGCTCTCTCGGTCTCTGGCGGTATGAAACAGTGACCCCAGATGGACTCTTGAGCAGCAATCGGTGCTCGACGCATAGGATCCGTCCCTTGTGCCGCTCCAACCAGTTCATTCCAATTATCAAGTCGAATCCCAACCCGTTGAATTCAATGAAGGAGATGGGAAACACTTCGCCTTTGATTTGAATTGTGGCGGTGTGGTAATACTTAGTACACTTTACTCGCTCCTTTGACGGGAGAGTAACCAAGAAATTTGGTAGCTCATCTGCGTCTAGCCCTAACCTGGTAGCGAATGATGGCGATACAAAGGTGTGAGAGGCGCCGGAGTCGAATAGTACTGAGCCTTCGATGCCGTTTACTGGGAATGTTCCCGTTAGAATGGTGCCGCTTTTGCCGGCTTGCTCTTCGGTGAGGATACCCAGGTTACCTTCGGTACCGAGTCCACAACCTATTGATTCATAAGATGATAAGTAACGATGGTGGAACGTAAGTGGAATTTAATAACCAACACTGCTTTTATTGAATAACCAACCATCATACATACTGTGTCTCTAATACACGTTACTACTAGATTACATGCTACTACAAGATTAATAATTCTAAAGGTAAGGTTCAGGCGTCCTGGTTTCATGTGTGTGGCATTGATTATTGTCGGTGGCACCGTGTTCAATTTGATCTTCTGGATCCCGTGATACAGTAGCCTTGATTTTACACCCATGATTAGGACATCTCCTGATCTCAGTACCAATTCCTCTGCGAGGTCCACACGATTCTGCTCGCTATACAAGAATACGGCATCATCACCAATGGACCAAGACACTACGGGCACTCCTAGTTCAAGAGATTCCGCCGTCTCGTCCTTATCTTGGTGTAAGCCAAGTCGTCCTTCTTTCTCATAGAAGTTGACGATACATAAGTCTGCTTCAAGTGTAGGGATTGACTCATCTTCACATCGTTGTGGAATTTCTACAGCTTGAGTAACAAGCGTTTGGTATTCAGGGGGTATTGCTGAAGGTGTTGCTCCGTCTCCTGCTCGCGTCGTTTGGTATGTCTTGGTATAAGGGTTCCAATCCTTTCCCAAGCACATCATTTTCAGCTTCATTGTAGCTCCACCCGGGAATTCGGGTGTATAAAATCCTCCTGGACCCATTCCTAACTCATTGCATCGTCGGATAATTGAAACTTTGCTTAGGTGTCAGGTATCCTTTTAATAGAATCATACCGGCGGATGACCTGACACTGTTCGTTGTTGAAGTGGGAGAGTGGTGATGTCGGTCTCCTCATGAGGAGAGTTCGAAGGTATTGGGTAACATATAAGGAATTTCCCTAAGGTGGTAAATTATATCTAGTGTGAGTTCTAGGCTTACTAATTCATTTCATGCTCAATACATACTTCCATGTTACTTACTCATGCTTAATTTCACTTCAAGCACTTACGCATTCATGCTCCCATCCATACAATTACTTTGACACTTAGACATGCTCTTCAAGGATTAAAGGTTACGGTAGTTACCTGGGCCGGACTTAGTCCCGGTCCCATCACGGTCAATGATGTGTAAGGCCGGCTGTCTCTACGGTACGCCCTTCTGCGGACCTCGGGACCCCTGTCCCTGCGAGGTATGCTGGGCATGAGCATCGCCAGATGCAACCTCCTTGCCCTCACGCTGCTTGTAGCCCTGATAGTTGCCCTTGGGCTTAAAGTTTTCTGGGCATACATTAGCACGGTGCCCTGGCTTCTGGCAAGTGTAGCAGCGGATCTCCTTTCCTTGGCAATCAGTGCCGGGATGATCCTTGTTGCAGTTTCGGCATATGTAGCTGCGGCCATCAGTTTGGTTCTTGCCTTGGCCAAATCCAGAACCTATAGCTTCCAAGTTATCAAGGTTCGGTATACTTACAATACTCCATACACATACTATTTCACAAGTGTACTAATTCGGTTTCGGGTTCTTACCCTTATAGGGCTGAGACCTTAGTGGCTTCACTGCCACTGGTGCGGTGTAGGCAATCTGTAATGGCTCAGCTGCCTTGCCCTTCTCAGTATGGGCACCGCCGTCTCCAGAGGTGTTCTTCTGATGGGAGTACTTCCCTTTCTTCTTCTTCCATGGTTTGGAATGGTTTTGGTCGTCGGAGGTGTTACCCTTGCCGCTCACCTTGCGCTTCAGCGCTTGCTCCTCATCTCTTAGTTGGCAGGTGATCTCAACTCGAGATGCAACATGGTAACACTCCTGGATTACTTAGGCATTAGGTTACACATTTACATACGGGAATACTAATTTACATTGCTCATGGCTTTTAAGGGTTCAACTTTGTTTACCTGGAGGGAGGTAAACCGTGTGAATCCCATGCCATACCGGAGTCGATGGCTCAATCCGCCATAGAAGCGGTCGACCAAGACTTGGCCGGTATACCCAAGGTCGGGTAGTAGAAGTCTGAGAAGAGAGGTGAAGGTGCGGTAATATTCATCAACCGTCATCTTCTCTGTCATTTTTAGGGCATCGAGCTCAAGCTGTTTCTTGGTCTTGACATGCTCGGGGTAGTACTTAGATCGGAGGAGAGACGTGAACGCTTCCCAACCGAATGCAGGGTCGGCTACGTGCTCGGCCTTAACGAGCTTCCACCAGTCCATAGTCGCGTCTTTGAGGTAGTACGCAGCTATCCTCACTCGAACTCCAGCGGGAGTCTCAAGTGTGTCGAATGCCATCTCCATCGCGGAGAGGTAGGCCTCGAGCTTGGCGGGGTCGCTCTCGCCTCTAAAACATGGAGGTCGAAGGTCGGCGACGGCCTTTACCCAATTCGTTTCACGGGGTTGAGGCGGGTCGGGCTGCTGCTGTTGCTGCTGCTGCTGGTTTTGCTGTGTTTGTTGTACAGCGGTGATTACTTGCGGTAGCATCTGTGCTACCGTGCCGGCGACGATTTCAGCGATCGTCTGCGCACCTGGTCCATCAGATGTCTCTCCTCTAGGTCGGCCTTGACCTCGTCCTGACATCTAAACAAGTGTGGATTATGATAGATGCGGTGAATCTACGACCTCATGGTCTTGATTCAAGCAATGGTATCGTCTTTGCAGACGTCAAAGGGTATTCGTTGTTAACAACGGTAGTTCCTAGTTAGGTTCCTAAGTATCCGTTTTAAAACAGTTGAAATCCTAACTCGGTATTCACTACACTTAGTATTCTAATCATCAGAGCGAGACTTCGCTCTGATACCACTTTTTGTAACGACCCAACCGTTAGTCCTTCCATCATTCACTAATCATCCACATAATTACCTTACTCGCAGCGGAATACTTACTTACTGTGAGCCTCGATTTTAAACCCTATCCTATGTTGATTAAATTGATTGGGATCTAATCGGGTTTTAGGTCCACTTAATAGCCTAAGATTAATAACTATGTCATATAACAATAGTTATTAAAACCTAAGCTAGCTCACTGGAACCTATTATGAGTCGCCACCTAATTTTAACCTAGATCAAATTAGGAAAGGAGAGTCGGGTTCGGGGGCTTGATATTTGACTTAATTAGGGTTCAAATTACTTTCATTACCCCTAGAAGTCGTTTTTTCCTCTACTTAGTTTAATTACGGCTTATTACGAGTCGTTTTTAACCTAAGTGCGCGCTTCTGTTTTTTTTATTTTTTAACGTTTTTTGACAGAAAGCTAAAGTGGAAATTAAAATTACCTAAACTAGGGTTTCGGAGGCAGAATTAGGTCAAATTTTGTTTCCGTCCGTAGCCACGGACCTAATGTCCGAGACCACGGACCCCAGTTAACCTATATGAAAATAAAAGTCGAATTAAACAGAAAACAGAAAATTGTAAAGTCCGGGGCCATGGACAGGCTGTCCGTGGGCCCGGACATTATTAGAAAACCTAAATTTTTATAATTTAAAAATCCCGCCGCCGTCCGTGGGCGTCCGAGCTTACGGACAGGGAGTCCGGGACCCCGGACATGACGTCCGTGGGTGCGGACCGCCCTCGGACGGCGGCGTTGAGGCTGTTCCCGAAGGTGTTTTTGGCTCAAATTTTATGGGTGTGTACACCTGAAGGATGTACAAGACGTTAGTGATTGGAGAGAATTCAATTTGAAGTCAAAATTAATACGAAACTTAGCTAACAAGTTATTAGACAGAAACACAAACAAACCTTAATTTAGAAGCAATAAAAAGTCAATTCGATTAGAAATTTCACACATAAGTGTATTCTGATCAGAGGGGTTAAGGAAGTCAAATTCCAACCTATTTTGACTTCGGGATTTGATTGTTCTTTCACGTCGGGAATCTTCGAGAGCTTCGTTGATGGCCAATCCGGTTCGACTTTGACCCAAGCTTCTGGCTCCTTCTTCCTTGTATTGTTAGCCACGGTTTGCTTCTGTATTTTTTGTGTTTTGGTGCTAGGAATCTCAATGGGAGAAGAAGGAATGTGTTTTTTGGTGATTTCGGGATGATTTCGGTATAGATTCGAGGCTCGGGGTTGCAAAAACGTTGGAAGTAGGTTGACGGCTGAGTTCTCTGACTTTGGGGATGATCTCCTCTGCCCTAGGTCGTTTTTGGAAGGTCCTTTTATAGAAAGAGCAAGGCCATGTTGATAGAACAAGATTTTTATCTAAAACCCTGATTTTGTGCTCTAAGGGAATCTGATTTTTTAAAATATGTTGCAGGCCGATAAAAATTATGAAATTTTAACTGAATGTAAAGGATGAATTTTAAGAATTTTGAGAGTTGGAATCGGGTTATTTTGATAAATAACCGATTAGATAAAAATCTCACAATCTGGAATCTCCCATAATTCATAACTTTTTATTGGAAAGTTGAAATAACGAAATTCCAACGGCATTAGTCTTTAATAATCATCCTCTATCTTGTGTTAAAATTTCATGACGTTTTGTTTTTTTAGGTATTTTCCATAGGAGAGAGAAAATTGCAAAAATGATTGAATTTCTCTTTTAAATTTGGGATAAGGTTCCAAATAAAATAATTTCAGGTTTATGACTGTATGTAGTCATGCTAACCATGTGACAATTTTATTTTAATTTTGGAAACCTTTTATTATTTCTATTTCGAGGTTATTTCATGTGTTAATTAAAGAAATTAGCTTATAATATGAATTAAAAGCTAAATTTCCAGAATAAATATTATCAGAAAATCATGAAATACCTTTCTTAATGACTATGATATTTGGAATTGTTTGGTGATGATGTACAAGTCATATGAAAATAGAAAATCCCGAGAATGTCCCTGGAAAATCCTGCATTGGTGCACTTTGACCATTTTGCCCTTTGTAACACGTATGCCTTTGAGATTACTAGGGGGGTTGAAATTTTGGGGTATAACAGATTGCCCCCCGTCAACTAGGCTTTGTAATGAAGATGAAAAGACTAGTTGATGCTTGAGTGATACCCCAAAATTTTTGATCCTAAAAGACCTCGTATGCCGTTTGAAATCTAGTGGGTTGTGTCGAGCTATTCGAAGGCGCTGACTACCTAAAGGAGAAGGAGATGTTGTTGAACTATTCGAAGGCGCCAACTACCTGAAATGATGATATGTTGTTGAGCTATTCTAAGGCGCTGACTACCTAAAGTGATGAAAATGATGTCAAGCTATTCTAAGGCGTTGACTACCTAAAGTGATGAAAATGATGTCAAGCTATTCTAAGGCGTGTTGACTACCTAAAGTGATGAAAATGATGTCAAGCTATTCTAAAGCGTTGACTACCTAAAAATGGTGAAAATGATGCAATGTTTTTAATGGAAGCAGGTAAACTAGGGAGTGGTGCTAGGTCTTACTACGACGCCTAAAGGGATGATTCTAGGTCTTATGACGAGCCTAAGTGAATGAATGTAAGGGAGGTCTTGGGTGCCTGAAATGGTTGAATGTAGGGTAGGTCTTATGGGTGCCTAAGGTTGTTTTTTTTTTTGTGGTGATAGGACTATGTGTGCCTAAGGTTTGGAGGTGAAAACCCATCTAACTCGGTTGCTTATGGAGACCGAGACCCACCTAACTCGGTTGCTTATGGAGACCGAGATCCATCTAACTCAGTTGCTTATGGAGACTGAGATCCGTTCTGCTCGGTTGCTTATGGAAACCGAGACCCACCTAACTCGGTTGCTTATGGAGACCGAGATCCATCTAACTCAGTTTGCTTATGGAGACTGAGATCCGTTTCTGCTCGGTTGCTTATGGAGACCGAGACCCATTCTACTCGGTTGCTTATGGAGACCGAGATCCATCTAACTCAGTTGCTTATGGAGACTGAGATCCGTTCTACTCGGTTGCTTATGGAGACCGAGATCCGTCTAACTCAGTTGCTTATGGAGACTGAGATCCGTTCTACTCGGTGCTTATGGAGACCGAGATCCATTCTGCTCGGTTGCTTATGGAGACCGAGACCCATTCTACTCGGTTGCTATGGAGACCGAGATCCATCTAACTCAGTTGCTTATGGAGACTGAGATCCGTTCTACTCGGTTGCTTATGGAGACCGAGATCCGTCTAACTCAGTTGCTTATGGAGACTGAGATCCGTTCTACTCGGTTGCTTATGGAGACCGAGATCCATTCTACTCTTAACTAGGCTAATTGAGGAATGCAGTATGTTTGATGATGCAAAGATGTGAAGTATGTTTATGCAAATGATTGTGGCAAAAAGCAAATTGTCAAAGTTCCAAACATGAAAATGAAGAGGTTTACGTGGGTATTGCAAAATGAAATTGAAGTGCTTGAAAAGACTGAAAATTGTCCAAAGTAAGAAATTGCTAGAAATATGCCAAACATGGCCATGATGAGATTTATGAAACCGAAGGTTTGATGGAAAATTGTCCAGGACAAGAAGTTGCTGAAAGAGGTGCAAACATGGCAATATTTAAAGAAAATTGTCTACTGAAAAGGAAAGTGAAATTATCATTTCCTGACTAAAGATTTCAGATTCGTAATTTATCTCCTAGGAGATGAACATGCCACTGGTGTGGTGTGATGTCTGACGTGGAGATGTCTTGAGTGGTGACCAAGGCTTATGAAGGGCCATGGAATTTATGTGGAGGTAAGGGCTCATGTGGGCCTGTGTGGTGGAGGTAAAGGCTTATATGGGGCCATGTGTGATGGTGGTGCTTAATGTTTGAGTTGCGATTGGTGCTTCATAGCAATTGTTGGAACTAACAATTGCCCCCAGTTTTAAGACAATCTGAGCTAGAATTCATGGCAATCGATCAGAACAATCGATTGCCCCCAGTATTTTCTTTGATTAAACGTGCGAACAAGTCTCATCCTCACAGGGTCGAGGCTTATGCTTTGATGTGGTGCTTCCTAACCTACACTCGACGTGGTTGGCGTTTGCACTCATTTCTCGCTCATGGTCATAACTTCTAGACCATTGAATTCGATATTTGATGGATTTACGCATTTGATCTGTTACTTTCACGTGATTGGACACACAACTATCAAGTCCGAAGTCTTTAAAGCTTATAACGTGGCCATAGGGTGTGATGAAAAACAACAGGACCATGGAGGGATATTTGAGGTATATGGAGCTTAAATGGGTGACCAAAGCTGCAACTTGCGTCTTCTCTCAGATTCATCTTCCTTGTCTTGAAGTCGTTTGGCTACTTCGTGTTGACTTCGCTTGTGAGCTTGGAACATGGGACTTTTGAATTGTTCCTTGCACCTTCTCTCTTTCTTCCAATTTTGGACTTCTTTGAGGCTTTTCAGGTTGCCTTTCTTTGAATCTCTTTTTCTTCGGGTTCTTGTGTTCCCGGTTTTGAACTTTGAGAGCTATTTTTTCCATGTGAGCTCTCTTGGATCCTGTGTCACTTTGGGACCATTTGCGGATCGTTTCGTCATGCTGGTAGCAGTTTCGCTTCCTTGGACTTGTGAAGTTGTTGTTCGGAAGGGGGGCTCCTTGCTTCCTTTGGTCACCGGATCGGTTATTCATCATTGGCTGGCTTATTTGTGGAGCTTGTAGTGTTGTAAAAGAGGTCATACATGAAAGGCTCAGCGGGGTGCCTAGGATGTAATGTCAGGGTTCACAAGCTTTTTGGCTGTGTGGTGCTGTACCTAGGTGCTTCGTCATCCCTAATAGTTGTGTATCCGTTCATTGTTACTTTTCAAAGGTCTAAGCGTAAATTTACAAAATATCTCCTTCGGTTGGAGTTATGCCGTTTACCTTACCTTTGAATGTGGTCTCACTAGAGTCATGTAAAAATGACACGCTCGTTCACTCATGGTTTTTCCGCTCAAGACACTCTCGTGAATTTCACTCAGAGACTAGTTCGCACGCTTAAACGAAAGATTAAAGGCGGCGATCCCGAGCTCAGATTGCCCCCAGTATCGATTAGGGGTTTATGACAACACTTAAACAGATGTAGAGTTTGGACCGCTTTGTGGATTGTTTTGGATGTTTTGTGACAGTGTTTGGACGGACATGTTCACCCTTTTGGAAGCAAAAAGACGACTCGTCTTGTTCTATTGCCAGAAGATGATTGTTTCATGTGCCTTTATCAGAAGACATACTCAAACCATTTTTTTGTTTCGTTAGAGAAAAAGCATTTATTATGAAACATTTGTACATGACTTTCTTAAAGATGTTAAGGATGAAGAAGCTTTATTAATGGCAAATAAATTGAACAATACTGAGTACATACATCGAAAAGCTACTCAAAGTATACTAAAAAGGAAAACAGAATGGAAACGAAATATTCTAAAGTCTAAACTAAGAACTGTGAATTTAAAGTGATTTCTAACAAAAACATTCTCCTAAATATCGTCGCATTGAAATCCTTGGTCAAAGAGGTCCTGGATCGTGTGCCTCAAAGCCTTGCAATCATCAGTGTCGTGACCGGGTAATTGGTGGTACTGGCAAAACTGACTTAGATTCCTTCCTTTCTGAGGGACCCCAGGCCGGGGGGTGAGAGGTTGTAGTATGTTTCGCTCCAGGAGCCTTTTTAAAGCCTGGCTCAACGGTTGGCCAATGTCTGTGAACTCTCTCTGACGGAGTTTCTTTCTAGGTGGCTCTGATGCTCCAATGGCCCTACCTGACTCCTTTAACCGTCGAACGGTGTTTACCTCATGCTGCCTGGTTCTCTTTTGGATGCCCTTTGGATGCAAGCTGCTGTCCTTGAACCATTCCCGGTGTTTTCTGAGTCCCCAAGCTTTAATTCTCCCTTATGGACCAATTCCTCTAGGACACCAACTTGTCCCATCAGTAAGTCGAAATTAGGAAAGTATGTGAATTTCAGCTTGTCATTGTATTGCTTCTGCATATTCTCAATTACCGTTCGGATTTGCTCCTGTTCGTCCATCTTTGTGAGCATAGCGGCTGCCTTCATCCTCCAACGCCTGATGAAGTCGTACATTGATTCACCTTTTGTTTGTCGTGTGCTTGCAAGATCAGCCCTGGTGACTCCGAAACTCCTGGCGTACCCAAAATGATGCAAAAAAGCTTCACAGACCTCCTCGTAGGTCTTGGTATTCATCCTTCGAGTTATGTACCAACGCTGAGGAGTCTCATCAAGATAGCGAGCAAACACCTTGGCCTTCTGCATATCGCTCAGCATAAGGATAGACATTTCTCTATCGAACATTGCCAAATGAAGCTGTGGGTCGGAGGAACCTTTGTATAGAGGAAGTGTTGGCAATTTCAACTTTGGAGGGAGATCAACCTCGGGATACAGTCCAGTGGAAAAGTAGTCGAAACCGGCTGGCTTGTTGGCCTTCTCCATGCGCTCAATCTTTTTCAGCATCCCATTGAATTCTACGGCTAACTGGGCATCCGTATTGATTGGACTTCCTCCTTCTGCCATGCTTGTGATTCGGGCCTACCTGTTTCCAAGGCGTCCATTATTAGCTAACAAGAGGAAGTGGGCTGGATGAACTAAGGTGAGAATGACACTTCACCGGAACAGGCTTGGACTGAATGCAAATGGGCTAAGATACCCAGAAAATGAGGTGTTTGGGCCGGAGTATTTTCAGACTGCGAATTGGAATTTGGACTGAAACCTGAATAGATGGCTTTGATTGGGCTTGAGAGGTGACACCTAGATCTAGGGTTTTGGGCTAGGGCCTGGATAAAAAGTCTACCTAGACTAAAATGAGCCCTTAGGCTGGAGTGCGTTTGGGCCTAGAGTAAAGCACATGGGCTGGAATGGTCCCTAAATCACAAATGGGCCTAACTTTCTTTGGCCAGAGAAGATGGTTGCTAAGCCGAAAAAAGATCTTATTTTCAGGACTTGTGAGTTATTTCAAGCTCAGGTGGATTTCCTTTTTTATGGGCCTAAAACTAATTGGATAATTCAAATTGGGCCAGAAGAGAAATCACCTAAGTCTAAGCTTTTGGGTCGAAGCCCGAACAAATAACTCACACATTCTAATCAAGCAAGGCCTTTAGGCCGCGAGCAATAAAGTCGCGATATAGGGTTGGGCTGAGTTGATGTAGGAAAAGTTCCTATCAATTTCTAGGCTGGGTAGTGGGCTGATCATACAGGTAAACAAGGCCCACGCAAATTCAACATGTCCTCACCAGACGTTAAAATCAAACCGGGTATGGATCGATCCGGAGAGGTGCTTGGGCATGGGCCCAGGTCGCCACAAAGGAATAGGGCTTGCACACTATTCTCTTTGGGCTTCCCCACTTTTTTCACATCACCTGAGGGTGTGCGTCTACGATCGGGTCTTTGACTGACCAAACAATGGGCTAGGTAAGGACACTGCCAGGAAAACGCTTGGGGCTAAGGCCCAGGTATTAAGGGGATGCGGTTAGACGACATCCTCCTCTTTTCCCCCGCTTATTCACATCACCTAAAAGGTGTGAGTCCCTGACAGGGACCCTCAAACGGGTCCCGGGATGAAATCGGTTTAGGTGGACCCTCGCTCTCATATGATGCAAAGGTGCAGAAAATTAAAGTGCGCACAAAAGTAAACAAACAAAGTAATAAAGCCATAAATAAACATTTTTCGAGTTAAGCCCTCTTCTTAAAATTAAACAAGTTAATATTAAGAAGTTTAGTCCCCAGCAGAGTCGCCAGTCTGTGAGCCTCGATTTTAAACCCTATCCTATGTTGATTAAATTGATTGGGATCTAATCGGGTTTTAGGTCCACTTATAGCCTAAGATTAATAACTATGTCATATAACAATAATTATTAAAACCTAAGCTAGCTCACTGGAACCTATTATGAGTTGCCACCTAATTTTAACCTAGATCAAATTAGGAAAGGAGAGTTCGGGTTCGGGGGCTTGATATTCGACTTAATTAGGGTTCAAATTACTTTTATTACCCCTAGAAGTCGTTTTTCCTCTACTTAGTTTAATTATGGCTTATTACGAGTCGTTTTTAACCTAAGTGCGCGCTTCTGTTTTTTTTTATTTTTTAACGTTTTTTGACAGAAAGCTAAAGTGGAAATTAAAATTACCTAAACTAGGGTTTCGGAGGCAGAATTAGGTCAAATTTTGTTTCCGTCCGTAGCCACGGACCTAGTGTCCGAGACCACGGACCCCAGTTAACCTATATGAAAATAAAAGTCGAATTAAACAGAAAACAGAAAATTGTAAAGTCCGGGGCCACGGACAGGCTGTCCGTGGGCCCGGACATTATTAGAAAACCTAAATTTTTAAAATTTAAAAATCCCGCCGCCGTCCGTGGGCGTCCGAGCTTACGGACAGGGAGTCCGGGACCCCGGACATGACGTCCGTGGGTGCGGACCGCCCTCGGACGGCGGCGTTGAGGCTGTTCCCGAAGGTGTTTTTGGCTCAAATTTTATGGGTGTGTAACCTGAAGGATGTACAAGATGTTAGTGATTGAAAGATTCAATTTGAAGTCAAAATTAATACGAAACTTAGCTAACAAGTTATTAGACAGAAACACAAACAAACCTTAATTCAGAAGCAATAAAAAGTCAATTCGATTATAAATTTCACACATAAGTGTATTCTGATCAGAGGGGTTAAGGAAGTCAAATTCCAACCTATTTTGACTTCGGGATTTGATTGTTCTTTCACGTCGGGAATCTTCGAGAGCTTCGTTGATGGCCAATCCGGTTCGGGTTTATTGCATGACAGGAACAAAAGGGAAAGGGTTAAGGAACCTTCAACTGTCTCAGGACAGAAGAGAAAAAGGCATTACAGAAAGGTCTATTGTATTTACCTGAAGCTGATGCTCAAACCAGAGTGCTGGTTCTTGAGTAGTTTCTTTCTTTTGAATCATGACGCAGCACTTGCAAAAAGGGGCTTGGCTATACAACGTGCGAAAGAGACCAGAGAGGTGGGCGAGAGTTTCTGCTCCTGCAGAGCTGATGTCCGCAAGAGGAGTGAAAGTGTCGGTTTGTATAAGGATTGATTGATGGAGTTGGTGATATCAGTCCACAAGACAATGGCGTAGGAGTTTGCAAAAATACAAACTCTGAGGCATGAGAATGTGAAACAGCAGTATGGTTTAGCTATTTACTGAAACCAAGAAGGGTGCCTGAGAGTTCCCATGTAGTGGCCTCGTTGAGGTCTGAGTTGTTCAAATCCTCACAGTAGAAGCGATTTGTTTTACCAATCAGAGGTGAATAAGGAGGTCAATAACTAGATTCTTGTCTCTCTCCCTTTTTTTTTATTAACGAGCATTACAGAGGGTGACTGAGGCTGGAAGGGCGAGAGATTCAGGAGGGAACATGGATCAGGTGGTCTCAAGTTACAAGAAGTTATGGGCATTAGAATAGAAGTAGAAATAGTCGTCTGGAAGTTTAGAACCTCTTGATTTTTGTTTTTTTGTTCGATCCGTCACTGCATCGAGAAGGAAGGAAGTGGTGCTACAGCGATGGTGAGTTTGATTCTCTCTTTTTTTTTGTTAGCTTAGTTGACAGAATACTAGTTTAATTCGTTGGCATAAGTTACTGAATTCGAGCACAGCTCAACCGGTTAAGACGTTCACTAGGCATATGAGAGGTATGGGGTTCGAACCTCAACAAGAGCGTCTTTGCTCCTTTTTTTTTTCCTCTCTCTTTTTTTTTTTGTATAAGCTATACACATGTTTATTTATATATGTGTGGAACTATATAATATATCACGTTAGTAGTTGTGTACGCGACTACTTTATTTTTGTTACGATGTTATGCAACGTTACTATTTATTATTTACAACGTTATAATATCATAACGTTATGTACATGTATTTATATATACTCCCCCTTTTATTTGTCGCGTTTTAGTTATATGTAACTACTACATTATTATTTATTATATACGACGTTGTAGTATTGTAACGTTACGTATATGTTTTATTCATAAACGTACATATATAAGTACGTGACCGTGTTAATACGTAACGTTGTCATGTTTCCGGACATGTATATACTAAATTTAACTGTTCGTACATTTTATATGTCCGATTTGTGAAAATGTGTTCAATTGTTTAGGGGTGTTTCAACTCTTAAACTTCACTAATTAAGGTGGTAATTACGCGGGGTATTTCAAAAAGGAGAAAAGAAAAAACTAAATAATCCTAGAAAAGAAAGTAATGCAATAAATAAACTACTGTTGGGCAAAATAATAGTTAAACTATCTTGCTTACTATGGGCAGTGAACCCAATCTTTGTAGTACAACAAGGTCGTATCCACAGAGACTTCGCAACTGTCTAATTAATATCCAGTTTAGTAAATGTACAAAAAGATAAATTAAAGTGCATAAAATATAAATTGGGGTTTAGCCGGAGGCAAGCTTGATTTACAGAATTAGTACAGAAATAATAAAAACAGTAAAATAAAGTAAATGGATGGAAAAAGGTATCCTAGGATATCGGGGGAGTTTCCTAAACTACTTAAACAATTTTATAATCCTGTCTCAATATTTATGTCTATTAGAGTTAATAATTGTCAGTTACGAACTCCTATTTATAGCCTTAGTATTTTCCTGCTCAATCCGGAGTGTAAATACCAAGATTAATTCCTTTGTGGTACTTTAACTATCTCAAAATCATATATTGATAGCTACCAAATAAATGCAGTATTTTGTCAGAATAAGCATTTAACAATAATTGCTGAAAGGAATTAAAACAAGTTTAATAAGTGAAACAGGTGATAAATATTTATTTAAGTACAGACAATAATTATAATCCTAATTTGCTCTTATTTGTCTGTTAAGAATTTATCTTGTGACCTTCCTAAATCATAGATAAGGACAACTCTTAATTAATTCATTAGACGTTTTACAATCAGAAAAAGTCTAAAATCATTAATTAGCTTTAAGTGAGAATTCTTTTTATAACAGCGATGGATTTTATCTGCTAATCAAGGAGTATAAAATCTAACGTTTATCTCTCTTTGTGGTCTATTCTCAGATTTACAAAATCATTGAAATAAGAGAAACCGTAAATGCATAAAAATGATCAGTTATTAAGCATTTAATAATTTAGAGAGACAAAAACAAATATTTATAAGCAAACTTGGTATTAATAATAAGTCTGAATTATTTAGGAACAAACCCACATCCTAGGATACGAATAAAATCACTCAGACATTAACAGTAATAAAAGGGAACAGAAATAGCCATTAATTGGAGACTGTCGGCGGAGACTGGACTGCGATTCGCTCTGCTCCAGCTCCCTTTTCTTCTGTTCTTTATATGCTTCTGCTTCGTGGTGAAATGTAGATTAAACTAAAATGGAGAAGTGGGAAGATAAGAGAATGAAGTGGATCGATGGTGGTGGTTGTGGTCTGTAACGGTCTAATACTAAAATAACAAATAACAAATAACAACTAACAATTTGGATGCGGAGGAAGGGAGTTATCTTCTTGAGCAGAGGGGCGTCGGTTTATATAGAGGCAGAGGAGAAGAAGGTCCGTACGATTCAATAACTGTTGATTGCTCCAGGGGACAGAGCTTACGCGTGAGGGAAATATGGTAGGCGCCGGCGGGGTAGATAGATAAGGCGAGTTGCGCGAGTTGCAGACGAAGAAGAAGACGGGCGAAGAAGATAAGCTCGCCACTGATAATTATTGCTGTCCGTGGTACCGCGGTTCCTCCTAGACCGCCTCCAAGACCGCTCAAAATATAGGCGGTACTCTCTGTGGTTGTCCGCCTCCTTGAGAGGCGGTTGCCTCTATCTGTTCCGCCTCCTTGAGAGGGGTTGCCTCTATCTGTTCCGCCTCTGTAACCGCCCATTTAAGAGGCGGTTGAATGAGAGATGTCCGCCCATTTCAGAGGCGGTTGGGTGTTATTTGTCCGCCTCCAAAGGAGGCGGTAGCCTCTATTTATCGACATCATTGTTGGTCCGGGTCCTTGCACATGAGTCAAGTCCCGGACCCTTACTCACAGAAAACTCTCGGCCATTTTTCAAGGGGTGGTCCGGGTCCTTGTATGGGACCTAAGTCCCGGACCACCCACGGCTATCTATTCTCGCCTGTTTAATAACTGGCCGGTGGTCGGGACTTAGTTCTGCATTTAAGTCCCGGACCCTTCAACTGGCTCCAGATTGTTCGTTTGGACTCTGTTTTCAAACCGTCTGCGGCTATGCGTTTGTCTCTTCATGTTCTTTGCTTCTAGCTTGGTTTTTCTCATGCTTTAACCGATAAACCTGTAAGACAACCAATAAAACATAAACTAGAGAAAAACTAAGATAAGTGGAGAAATGAGCAAGAAAAGTGCTAATAATATATATGAAATACACCTATAAAACATGCTCATTTGGATACTTATCACACCCCCACACTTACCTTTTGCTTGTCCTCAAGCAAAACCATGTAACCAAGTAAGTAGGGAATGCTCAATACTAATAAATATTATTATGAAGGGTAGGATAAACATGATCTTTAAACTTATTTGAGGAGTGTGAAAAATTAACTGCTGGTGGCATAGGTGTGCTCAGGGTAAAAATAAAATATAGAGTTTCGGGGTATGATCCAAGGTACTCAATGCTTCTTTAGGTGACTCTGAGAACTTTTACCATGGCCAACTTCTCTCAAGAATGGGCATTGAGGAGAAAACAAAAGGAAAAATAGATTTATGCATTTGTTTCACTTTTGCATAAGAGAAGAGAAGATAATATGTAGGCATTAAGCTTTTGTATTTAAGAACACTCAACTCTCTTTTGTTGGTTACCAATGGTGTCTCGCAAGTCCTATTATTATTTTTTTCTTCTTCTTTTTTTTTAACAGAAAAGCACCCCTTAGCAATCCCTAAGAGAGAAGACAGAAAGAAACCCTGAGCAATAAAATCCAACCATTTGCAGATTATTTGGTCACACCGCATATAAAATGCTCCTCAAAAGTAATCAAAATTTTAAAATTTGTACATTTATCCCACAATTCATAACAAATTTATTTTTAAAGAGAACAACCCACATAAAAAGGGTCCACGATATTGAATTTGAACAAACGAAAGATAAGCAGAGAGATTAAGCATTTTAGCATAAAATGTCACCGAAAAGGGCACACTCCCCCACACTTAAATTGAACAATGTCCTCATTGTTTACCAGAAAAACAAGGGAAGGTTTCAGAAGACCTTTTCGGTAAGTAGATAAAATAGAGAGAACACAAGTCACAAATATTCATTTAAGCACATAAACGCTCCTCTGCAATTTTTATTTAAATAAAAGCAAACTAAAGAAACTGGTACTCCCCTGATTTTATTTTTGCTAGCGTGTATAGGACTTCCCCCACACTTGAGCTTAGCCTCAAGTAGCGTAGCTTGGTTGCGGTGTAGACATGAAATTGCACCTGCATAAGACACTAGAAGCAACCATACTAAAAACGGGGTTAAAAGTTAGCAAAAATAAAATTTAAAGAGAACCTGAAAATTAAAAGAACATAAAGGCAAATAAAAAAAAGTACACCGGGTTGCCTCCCAGGAAGCTGCCCTTCTTTAACGTCTTTGGCTAGACGCTTTGTCGTTATCCTGGATCAAAACAAAATGTTACCTCGGCATATAAAATAATAAAATTAATACTCCTCAAAATCTGGTGTTTGAGGAGGTACTGCCGGGAACGTAGTTCTAACAGAAGACCGGTGGAAATGACTTTTCTTCCTCAAATTGGAGGATGTAAAAATCCTCCTCTTGTTGTTGAGGCTTATGGTAAGAACCTTGATAGGGATCTTCAGAGGGAAGTGGCTCCTTGAAATTTACTATAGCACTCTCTTCTGATGACTCGGAGGGAGGCGGCATCTCCTCCTTCTCAAGTTGAGGATGTATCCCCCTCATCTTCTGGGTAAAGCACGGTGAAGGAGGGAAAATAGTAGTTGATTTCAGAGGGAGGGGACTCCATGAAGTCCAAGGAGAAACTCTCTTCTGAGGGTTGTCTCCATAATCAAGCTGACAGGGATTGGTGATGGATTCTCTAATTCGAATAGGGGAGGAGGTGGAAGTAGCTTATGTCCTCAGCAGGTTGTTCTTCCTCGTGAACCACTGCATTCAGTTGTGGAACGGGTTGTTCCATGCGTTCTACCTGATCTAGCGTTCTTGCCGGATCATTTCAATGGTTGAGGTAAAATTTGCCATCATTTCCCGTAAAATGGCGTTGTCTCTTTCTATTGCAACCATAGGACAATAGGAACTTTCATGGTCTCCTCCACACTCTTGGCAGACACTCCATTGACTGTAGTCCTCTGCGCTATAGGGGTAACCATACCAATCTTCTGCTTGATCGTAGTGACATCCATCAGAATTAAGTACCCTTAAAAAAAACAAAACAAAAATTTATACACAAAAAGTGACAAATAACGAAAATAAAAGAAAAACTAAACAGATAATAAATCAGATAGTTGGACCGAAGTCCCCGGCAACGGCGCCAAAAACTTGTTGGGCAAAATAGTAGTTAAATATTGCTAACTATGGGCAGTGAACCCAATCTTTGTAGTACAACAAGGTCGTATCCACAGAGACTTCGCAACTGTCTAATTAATTATCCAGTTTAGTAAATGTACAAAAAGATAAATTAAAGTGCATAAAATATAAATTGGGGTTTAGCCGGAGGCAAGCTTGATTTAGAATTAGTACAGAAATAATAAAAACAGTAAATAAAGTAAATGGATGGAAAAAGGTATCCTAGGATATCGGGGGAGTTTCCTAAACTACTTAAACAATTTTATAATCCTGTCTCAAATATTTATTGTCTATTAGAGTTAATAATTGTCAGTTACGAACTCTATTAATAGCCTTAGTATTTTCCTGCTCAATCCGGAGTGTAAATACCAAGATTAATTCCTTTGTGGTACTTTAACTATCTCAAAATCATATATTGATAGCTACCAAATAAATGCAGTATTTTGTCAGAATAAGCATTTAACAATAATTGCTGAAAGGAATTAAAACAAGTTTAATAAGTGAAACAGGTGATAAATATTTATTTAAGTACAGACAATAATTATAATCCTAATTTGCTCTTATTTGTCTGTTAAGAATTTATCTTGTGACCTTCCTAAATCATAGATAAGGACAACTCTTAATTAATTCATTAGACGTTTTACAATCAGAAAAAGTCTAAAATCATTAATTAGCTTTAGTGAGAATTCTTTTTATAACAGCGATGGATTTTATCTGCTAATCAAGGAGTATAAAATCTAACGTTTATCTCTCTTTGTGGTCTATTCTCAGATTTACAAAATCATTGAAATAAGAGAAACCGTAAATGCATAAAAATGATCAGTTATTAAGCATTTAATAATTTAGAGAGACAAAACAAATATTTATAAGCAAACTTGGTATAATAATAAGTCTGAATTATTTAGGAACAAACCCACATCCTAGGATACGAATAAAATCACTCAGACATTAACAGTAATAAAAAGGGAACAGAAATAGCCATTAACAATTTGGAGAATGCTGGCGGAGACTGGACTGCGATTCGCTCTGTTCCAGCTCCCTTTTCTTCTGTTCTTTTATACGCTTCTGCTTCGTGGTGAAATGTAAGATTAAACTAAAAATGGAGAAGTGGGAAGATAAGAGAATGAAGTGGATCGATGGTGTGGTTGTGGTCTGTAACGGTGGTCTAATACTAATAATAACAAAATAACAAATAACAACTAACAATTTGGATGCGGAGGAAGGGAGTTATCTTCTTTGAGCAGAGGGGCGTCGGTTTATATAGAGGCAGAGGAGAAGAAGGTCCGTACGAATTCAATAACTGTTGATTGCTCCAGGGGACAGAGCTTACCGTGAGGGAAATATGGTAGGCGCCGGCGGGGTAGATAGATAAGGCGAGTTGCGCGAGTTGCAGACGAAGAAGAAGACGGGCGAAGAAGATAAGCGCCACTGATAATTATTGCTGTCCGTGGTACCGCGGTTCCTCCTAGACCGCCTCCAAGACCGCTCAAAATATAGGCGGTACTCTCTGTGGTTGTCCGCCTCCTTGAGAGGCGGTTGCCTCTATCTGTTCCGCCTCCTTGAGAGGCGGTTGCCTCTATCTGTTCCGCCTCTGTAACCGCCCATTTAAGAGGCGGTTGAATGAGAGATGTCCGCCCATTTCAGAGGCGGTTGGGTGTTATTTGTCCGCCTCCAAAGGAGGCGGTAGCCTCTATTTATCGACATCATTGTTGGTCCGGGTCCTTGCACATGAGTCAAGTCCCGGACCCCCTTACTCACAGAAAAAACTCTCGGCCATTTTTCAAGGGGTGGTCCGGGTCCTTGTATGGGACCTAAGTCCCGGACCACCCACGGCTATCTATTCTCGGCCTGTTTAATATGCTGGTCCGGGACTTAGTTCTGCATTTAAGTCCCGGACCCTTCAACTGGCTCCAGATTGGTCGTTTGGACTCTGTTTTTTCAACCGTCTGCGGCTATGCGTTTGTCTCTTCATGTTCTTTGCTTCTAGCTTGGTTTTTCTCATGCTTTAACCGATAAACCTGTAAGACAACCAATAAAACATAAACTGAGAAAAAACTAAGATAAGTGGAGAAATGAGCAAGAAAAGTGCTAATAAATATATGAAATACACCTATAAAACATGCTCATTTGGATAGCTACCAAATAAATGCAGTATTTTGTCAGAATAAGCATTTAACAATAATTGCTGAAAGGAATTAAAACAAGTTTAATAAGTGAAACAGGTGATAAATATTTATTTAAGTACAGACAATAATTATAATCCTAATTTGCTCTTATTTGTCTGTTAAGAATTTATCTGTGACCTTCCTAAATACTAGATAAGGACAACTCTTAATTAATTCATTAGACGTTTTACATCAGAAAAAGTCTAAAATCATTAATTAGCTTTAAGTGAGAATTCTTTTTATAACAGCGATGGTTTTTATCTGCTAATCAAGGAGTATAAAATCTAACGTTATCTCTCTTGGTGGTCTATTCTCAGATTTACAAAATCATTGAAATAAGAGAAACCGTAAATGCATAAAAATGATCAGTTATTAAGCATTAATAATTTAGAGAGACAAAACAAATATTTATAAGCAACTGGGTATTAATAATAAGTCTGAATTATTTAGGAACAAAACCCACATCCTAGGATACGAATAAAATCACTCAGACATGACAGTAATAAAAAGGGAACAGAAATAGCCATTAATTGGAGACTGCTGGCGGAGACTGGACTGCGATTCGCTCTGTTCCAGCTCCCTTTTCTTCTTTCTTTTATACTGCTTCTGCTTCGTGGTGAAATGTAAGATTAAACTAAAAATGGAGAAGTGGAAGATAAGAGAATGAAGTGGATCGATGGTGGTGGTTTGTGGTCGTAACGGTGGTCTAATACTAATAATAACAAAATAAAATAACAACTAACAATTGGATGCGGAGGAAGGGAGTTATCTTCTTTGAGCAGAGGGGTCGTCGGTTTATATAGAGGCAGAGGAGAAGAAGGTCCGTACGAATTCAATTAACTGTTGATTGCTCCAGGGGACAGAGCTTACGCGTGAGGGAAATATGGTAGGCGCCGGCGGGGTAGATAGATAAGGCGAGTTGCGCGAGTTGCAGACGAAGAAGAAGACGGGCGAAGAAGATAAGCTCGCCACTGATAATTATTGCTGTCCGTGGTACCGCGGTTCCTCCTAGACCGCCTCCAAGACCGCTCAAAATATAGGCGGTACTCTCTTTTGTTGTCCGCCTCCTTGAGAGGCGGTTGCCTCTATCTGTTCCGCCTCCTTGAGAGGCGGTTGCCTCTATCTGTTCCGCCTCTGTAACCGCCCATTAGAGGCGGTTTTGATGAGAGATGTCCGCCCCTTTCAGAGGCGGTTGGGTGTTATTTGTCCGCCTCCAAAGGAGGCGGTAGCCTCTATTTATCGACATCATTGTTGGTCCGGGTCCTTGCACATGATCAAGTCCCGGACCCTTACTCACAGAAAACTCTCGGCCATTTTCAAGGGGTGGTCCGGGTCCTTGTATGGGACCTAAGTCCCGGACCACCACGGCTATCTATTCTCGGCCTGTTTTAATATGCTGGTCCGGGACTTAGTTCTGCATTTAAGTCCCGGACCTTCAACTGGCTCCAGATTGTTCGTTTGGACTCTGTTTTTCAAACCGTCTGCGGCTATGCGTTTATCTCTTCATGTTCTTTGCTTCTAGCTTGGTTTTTATCATGCTTTAACCGTACACCTGTAAGACAACCAATAAAAATTAAAACTAGGAGAAAAACTAAGATAAAGTGAAAATGAGCAAGGGAAAAGGCTAAATATATATGAAAACACCTAGAAAAAAAGTCATTTGGATACTTAAAACTACCTAAAACCAAAATAGTGCTGAGTAAGAGGATAAAAGCAAAATTTACACAATTTTGGGTTGTCCGAGCATCTTCTCAATTCGTACTCGCTTCGTGTGATAATAAAATATCTAATAGTCATACACACAAAATATCAAAAAAGATGCATGAAGCATTATATTAGTCAGTAAGATTTCCTCGTCTTCGGAGTCACAATTGAAATAAAACCAAAAAAATAAAACTAAAAGCAAATTAAACAAATGAAGATAAAAGAGTTAAAAATTATGAAATAAAACTAGAAAAATAAAAAATGAAATACATTAAAATAAAAAAAAAGCATATATACTAAAACCGATCATTGAGGTGGTCGAGGGTAGAAAGTCTGCCACTCTTGGAACTGACTAAGCAATAACTCATAATCCTCGTTAGAACGGCGAGTCTGCTCCTCAAGAGTCTGAATCTACGCTTGGTACCGCTGATCAAGGGCCTCAAAACGCTCCCAATGAGTCTGCTCCAATAGCTCAAAGGATACCGAGGACTGGTGAACTTAGTCGTCAAACTCCACTCGGGTGACATACTCGCTCATGGCTGGAGCCTGCATCGCCATGGGGTCATAATCAGCATCAGCGGTAGGAGGAGGAGCTGGTGCAGAAGGACCCTCACCTGCTTCTCTCTGGCACTTCTAGGGTTGTGAGATCTTACCTGAGCACATTTTTGATAACCTTGCTAGCAGGGAAATTTTCGATCTTGAAATGGAAGACTCCATTGTATGGCGATCATGACAGCTCTGGTGCTCTTACTGTAGCTTCTGCATACAATATCCTCAGAAAGAGAGGTGAAAGCAACATAATTTGGAAGCATATATGGAAGCTTGATATTCGTGAAAAGATTAAGACATACCTCTGGATGGTCGTGCATCAAAGTGTTAAGACCAAAGATCTGCTATTTAAGCTTAAATTTTTCAGTCAAAGAATGTGATGCTTGTAAAGGGATCGAGGATATATAAAATATAGTCAGGAAATGTATTGTCAGCTTAAAAGTGTGGTATTATTTTATGGGGAATCGCTTTGAAAACTGGTGTGTTATTCCGGTAAATTTTAATGATTAGCTAACTATGAATCTAATATGTAATGTTAAGATTAAAAGTGTTAATCCTAGTTGGGCTCACGTCTTTGCAGTTACTTGTTTTGCTTTCTGGAAATGGAGAAACCTAAAGTTTCATAATAACCTTGCTGAAACAGATATGCGAGTAAATTTTCTTGACTCAAACCTGCAGATTTATGTGCAGGAAATCGCAGTGGACATACCTGGTCCAGGAACAAGAAAGGGTCCTGCAGACATACCTAGATGATCCCCGCCGCCAGTGGGTATGTGGAAGATTAATGTTGATGCAACAGTTACTAAGGAGGGGCTAGCGGCTGTGGGAGGATGCTGTAGAAACTCGAGGGGAGAATGGGGTAATGGGTTCTCACATCAAATGGGGATGACAAGTATCTTAGAGGCAGAATGACGGGCTATACATGGAGGTTTGTTAATGGCAAAACAGAAAGGACTAGATAAAATTGTGATTGAATCTGACTCAAGTGAAGAAGTTAGACTGATCATGGGGCAGAATAGGAGTATTGCCAACCATCTGTAGGAGAGTCTTATTAGAGCATGTAAATTACTAGTTTATGGGTTTATTCAGAGTACTGCTGTGTAAAGTGGGTAGGAGGTCTAACCATGTTGCTGATGCATTGCAAAAGCCAGCCTAAGTGGTATAAAGGGGGTTTGCTTTGTTTGTTAATCCTCCCAGGATGTTCTTGGATCTTGACCAAGTTGGTCTGAATAGCTAATGAAGTTCCTTTTTGATCAGAAAAACAAATTTCACAATATGCCTTTAAGTATTAGAAAATTCACTAAATTCATAAAAATTCAAAATAATATAAAATATAGATAACTATAAAAAGTATTTAAAAATTATAAAAACTTGAAAATAAAATAGAATATATTAAAATATTGAAAAACAAATATTTCTTAGGTTCTTTTTAAAATTATTCAATATCATAAAAAAGAATATTGTATTGTAAATACATAGTTTATACCAATTAAGTACAATAATTTATACCAATTAAGTATATTTCAGATTCTTTTTTTTACCAATTTAAATATTTATGCAAACAAATTATTTTATATTTTAAACTAATATTTAGAAAAGATATTTTTTTTATTTTATATAGATAATTTTATGACATAATATATTTTTATCAACAAAATATTATGTCATAAAGTTATCTATAAAATAGAATATAAGTTTATTAAATAATTTTTCTGGATATTTTTTTAAAATATAATATTATTTATTTTGAATAAATAATTTGTATTTTTGAAAAATTTATTCATATGATTATACACGAAATAAATCATTTATATTTTAAATAATATTTTTAGAAATTTATTATTTTATAATTTGTATTTATTTAGCGTATCACTTTATGACGTAATAGAATTTTGTTATATAGAAAATGTCATGAAGTTATCTTTAAAATAGAATATTGAAAAGAAATAAAATTATTTGTTAAAAATATAAAATAATTGATTTTTAATTAAGTATTTTAAATTGGTAGAAAAAATAATCTTAAAAATGTAAAGTAAAATTATAGTACATAAATTATGTGTTTAAAAATAATATATTATTTTTATGGTATTGAATAATTTTTAAAAATCTCTAAGAAATATTTACATTTTCCCAATATTCTATTATATTTTAAATATATTTTCCAATATTTTACTAATATTTTATATATTTTTTTAGTTATCTATAACAAAACAGTATTTTAATTTTGTTGAATTTGTTGACACTTAGAGTATATTATTATGAACTTGAAAAATTTTTGTTAACTAGTAAATAATGTTTTTTTTTGTTCTAGTGGGTGAGATAGTAGCATTTCATGTACTTTTGCAAAAATATAGTAATATTTTACGATTTTCTTTGCATTTCATGAATTTACTAAAAATATAGTGGTATTTGATGCCGTAAGTAACTTTTTTCAAGGCTCAAACATACTCCCTGCTTTTTACACCAAAAATGTCTTTGATAATTCAGATTTCTAACGCCTACATTAAGCTAGTGACCATTCAGGATGACTAGCATGAATTAGTAAAAGACTTTCGTTTCCGGACTTACTATCATAGGTGCGTTCATTTTGGGATAATCAACGGATGAAACAGATTCATTCTCTTTGTCGTTGTTTGCTTTGTATTTTTAGAGATTCCGTTTCCCCCATTCCAAGTTTCAAAAATTCTCATATCCCTCTTTAGTAATTCCCCCCACAATGCTATTCCCTTTCCTCCATCTTACTCCCTAACATTATCTTTAACATAAATAAATATTATGCATGTGATATATAAATTATATTAATTTTAGTATATGATATGTAATATTATAATTATTAATATAAAATAATTATTTATTAAAAATTTTTAATGTAATCCTTTATAATTTATATAAATAAAAATATGGATATGAATATAATATATATAATGTCAATATTTATATATATATCATTTATAATTTAAATAAATATTATATATATAATTTATATCAATAACAAAATATTATTTATTTTTGTATAAATTAAGAAAATACTACATATAAATATTATTTTTATTTAAATTCTATAAATTTAGAAATATTATATATTATTAATAAACTTAAAAATATTAATATATATCAAATAGTTTATATAATTTATATATAATTTAAATAATTATTAATATATTAAATATTAATTAATATTTTTAAAATTTTATTTATAATTTAAATACTATAAAAATAAAAAATAGTTATATATATATATATTTTTGTAAGTTAAATAAATATTAATATATATAATATATAACTTATAAAAAATTTTATAAGTATTATTAACAATTATATAGATACTAGGTTGTTATTCGCAGTACAAAATTACTAATCACCACAATACAATTTTTTAAAATCATATTAACGTTGTAAACATATAATGATGTATTCCTGTGTTTTTTTATTTCAAAAAATGATATCTGAAAATAATTTAACCCAAGAAGTTTGTAGTTGATTAGTAGCGAATTTTGCTAGTTATTTTTTTTTGTAATCAATACTGGAATCTTTTTTTTTCAAAAAAAGTGTTGGATTTGTTATTTATGTGTTTACACTATTAATATGATTTAAAATTAATTTGTACTACGAACAGCACAAACTTTACTATTTGCAGTACAATTTTTTTCACCAAACTTAGTTGAATAAGTTGGATTGTTATGGGGAGACACTTTTTTCTGAAACAAATGAGAATTAAATGACCAAATTTCAGTCAAAATGATTAAAACAACAAAGTTACAATAACTAAGTTACAACAATTAAGTTAAAGAAAAACTAAGTTACTACAACTAAGTTGAAGAAACATAGCAACAATGGTGTAGATGTTTGGATTATTAGATAGTTATTCACTTTCGATTCTGTGATTCACGGGGTTTGAATTCTAGGAATTTTGTTAGGATTTTCTACATTTTGATATATTTCAGTTCTCGTGACATAAACATTAGGTTTGTTCCGCTTGGTAGATGTTTGGATTATTAGATAGTGATTCACTTTAAATTCTGGGATTAATGGGGTTTGAATTGTAGGACTTTTGTGCTATAAGGGATCCTTTGGGAGATATTTTGGATGATTTTGTGTGAGAAAGATATGGTACCGATTCTTATGAGTGTGTTGATGCATGTGAAATATCCTCCCGAAAGCAGACTGCATTAACCCAGTTCAATAGCGACAATACAAGATTCATTTTCCTACTCGATACACGTGCTTGCTCTCCTATCATCACGCTACAATCTTGCTGATTTAAAAGCTCTACAGAAAATTAAAATAGATACTAAGAAAGAAAAAATGAATGTTTTTCGTTTATATACTCGATGCTGGTTGATAGTGATGATCCAGGGAATCTTCTAGTTATTCACAAAATATCTGTTGGTGATCCATCTAGCACTTTGGTGTTCAAGGCAGTTACCTGGAATTATGGAGGGCAATAACTGATGCAGGTGGTTGAGTCTTGTGAGCTGCTAGTAGTCCCTGTCCATTGAAGAAAACTTCTTCCCATGAAGTTAGCTTAACATTTGTAATAGATCTTAACCGTCTCTCCTTCCACTACTTTAATACCGTATTACTTAATTAAGAGGAATACTGCGAATAAGTACTCACATTCGTGTTGTCCATTGAAGAAACCGATGAAGATCCATTGAAAAAATTTGCAAGAGTACCTCTTGAATTTTCCTTAACTCATCCTTGTGGAGTTCTAGTGTTCGGTGTTTCTACATCTACAATGCATAGCCAAAAAGAAACTAGGTGCAAAATTGATTCCGAAGAATTCACAAAAGGCTATAGTTAGATACCCAAAAGAGGACTCATAAATGAGTCCCATAGCATAATAGTCATAAAGGTTCTAAAAAGATAGTAGGACGGAATAGAAAGTGCTACAATGTGAAAGTAAATGAAATTCTAGGAAAATTTTGGCATAGTCTCCATGTTTTTCTTTCTCCCCCGGTTCTAAGAACCTCCACAAAATCAACCAGATGGTCTTCAATAAGATCACCAGTAATTCAGCAATAATTTCACCATCACAAAGTCCACTAGAAAATAACTACATCCATATTGTATCTTAAAACAACAAAAACATAAAACCCTAAACTATGGCGCGTCATACTGGTGATAGTACGAATCCCATATAGATAAGGCACTGAAGACCTCATCTATCCCTTGTTCAGTTTGCCTCTGTTCCTCGTCTGGCATCTCCTCACGGTAGTAACGCTAGTCCCAGCTATGATTCCTAGGAAAGTAAGGCCTACCAACCTCAGTTGCCTTACTCATGAGCTGTAACATAATATTATAAAGTTAGCCTAGCATTCATAAAATGTTATAATCAATTGAAATTATACAAAGGAAGAGATCAACTTACTAAGGTGGGATCCGGCCGATGAACGAAGGTGTTTTCGTACATGTCAAGATTCATGATGATATTCGATATTGGATGGGGGTGTTTGACGTAACAATCCAGATAATCTCCGTCACTGCATGCAAGGCCGCCCGTGTCTTAGTGAACCCCGGAGCAGGACCACACTCACGTGTGGTGTCCCACACACTATACAGGGGGGGGGATTACACACATCTATAGGGGGTTCCCTTTCTCTCACTTTTTTCGGATCTAATGTTCGGTCTAATAGGGGGAGTTGGGATACACTGAACGTACCCGAATTGGCGAAGACAACGCTCCGACATATATGGCTCATTCACGGTCATGTACTGCAAGGTACCCCTGTACCAAGAGCGACCCTTGTTCTCATTCACCGTCTCACGACCATAGGGCAACCAATCTATCTACATTGGATCACAGGGAAACGTAAGCATCAAAAATAAACAATAATGTAAATAATACAAATTGAAATTCTTGTACCACTTACATTTGTAACACCCCTCACATTAAACACGTAATAATCACTCTCGTATCATTATTAAAGACGTCTTACCGTAGAAGTTAAACACTAATAATTCTCACTCGGGTGTCACACACCATTACTCACCCATGTGTGTAACGAAGCAAATAACTATCACAATATTATAATCGATAACCGCTATGACGAACCGAGATATCATACTACTAACCTACTCATACTAATTACATACGACAACAATGAAGATCAGTGAGCATCTAAAAAAAGTTCCCAACAAATACATTGTAGTATATGATACATATCAACTCTGAAACGTGCAGAAACTAGAAGGCGTCGTCATCTACCCAACGATCCCACACTCCGGCTTCAAGTCTCGATCATTTCCTGTAATGTGGTGCCGTATAGGCTCAGTAAAACGCTGAGCATGCTAGTATGTGATCCTAGACCCTTTAGGCCACTTAGGTCGTTTTAGCCATCTTAATTAACATGGGGTTCTTTCATGCTGTACCGTTTACATGCTTATAACATAACTGTATTTACGGAATTAAAACACACAACAGGTAATCAAACATTCACACATCAAGACATGCTATTACGACATTTATAATTGAATAATTAAATTCGAATCAACGGTGTGGTAAGAGTTAGCTGAAGTCTAGTTAGTCTCACTTGTTTATTTCCATCACATGAAGCCCCGCTTCCAACAATCTCACATAAACATACGGGTGTCACGTTAAAGACAAATTCCCGTTTAGCCTCACACATTTATAAACTTGGATAGTAGTCCGGTGCCATCTATAGTGAGTAGATGGGCTTACTGATCTACGGTGGTAGATGTCCATTAGGCTGAAGCCTTGGTGCCAACAGCAGCACACTCTGACTAACGATCGTATCCGGCTCGTTATTTGACCCTTATATATTTGTATACACACATACATATTGGTCTATAAATATATATATATATATATATATATATAATATATATATATATATATATATACACATAGTTCTTTGTTATACTTGTTCGACCAAATTATATTCCACTTGTATATTTATACCCATATACGTAAGTAATGATACATATATATTTATACACATACAATATAGTCTGTGGCTATACTTTACTTGACTAAATTATATTCTAGCTTTTATTTACATGTTATTTATGTATCGGTCAACTTAACCACTTGGTCAATTTGTGGTGGCTTGGTCAATCTAGTTTGACTTGGTCAACGTTACAAATCAATGTTTCATTATATCCAATACTTATTTACCAAGTCATACTATATCATAATATAACACTTATACTTATATTTCCAAATCTATGATTCCCTCCACATTAACCTTATATGATTTATCAATCATATATTTTTCACCTTATATCATGAATTCATGTCATGTGAATTATAAGGTTTCCCATAATGCATTAATTCATTATTTCATGTGGAGTGTATATTTATTTATTTGTGATCTTTATACATAAATCTCCCATTAATAATTCACCTTAATATTATACAAGTATTTTATACATTATCCCATTCCTTATATTATAAGGTTTCCAACCATGTGATATACTTCCCAATTTCCCAATTTAATCTCAACATTTTATGTGATTGTTTATAAGGCGTAGTTATGCCATGGAAATTCCTTTATAATACTCTCTTATATTTTAGTATAATGACACATCATATCGTTTTAAACTTTATAATATAATCAGCCTATAGTTTTATTAATTCCACACTTACCCATAACCTTCTTGGTAAGTATAATATTTTCCTCTTAACTTTTGATTATTTATAAAATCAACCCAAACATTATATTTGTTACATTACTAACCTTAGTTGATTTATAACCCAAAGTTTTCAACCATATAATATACATATATATATAGGTATATATTCGAACAACACCCTACTGTTTTTTCATATTTATTCTTTTCCCCACAACTTCTTTTAATTACATATTACCCCTCTTTATTTAAAACTTACAATTTAATACCAAAACTTTACATTATACATATTATTTAATTCCAAAAACACCCAACATAATTCCTTAATTCTCAAACAACCCCTAGGCTATCCCATATTATTTTTCATCCCAAATTTTTGGTTATTTACATAATAACCCCATAAGTTTTATAAATGTTACATTTTAATACTTAAACTATATATTATAATCCTTAATTTATTAAATCACTAAAATCAGCCCAAAAATCCTCAAATAATTCGAATAGACCCCAAGGGTCATATTAATTTCGTTTTAGCCACTAATTTTCGGAAATTACACAAACACCCCAAATAGTTTTATAAATTTCATTTTTAACTTAACACTTCACTTAAATCACCAAATTAATTTATTTTTTTTCTAACTTGGTCACACATCACATGTGGTCATGTTTGACCACCCAAACACTCCTTTGACCAGCATTTAGTGTTAATTATGAAAATGCCACTCTTGTTTTTCAAGTTTTACGTTTAGCACTTAAATTTCATAAAATTAGTATTTTATGTTTCTAAAATTCTAAAACAGCCCCCTTACTGTTCTAATATTTATTTAGTACCCTATATTTCACTTAATTACATTGTAACCCCATTAATAAGTCTTATGTTTATTTAAGGATTTATAAAGTTTATAATTCATTTAAATCACTTATATTTAATTTATGTAACACCTAAATTCACCAAAATTCCTCTAAAATGTTCTTAGACAATTATGTTCACTAAAATTACACTTTTGCACCAGAAACTTATACAATTCATTTAATCACCTAAAAACTTAATAAATAATATTTAAAGCTCTAAATAATCATAATGAAAATGGCCTAAACACATGGCCTTAAACATATCTGTAGGATCGGGTGGCTGACTCAAACCAACCCAAGGTGTGAGTCTAAGAGTTGGTTTGACTCAATCGGTCTTTGAAAGTAAGAAACACTCTGTGATGTAGAGGCACTCAATCGAACTTCGTATGTGAGAACACTTGAGACGTAGAAACACTTAGTCGAACTAAGTGCGCGGAAGTAGTTGCTCAAGGTAGTAAAGTAAGATAGACTTAGCGGAGCTAAATGGATTAACACTCGAAAGGTGGAGGACTCTGTCGAACTCAGCAGGATACACAATATAAGTTATTTTATTTCCTGGTCAAAACAAAACAACTTATAATGCCCACTCAGTAGATGAGATCTACTTCGTGGTTTTCACTCACTCACCCAATACAATCTCTGATCAGCTCAATGATAAGTGTAGTGAAAACTAGGTCCTACCTAGAAAGACTCTATCGATATGCACAAACGAATCTAGTACTTCTCTCTCTCTTTTCTCTCTCTAAAATAGGCAAAGCTTTCTCTAAACAAATGCTCTGAATGATTCTCTTTGGAAAGCTGCAATGAGAAACGAAATGACAACTCTCTCATATGGTGGAGCCGGTGAGGGAGTCTGCTTCCGAAATTTCTGCCATCTGAACGTTGTAGTTGCTTAAATTCGGTCCTAACTTCTTTATGAACGTTGCTAAGCCTTGGCCCTTAATTTTCGGACAATTACCAATCCATTGGACGACTTGGCAACGTTCAATTATGACTTTCACGTCTGATGTAGTAGACTGTTTCTGTCAGTTCCGAAATTTCAGGAACCAATGACTCTTTCCTTGAATTTCGGAAGCTGGAGCCATATTTCGGAAGCTGAAGCCAAGTCTTCTGATTAGTGCCATGTTGAGAGAATTTTGGTCCAAGTCTGAACGTTGATGACCGTTGTAAGTCAATGTAGTTGCTGTACTTGCTCCTTAATTTTCGCAACTGACCGACAGACTCCTCGAATTACCAGAAAGTCAAGGCTTTGGATTTTGCTCATATTTTGCATGAATTTCGGCCCAAGGATGATAGTTGATGACTGTTATGGTTTAGTGGACGTTGCTCCTTGAATTTCGTTACTGATTGATGAATTCACATGGATGGACTCTCACGCTCTTTCGGTAAGGACAGAGACTCATTCGATCTTTCAAGGTTGACAGACTCTGTCTTGTTTTGAGAAGTGTGATTCACTCGTTTGATCTGGTTGACTATCTCAGCAACACCTTCATACTCCAACAATATCATAAACTTAACCATAAAATGACATTAAAATGCCCATAAACTATAGGTTATACACGACTTGCTACATTTTTCATTTAACTTATAAAAATCATTTTTCTTTCATTTTTAACTTATAAACTTGACTTTAATAAGTCATTAGCACCTAGGTTCACCAACTAAACATGTAACCATAATTTTCTACACATATTTCTGTTTCAAACAGCACATATACACTTGTACATTTATTTATTTTATAACATTAATAACCTTAATGTATATAAATAAGGGTTTTAAGCATCATTACCATGCTAAAATCACAAGGCAGTCCACACAGCCACTCTCCCCTTCACGACACTAAATAACACAGCCCTAAGTTAGGTTTTTGATTCATAAAATTAAGTGTAACACTATTATGAACCTCAAGGCTTTAAATGAGTATTTTACCTTCTTAAAGATGGTTTTCTCTTTGGGATGATGTCCCTACTGCCTCCACACTCCATGGGTGGTAGAAGACCCACATTCAGAATGTTAGCAAGGAATAAAAGTTTAGTTAGTGATTTCGCTAAGTAAATATTTAAGGAGCTTAAAGATGAATTTTTGAACACTTAAGAGAGTGTCATTACCATGAGATTTTTGAAGGGTTCCTAGGTCATAATTTCGGCCACCTAACAGAGGGTACAATGAAATTTAGTTCATGGAAAATCAGAATGAAAGGATAGGTTTAAAGGACCTCATATGTTCTTGATTTACCTTGCCTTTGGAGCTCTTTAAGAGGTTTTTTGGAGCAGCTATTTGATCCATGAAATGGGGTGGATATCACCTTAATTTGAAGCTTGAAATGGTGTAAAAATGGAGTATAAACAAGTGCTAATTTTGGATCTATGAAGAAATGAGCAAAAATGTGCTTTAAAAATTTTTGTCTTACCTTGACTTACCAACATTTTTCTCCTTGTTTCACCGCGGTTTTTACTGACCCATGCTCATATAGTTTGAGTTAGAATGAAAGAAGGGGAGTGGTTGGTGATTTGGAGCAAGGAAATTGAGTCGTGAGGTAGAAAAGGGCTTAAAACACCATTAGAGACTTAAAGCTTGAAAAACGATGAAGATGGTGAAAGAAAGGGGTATGTTGCTGTTATTCACATCTGGAATGAAGAGAGGGAAGTTCTGAACATGATCATGGGCAAAGAGAAAATGAGTGTGAGTATGGGTATAAGTAAAAGATTACTTTGTTTTAGGGTGTGTAAGGGCTATGTTTTGTCTTATGTGTGAGTCATCTTGCTTTTCCTTGTCTTCTTTACTTATAATCATCCGTGGATAATGAAGAGGAATGGGAGAATTTTATCTTTTTGTGTGTGTAATAGAAGATGAGGTGGAATTGTCTTATGTGAAGTGAGTTTGTCTTTTAATGCTTCTTTTTGTTTCTCACTTGCTTTTGACTTGTTTTATTCATTGTACAGCTGAGACATGTGGGTAGGAGGGCAGTACATGCCAGCTTTTTGTGAGAAAAGATGAGAGGAAGAATGGTAGAAAGTAACATTTGTTTTTTTCTCATTTGTACATCCTTGTCTTCTTGTTTACTGTATGCTTTCTACTTTTCATTTTCTCTTCTTTTCCTTGTGTTTGTGGCCGGATGTAGTAGTCATTTGGAGGCATATTTTTAATTTTTTTCAAGGCTTAATATTGTGACATTAATGATAGGTGTAATGGACTTGTTTTATGTGTTAAGTGATAACATGTGTTATTCTTGTTTTAGTCTATATATAAGGGGTTGTTGTACTTAATAATTTGGTTTGACTATATAAATCGTTTTATATATTCTAATGACTAATATTTGAGATATGTAATACATGCATTAATATATTACATGTAGTATTAGTTTTAGGAATTGATTTCTCCTTAATAATGTTCTCTCTTTGATTAGAGATTTAATGTATAGTTTGGTGTCCATTTTGGACTATATGTTTATACACTAATGTTTATAATGAGTATTACTCATTAGATGATTTGATAATTATAACTTTCATTTGATTTAATTCCTTATTAATTAAGGTAATTAATGTTTGGGGTATTTCAGTCTACCCCCCTTATAAAGACTTCGTCCCGAAATCTCATTTCTAATCAATTGGTCCTATATAATCTAGTTCCATGACTAGTATCACTCCTAGGGATCAAGTCCCGTCTCTTCATATCTCAAAGTGTGGTAAGTGCACATAAAATCTCATAAGCATAGTGCAATAAACGCATTTCTACTGTATCATACAAAAATATAATCCACACACGGTGCAACTCAAGTGCACGACACAATATTCACAAATCTACACATGGTGCAACATAAGTGCACAATACCATATTGGTTCTTTCACTTTCCACATAGGGATATATCTATCACAAGTATCTCCAAGCATACATCATAAACAAATGTATTCACAAACATAATCGAGTATCTCGTAGGATACATAACACACATACAAGTGCACTAATGCACATATAACCGATTACAACTAAGTATGCCCCGCATACGTACCACAAGCACAACATTAACAACACAAAATTCTGGTATACGCTAGTACACGCCAAGAGGCTCTACCCCCTTAAAAAGGGTTACGCCCCATGACCCCCAAAGTATCTAACATCCGCTATAAAAAGAGCGCTGGATACTTGGCTCGTATAGAGTCCTCCGACTCTCATGTGGCCTCTTCTGCCTCATGGTTCGACTAAAGACCTTTGACCTTTTAATGTTCTTGGTCTTGGTCTCCCTCATATCCGTATCAAGGATGAGGAGTGTAGTCTTCTCTTATCTGAGAGACGGGTCTAATTCTAGCATTTTTTGGGCTTGAAAATATGTGGAGAGTGAGACACGTACTTCTCTAGCTGGAAAGCGTGAAGTATTTTGTGCGCTCTCTCAAACACGTTGTAATAGACCCACTCGCTCCGTCGTGAGGTGCAGACCCACGAACACAGGATTCGATTTGCCCTTTTGTGTTCTTATAAATGTATTATGGATTGTTTATTAGTAGCAAGCTATTGCTGACCCCGTTCCAATGTGACGGTGCTATACACTGTCTTTCTTACTTTGGAAATAGAGGTATCTTGATCGGAGCGGTATCTTTAGTGTATGTATGCTCGATTTGATTCAAGTCGCCTATCCTGGTATTCCGGATTACTAGCGTTCATGCTTGTAATATATCTTCAAGTGTTATTTGTCTTCCCGTACTGACTTTCAATAGAAGTGGGATGTGACATTTAGCTATCGTTGGTACTAGGTGCTCTTTGCACTTGTCTCAGCAATTTGAGATGTACTAGCCTATATTTCCACTAAGATAGTCCTTGTCATCTCGTGTCTCCAGGTTGTTTTGTTCCGGAGTAATACATTAGCTGTAGTATTTGTTAGGTGTTTCTTGTGGGTGTATGCTGTGTTTTCTCGTATGTCAACCTAACAACAATACTTGTATTGTTCGCCCTGCGCTTCTGCTGGGGGAAATTCATTTGTTATTGTTTATTTTTGTGTTATGCTTCCTTCAGCATCCAATGTGGGTATGCTTTATGGCATTGATGCATTTGTCTCTAGGTTTATCTTATATCTTTCTCATGTTGATTTACCATGAGTGTATTTGTACATTTATGAGTCTTCACGTGGGTGTGTAGCGTTGAAAACTGTATTTACTTGGAGTGTCTTTTTAAATGGTCTAGACTACTGTAGTTGATAAGCTTCAGACTTATCATGTTTTAGTATATAATTATAAGATTATTAGCCAAATTAAGGTTAGAATAATTAATATTTATGCTATATTATGTATTAAGTCTATTATTTGTTCAGATTGATGTTTTTATATATTTTTCCATGCAAGGAAACATTTCTGACCAAACTGCCGGACATAAGGCTGGTTAACACCTGCACGGCACAAGCGTGGAGCAGAAAAGGATGCTATGCCGGGTATGTTGCAGGGTATTTCCAATCCGGCACACATGTGAAAAGTCGACTCGGTTGACCAGACGATGGCAGTTAATGACCGTTGCCAAACCAACATATGCCGGGTATGGTGCCGGACATATCTTGTCCGGCAAGGTACCTTTTCGCGCAGATTCGGCAGTTTCGACTGTTAGCAGTTGGGCACGTGTTATTTGATGCCGGATTACTCTTACCCGGCATTCCATCCGGCATAAGGAGTTTTGTTTCGTATAAATAGGTCGAGGGGGTACACTTTTTCATACACTTCAACACCACTATACACTCCATTGACATCACCATTTCCGCACTCCTCTAAGGTGTTGGTGTCCAAGGAAGTTCTATGCAACTTTCCACGCGAAGAGAAGAAATCCATGGCGGGTTAAGGGCTACGTCCATTTTCTTATCTCCTGTGTATTCTGTCTCTTGTTCTGTGTGGATCGTGGAGTAGGAATTCCTTGTTAGTTCTTGGTTGGGATGAAACTCTCTTTGTAAAATAATGTGTTCTTCTTCAATATGATTTCAAGTTATTTAAGTGAGGGTTCTTATTGCAAGAGAATGGTGATAACTTGTTTCTCTTCATGCAAATTGTTGGGACATCAGAGTGTTGTAGAGATAGCCAATCCTCCATAGAGTCAATCATCTCAGTCAAACACAAAGAGCGAGCCACTTCAAGGAGTCCATGCAACTAAGGAGACTTCACAGACTCTCCCGTGTCGTTGCGAAAAATAAGGAGGGAACTCGGGAATGCTTCAACGCCACAACGGTCATACAACCTCCCCATCATACCCAAGTTCGCGGCCCAAGTCAGGAGACAACTCAAAGACGTTGCCCACTAAGTTAGTTCCGATATTTATGGAACTAACTCCCTCGACCTGCTGCTTGTAGTGCTAGTATAAATAGGTTGTGTAATAGCTAGTTTAAAACCGTGCTTTTATTGAGAAATATTTCAGAGCTTAGAGAGAGAGAAGAAAATGCTTTGTAAGCCAGAGAGAGAAAATACATACCAAATTAGTTAGTGCATCTAGATAGACTATGCCTAGGAAGATCCTAGTTTTGCTACACTTACCATTGTGCTGATCAGAAAGTGTATTGGGTGAGTGAGTGAAAAACCGCTAAGTAGATCTCTTCTACTTAGTGGGCATTTGTAAGTTATTCTATTTTGACCAGAGAATAAAATAACTTATTTGTGTATCTTGCTGAGTTCCACAGAGTCCGTCTTTAACTTTAATTTACTCAAGTCTTTTAAGTCTTACGCGTACTAAGTTTTGCTAGTTCGATCGAGTGTCTTTTCGCTCTAGAGTGCCCCTTCTCTTTTAGAGATCGATTGAGTCAAACCAACCCTTAGACTCACACCTTAGGTTGGTTTGAGTTAGCCACCCGATCCTACATGTGGTATCAAAGCCTTGCTTAGGCTGATAGTCAATCAACGAAGCAATGACAGACCTCTTCGCCAATCAAAACAACAAAATGCACTTTGAGAACCCAGACTCACCTCCACCAACTACGACCACTGGAAAAACGAGATCGAGCAACACATTGAGTCAGTCAACTCTGAACTTTGGGATAGTCACTGGAGGAGATCTCGTAGTCAATCCAGATCGATCCACATGGACTGCTGCAGATCGTAAAAGATATGAGCTTAATAGACAAGCATCCCACACAATCTACACTTGTCTGTCCATTCCAGAACAAAGAAGAGTCAACCACTGCAAGTCTGCAAACGAGATATGGACTCTCCTTCAAGCTACCCACGAAGGAGTTACTGAACTCAAGAAGTGCAAAGCTCAAGAACTTCGAATGGACTATGCAAATTTTCTACAAAAACCCGGTGATCTCTAGAAGAAGGGCTTGATCGTTTTTATTTACTAACCACTACTATGCAGGAAGTTAACATCTTACCGGATAGAGAGAGTGTCTTGCACAAGCTGCTGGACAGTCTCAGAGAAGAATGGGCAGAGACGGTAATCTCCACCAAAGCATGCAAGGACTTATCAAAGTGGAGCTGCCAAGACTTAGGTCCTATCTACATCTGTAGATAAGTACAAAAAGAACGTTCGAAAGAAATATGGTAATACATCTTCTTCTTCTTCTAGTAAGGTTATTACTTTGAATGACCAAGCCTTGCAGGTTAACTCAAATCAGTATACCCAAGATGGAGCCTATGTCACTGATACTCAAATCAGACAAGCTAAAGCCAAGTTGGTGGATATTATCGTTGAAGAAAGTGAGGCTGAGACTATGGAAGACTTTGTCTTCATAGTAAAGAACTTCCGAAAATTCATGCGTAACCAGCCAAATCAACAGAGTCGGTCGTTCTCAAATTCCTCCAAACAAGTCTTTAATTCTGTCACTTGTTTTAACTGCAATAAACCCGACCATTTCAAGAAGGACTGCCCCTTACTCAAAAACCAGTATGGAAAGTCCCAAGGGAGGTCGCTGATGGCAACTGTTGGTTGGGGTGATTTAGACTCCGACGATCAAGACACAGAGTCTAGCGGCCTGGTATGTCTCATGGCACATGATACGACGAAATCCATGATTCCCGACAATGAGGTAACTCGTTCTCATCTTAAAATAGACCTTTACCGTATTACTCCTATGGGATTTATGACCTTAATTGCTAAAATTGTCTCTGAGACTAACTCCCTCAAAGCAAGTTTCACCAACAAAATATCCTAGTTATTTGAGGAACTCGAAATCTCAAGGGGTCTTATGTATGCCTTAAGAGATGAAGCTGAGGAACACAAGACCATCTCTTGCTCTCTTAGACTAGATCTACAAGAATCACGGCGTCACGTTGATTCCCTTCAAAAGGAACTCAGTGATACCATAGAGCTTAATCAATCCAGCCAGAGCGACCAGAAAGAGTCTCTCACTCTGATCGACTCTCTCAAACAGGATCTCACCATTTTCACGGATTAGTGCTGCTCTCTTCAAAATGATCTAAATGCTTCCGAATCCAAAACATGTCTTTAAACACTAGTACCAAAAACCTCACTCAAAAACTGACAGAAAAAGAGCACGCTCTCTCTCTCAAGCCAGTCAAATTTATCAAACAAGTCACCTCCTCCGAACTGCCTGAGTGGGCCAACTCCAAAATCAAGGAAGTCAGTCAAGATCGTGATGATCTTCGTTTAAAAGTAGAACAACTCTCAAGAGATTGCTAATCTTCAATCTGGAGTTGGATCCACTCTATCTAAGCCCAAGTGGCAAAAGGGAAGTTCAACATTCCAAAAAATATGTCCGAACCCGACAACAAAGCCAAACGATATCAAAAAAGGAGAAGTTTGACTCCTGGTGGAAAGGACAGCAGAAATATGTCAATCTTCCTCCAACCAAGATATGTGGCTACTGCGGGAGTCTTGGACATAGGGACAATGCTTGTGATAAAATTGAATAAAGATCTTTCATTCAATGTCAAACGAGTTAGATTGATTCTTGAAGCTAGAGAAGAATTAAAAAGATCTGGCTTGAAAAGGGAACCCAAGTACATCTGGGTTCCCAAGTCTAACAAATGATCTTTTATTTTGTAGGTGAAGGCGTATGGAGACAGCTGGTACTTGGATAGTGGATGCTCTCGTCACATGTCTGGAGACCTAAATCAATTCAATTCGCTTTCATCCTACCAAGGAGGTAAGGTTACTTTTGGAAACAACAACCAGGGTGAAATCGTGGGAGTTGGCTATGTAGGTAACCCCTCTAAATTTAAATTGATGGAGTCCATCTGGTCACTGGACTTCAACATAGTTTATTAAGTATTTCTCAAATTTGTGATAAATTCAATTTGGTACTTCTTCTCTTCAAATTGTAAGGTTTATGATGAGCGTACAGGTTCCCTAAAAGCTGTGGGATGTAGAGAAGGCAATCTCTACAAGATGTGCTTAAACTTCATTAATCCAGATGATCAAGTCTGTCTAAATGTGCATTCCAAAAATTCATTGCTGTGGCACTCCAGACTTGGTCACACAAATCACAGGCTGTTGAACAAACTCAAAAGCAAGGACTTGGTGATTGGTTTACCCGACACAAACTTTAACACAGACTCTGTCTGTGAAGCATGCATAAAAGGTAAACACACCCGATCTTCCTTCAAAAGTAAGTCAACTCTCTCTACTAGCTCTCCGTTGGAATTACTCCACATGGATCTTGTTGGCCCCATGCGTACACAAAGCAGAAGTGGTAAGAGGTATATTCTGGTCATAGTCGATGACTATTCTAGGTGGACTTGGGTCATTTTTCTATCTACTAAGGATAAAACTTTTACGGAGTTCGTCAAACTGCATAAAATGCTTATCAACAAATTTTCGTTTACATTGAAAAACCTGAGAACAGACTAGGGTACTGAATTTTGCAACAAGTCGTTTGATGAGTTTTGCAGGGACAACGGAGTTGATCACCAAATCTCATCCGCATGCACTCCGGAACAGAACGGAGTGGTTGAATGAAAGAATAGAACCTTGGTTGAAATGGTACGCACCATGCTCATTGACAGTCAACTAACTCCATCATACTGGGCAGAAGCTGTTAAACAACATGCTATGTGATAAATCGTGCGTTGATCCATCCATTCCTCCACAAGACACCCTACGAACTACTCCGTCAACGTAAACCAAATCTCATTCATCTTAGGCGTTTCGGATGTAAGTGCTTTATCCACAATAATGGTAAGGACAACTTGGGTAAGTTCTCTCCTAAAAGTGATGAAGGTATATTTCTTGGCTACTCTTGTAAAAGCAAAGCTTATCGTGTTATTAATCTGAGAACTTAATGTTTAGAAGAAAGTCCTCATGTCAAGTTCGATGAGTCCAACAATGTTGGCTCATCTTCTGATCAACTTGACTTTCTTCCAAACGATTTCCTCATTGATCCAAACTTCATCACTGTTCCCATAGGAAGACTCCAAGATCCCCAATCCATCACACCGAATGACTCCCCGGAAAAGAAAATAATACATCAGACTGTACCGACTCGGACAATAACTCTGAGACACCCTTGCCTCAAAACTTGAACTTTGATTCCTCCGATAAAGACACACCCCTTCCAGCTTCACATCGTCAGTTCCAACAAAAATCTGCTCATCCTCCTGAAAACATTATATCCAACCCAAATTCTGGTGTTCAAACACGCTTCCAAGCTATGCAAAACCTCTGTGCCTTTGGTGCTTTTCTCTCCAGCACTGAACCAAGAAATGTCAAACAAGCACTCATTGATAGTGATTGGGCCACTACAATGCAGGAGGAACTAAATTCCCTCCAAAGACATGCTGTTTGGGAGTTAGTTCCTCGACCCACACATCAACAAACCATTGGTACTCGTTGGGTCTTTCGTAATAGACTGATGATGCAGGACAAGTTATCAAGAATAAAGCCAGATTGGTCATTCAGGGCTACAATCAAGAAGAAGGGATTGACTATGATGAAACCTTCGCACCTGTAGCTCGTCTTGAAGCAATTCGCATGTTAATTGCGTTTGCTGTATTCAAAGGTTTCACATTATATCAAATGGATGTCAAGACGGCCTTCCTCCATGGCTATATTGATAAAGAAGTCTATGTCGAGCAACCCCCAGGTTTCACAGACTCCGTCCATCCTGACTACGTCTACAAACTTGTTATACCCAAAATTTCAACCCCCCGGAGTAGTTTCTAAGGCATACGTGTTACAAAGGGCAAAAGGGATCAAAAAGCACCAAGGCGGGATTTTCCAAGGACATTATCGGGCTTTTCTATTTTCATATGACTTGTTCATTATCTCCAAACACTTCCAAATATCATAGTCATTATGAAAGGTATTTCATGATTTCTGATAATATTTATTCTGGAAATTTAGCTTTTAATTCATATTATAAGCTAATTTCTTTAATTAACACATGAAATAACCTCAAAATAGAAATAATAAAAGGTTTCCAAAATTAAAATAAAATTGTCACATGGTTAGCATGACTACATACAGTCATAAACCTGAAATTATTTTATTTGGAACCTTAACCCAAAAATATAAAGAGAAATTCAATCATTTTTGCAATTTTCTCTCTCCTATGGAAAATACCGAAATCAAAACAAAACGTCATGAAATTTTAACACAAGATAGAGAATGATTATTAGAGACTAATGCCGTTGGAATTTCGTTATTTCGACTTTCCAATAATAAGTTATGAATTATGGGAGATTCCTGATTGTGAGATTTTATCTAATCGGTTTTATTTAAAATAACCGATTCCAACTCTCAAAATTCTTAAAAATCATCCTTTATCTTCAGTTAAAATTTCATAATTTTTATCGGCCTGCAACATATTTTAAAAAATCAGATTCCCTTAGAGCACAAAATCAGGGTTTTAGATAAAAATCTTGTTCTATCAACATGGCCTTGCTCTTTCTATAAAATGACCTTTCAAAAACGACCTAGGGCAGAGGAGAACATTCCCATAGTCAGAGAACACAGCCGTCTACTTGCCTCCCACGTTTTCAACACTCCCAACACTGAAACTCTACCAAAATCATCCCAAAATCACCAAAAACACATTCTTTCTTCTCCCATTGAACTTCCAAGCATCAAAACACACCACAAATACAGAACCAAAACGTGCTTAACAACACAAGGAAGAAGAGGTCAGAAGCTCGGGTCAAAGTCGAACCGGATCGGCCACCAACGAAGCTTTCAGAGATTCCTGACGTGAAGGAACAACAAATTTTCGAAATCAAAACAGGGTAAAAACCAAATTCTCTAACCCTTCTGGTCTAAATACACTTCTGGTTAAAATTGCTAACCGAATTGATTTTTCCTGGCTTCTGAATTAAGGTTTGTTTGTGTTTCTGCCTTCTAACTTGTTCGTTACGTTTCGTGTTAAATTCAATTTCAAATTGAAAACTTTCAATCACTAACGTCTTGTACATCTTTCAGGCTACACACCCATAAAATTTGAGCCAAAAACACCTTCGGGAATAGCCTCAACGCCGCCGTCCGAGGGCGGTCCGCACCCACGGACGTCATGTCCGGGGTCCCGGACTCCCTGTCCGTAAGCCCGGACGCCCACGGACGGCGGCGGGATTTAAAAAAATTCAAAATTTAGGTTTTCTAATAATGTCCGGGCCCACGGACAGCCTGTCCGTGGCCCGGACTTTGCAATTTTCTGTTTTCCCTTAATTTCGACTCTCTGTATAATTAGGTTAATTGGGGTCCGTGGTCTCGGACATGGGGTCCGTGGCTACGGACGTAAGTAAAATTCGACCTAATTCTGCCTCCGAAACCCTAGTTTAGATAGCTTTTAATTTCACTTTAATTTTCAGTCAAAAAAAACGTTAAAAAATAAAAAAACAGAAGCGCGCACTTAGGTTAAAAACGACTCGTGGTAAGCCGTAATTAAACTAAGTAGAGGAAAAAACGACTTCTAGGGTAATGAAAGTAATTGAACCCTAATTAAGTCGAATATCAAGCCCCCGGACCCGAACTCTCCTTTCCTAATTTGATCTAGGTTAAAATTAGGTGGCGACTCTTAATAGGTTCCAGTGAGCTAGCTTAGGTTTTTAATAATTTTTGTTATATGACATAGTTACTAATCTTAGGTTATAAGTGGACCTAAAACCCGGTTAGATCCTAATCAACTTTAATCAACATAGGATAGGGTTTAAAATCGAGGCTCACAGACTGGCGACTCTGCTGGGGACTAGATTCTTAATATTAACTTGTTTAATTTTAAGAAAGAGGACTTAACTTGAAAATGTTTATTTATGGCTTTATTACATTGTTTATTTACTTTTGTGCGCAATTTAAGTTTTTGTACCCTTGCATCATATGAGAGCGGGGGTCCACGCAAACCAATTTCACCCCGGGACCCGTTTGAGGGTCCCCTGTCAGGGACTCACACCTTCTAGGTGATGTGAATAAGTGGGGGGAAAGAGGAGGGTGTCGTCTAACCACACCCCCTTAATACCTGGGCTTTAGCCCCAAGCATTTTCCTGGCAGTACCTTTACCTAGCCCATTGTTTGGTCAGTCAAAGACCCGACCGTAGACGCACACCTTCAGGGATGTGAAAAAAGTGGGGAAGCCCAAAGAGAATAGCGTGCAAGCCCTATTCCTTTGTGGTGACTTGGGCCCCTGCCCCAAGCACCTCTCCGGATCGATCCATACCCGGTTTGGTTTAAGCGTCTAGTAAGGACATGTTGAATTTGTGTGGGCCTTGTTTGTATGATCGGCCCACTACCCAGCTTAGAAACTGATAGGAATTTCTCCTACATCAACCTAGCCTAACCCGAATTTACGGCTTTTTGTTTGCAGCCCAAAGGCCTTGTTTGGTTTGAATGAATTGTTTGTTCGGGGTTGGGCCCAAAAGTTTAGACTTAGGTGATTTCTTTCTTTCAACCCAATTTAGGTTATCAATTTAGTTCAAGGTCCACGAAAATAAATCCACCTAAAGCAATTCATGAAAATCCATTTGGCCTTTCCACTTCAAGGCTCATTCTAGTCTAAGAAAGACTTTCCACTCGGGCGTTGGCCCAAAGTCCTAGTTATAAGTATCATCTTTTAGGCTCAATCAGAATTACTCGGCCCAAACAAGTTTTAAATACCACTTTATCAAGTACTCCTTCCCGGCCCAGAACTTCAGTTCGGTCCTCTTTTATTTTCTGATAGACGGCATTTTGGAACAGGTAAACTGTCATCACGAGCATGGAGGGAAAAGGCAGGCCAGATGGTGCAGAAGATAGGATGGCAGAAATAGAGCTTAGGCTGGAAGCCATGACAAAAGATTTGGGAGACTTGAGAGACAAGATCAATTCTCAAGGTGTAGATTTGCATGTTCCAGGAAGGGCCACTGATGCTAGAACTGAACTTGAAGCCATGATGGCTGCCATGGAACGAAGACATAATGTGTCAGGGATGCCATGGAATCTAACTATATTGCTGTAATTGAAGAATTGAAGGCAAAGGTTCTCTCCCTGGAGGCCGAACGTCAAGCTCAAGACGAACTAGCAGGCAGGCTTCTCAACTCTCTTCATGATCATACAGAAGCTGGCCCCATCTAGGCCCAGGGTTCACAGGGAAATGTCGAGGAACTTGTTGCAAAATTCCAGAAAGCTAGTAGGCAGCCGGAAGTGGTCAACCAGGCAGCAACTTGCATTCAAGGTTGCACCCAAAAACAGACTAGACAGCATGAAGAAGGCGCCAGTGGGTGGTTAGGAGGACCAAGTTGGGACGTTAGAGCAGTAGAGTCACCACAGCAGAACTCTGATCTGAGACAATTTACTAATATCGGCCAGACACTAAGTCAAGCGCTTGAGGAACTTCGAAGGAGAAGTCTGCTATAACCAAAGGCCCGAAGGTAGGACTTGCTCGATTGGGGAAGGATCCGAACCAATTCTGTCATACCATCAACTTCCCGGTCATGACACTGACCATTGCAGGGCCTTGCAGCATAAGATCCAAGACTTTATTGACCAGGGATTTCAGTTCTCGAAGCGCGAGAACATTTTCGGAAGTTCCATGCCAGAACATCGCTAGGAGTTATCTTTATTTTGTTTTCCCTGTTTGTTCCCTTAGTCATTCGGTATAGCTTCCTTTTTCCTTAGTTAGCTTAGTTGGTCGTTGCTTTTCTTTTGAAATAGTTTAAAACAATAAGGGATTTTGTTGTCACACTTATCTGCTATTAATAAGAGAAATGTTTGTTTTGCTTTCATGAAAAGTCCGAATTAGTACTTATACATTCATTCTCGCATCTTTCGAAAAAAGGCACGATGTCTCATGGAACCCACCTGCAAGTGTTATAAGGTAGATACTTTGTTTCCACGAATTCCTCTGTACAAGGCCACCACTCTGCATACAAGCACCACCTTCATCATTTACATCCCATGTGTCTCACCACTCCACTTTCTCAACATTTCACCAAATACATAAAGCCAAAATTTTTGTTGTCACAAAGTCACCCATCACCCCTCCACAGAATCACCTCATCACCACTCACCATTACACACTCAACCACCCTCCACAAATGACCTGGGTATTCAAAAGGCTTGTCAAGAAACCCCACAGCAATACTGGGGGCAATCTGAGTTAAGGAACGATAATGTTTATTTCGTTTGTTTAAATGTGCAAATGAGTCTCTGAGTGCACGCTTCGCGAGAGTGCCTTGAGTGGTAAAACCATGAGTGAAAGAGCATGTCATTTTTACATGGCTCCAGAGAGATTACATTCAAAGGTAAGGTAAACGGCATGACTCCAACCGAAGAGATAATTTGTAAATTTACGCTTAAACCTATGAAAAGTAACAAAGAACGGATACACAACTATTAGGGATGACGAAGCACCTAGGTACAGCACCACACAGCCAAAAGCTTGTGAACCCTGACATTAACCCTAGGCACCCCGCTGAGCTTTTTCGTTACATCCTCTTTTACAACACTACAAACTCCACAAACGAGCCAGCCAATGATGAATAACCGACCGGTGACCAAAGGAGGCAAGGAGCCCGACTTCTGAACAACAACTTCACAAGTCCAAAGAAGCAAAACTGCTACCAGCATGACGAAACGATCCGCAAATGGTCCCAAAGTGACACAGGATCCAAACGAGCTAACATCAAAAACAGCTCTCAAAGTTCAAAACCGGGAAACACAAGAACCCCGAAGGAAAGGAGATTCAAGGAAGGCAAACCTGAAAAGCCTCAAAGAAACCCAGAATCGGAAAAAAGAAAAGAAGATGCAAGGAACAATCAAAAGTTCCAAGTCCCAAGCGAAGTCCTCACGAAGTAGCCAAATGACTTCAAGGCAAAGAAGATAAGTCGAGAGACGGTGCAAGTTGCAGCTTTGGTCATCCTTAAAGCTCCACATATCCTAAACATTCCTCCATTATCCTGTTATCATTCATCACACCCCATGGCCACGTTATAAGCTCAAAAGACTTCCGACTTAATAGTTGTGTATCCAATCGAGTGAAAGTAACAGGTTGAACGCGTAAATCTAACAAATGTCAAATTCAATGGTTGAGAAGTTGTGCTCGTAAGTGAGAAACGAGTGCAAACACCAAACACGTCGAGTGTAGGAAGCACCACATCAAAACATAAGCCTTGACCCTGTGAGGACGAGACTTGTCCGCACAAGAAAATACTGGGGGCAATCGATCGTTCCGATCAATCGCCATGAACTCTAACTCAGGTTGCCTTAAGAAAGAATACTGGGGCAATTGTTGGTTCCAGCAATTGCAACAACAACACCGATTGAGGCCCAAAAGTCCAAACCCAAAGGTTCAAACCATTCTCACATCCCACAGGCCCGTCCTAAGCCCTATCTCCACCTCCAAACATTCACAGGCCCGTCCTAAGCCCTTCCTCCACATCAAATTCCCACAGGCCGTCTTAAGCCCTACCTTCACACCCAAACATCCGTAGGCCCATCTTGAGCCCTACTATCTCCAGATTTGACATAAACCCTAATCCTTCTACATCCGTTTAGACCCATCATACATATTACTCACTTTCACTTCGAACCACCCTTAGGCTCGTCATAAGACCTAGATTCTTCCTTTAGGCTCGTCATAAGACCTAGTTGCATTCCCTTAGGCTCGTCATAAGACCTAGATTCTTCCTTTAGGCTCGTCATAAGACCTAGTTGCATTCCCTTAGGCTCGTCATAAGACCTAGAACCATCCTTTAGGCTCGTCATAAGACCTAGTTGCATTCCCTTAGGCTCGTAGTAAGACCTAGCGTTACCCTTTAGCTTACCCACTCTTATCAAACACACCGCATTCATCTCATTCATATAGGCTCGTCATAAGACCTAGTTGCATTTTCCAGGCGCGTCACAAGACCTGGCGACAGAAAAGTTGGCGAGGTGATGGCAATAAATCCTCCTTTTGCGATGTCAACTTATTTTCGGGATCAACGAATGGTGGGCGAAGGCAATAAGTCCCCAGGGTTTTTTACCAGGAGTTATCCCTGCACACCGGCTTGGGGGGCGATGGCAATAAGTCCACATTGGGTCCAGCCAGGAGCATTAGTACGGGTTTCGGTCCCCAGAAGCATCTGAGCATCATTAGCATCAGCATCAACATCATTAGCATCGTTGGCATTTCAGCATTCTCGCATTTGCATAACACCCAGTTCTCACATCATAGGTAGTCAACGCCTTAGAACCGCTTGACATTATTTCGTTTTCGTCACCTAGGTAGTCAGCACCTTAGAATAGCTTGACATCATTTCATTTATCATAGGTAGTCAACGCCTTAGAATAGCTTGACATCTTTTCATTTAGTTTAGGTAGTCGACGCCTTCGAATAGCTCGACATAACTTCATCTTCGATTATAGGTAGTCAACGCCTTAGAACCGCTTGACATTATTTCATTTTGTTTCTCACTTTTAGGTAGTCAACGCCTTAGAATCGCTTGACATTTACTTTGTCATTTCATTTTTAGGTAGTCAACGCCTTAGAATAGCTTGACATCATTTCATTTTTAGGTAGTCAACGCCTTAGAATAGCTTGACATCATTTCATTTTTAGGTAGTCAACGCCTTAGAATCGCTTGACATCTTTTCATTTTCATTCTCACTCATAGGTAGTCAGCGCCTTAGAATAGCTCGACACAATCCACATACAGGGTCTTTTAAGATCCTAAAATTTTGGGGTGTCACTCAGGCATCAACTAGTCTTTTCATCTTCATTACAAAGCCTAGTTGACGGGGGGCAATCTGTTATACCCAAAATTTCAACCCCCTGGAGTAGTTTCTAAGGCATACGTGTTACAAAGGGCAAAAGGGATCAAAAAGCACCAAGGCGGGATTTTCCAAGGACATTATCGGGGTTTTCTATTTTCATATGACTTGTTCATTATCTCCAAACACTTCCAAATATCATAGTCATTATGAAAGGTATTTCATGATTTTTGATAATATTATTCTGGAAATTTAGCTTTTAATTCATATTATAAGCTAATTTCTTTAATTAACACATGAAATAACCTCAAAATAGAAATAATAAAAGGTTTCCAAAATTAAAATAAAATTGTCACATGGTTAGCATGACTACATACAGTCATAAACCTGAAATTATTTTATTTGGAACCTTAACCCAAAATATAAAAGAGAAATTCAATCATTTTTGCAATTTTTCTCTCTCCTATGGAAAATACCGAAATCGAAACAAAATGTCATGAATTTTAACACAAGATAGAGGATGATTATTAGAGACTAATGCTGTTGGAATTTCGTTATTTCGACTTTCCAATAATAAGTTATGAATTATGGGAGATTCCTGATTGTGAGATTTTTATCTAATCGGTTATTTATCAAAATAACCCGATTCCAACTCTAAAAATTCTTAAAAATCATCCTTTATCTTCAGTTAAAATTTCAATTTTTATCGGCCTGCAACATATTTTAAAAAATCAGATTCCCTTAGAGCACAAAATCAGGGTTTTAGATAAAAATCTTGTTCTATCAACATGGCCTTGCTCTTTCTATAAAAGGACCTTCCAAAAAAGACCTAGGGCAGAGGAGAACATTCCCATAGTCAGAGAACACAGCCGTCTACTTGCCTCCCACGTTTTCAACACTCCCAACACTGAAACTCTACCAAAATCATCCCAAAATCACCAAAAACACATTCTTTCTTCTCCCATTGAACTTCCAAGCATCAAAACACCACAAATATAGAACCAAAACGTGCTTAACAACACAAGGAAGAAGAGGTCAGAAGCTCGGGTCAAAGTCGAACCGGATCGGCCACCAACAAAGCTTTCAGAGATTCCTGACGTGAAGGAACAACAAATTTTCGAAATCAAAACAGGGTAAAAACCAAATTCTCTAACCCTTCTGGTCTAAATACACTTCTGGTTAAAATTGCTAACCGAATTGATTTTTCCTGGCTTTTGAATTAAGGTTGTTTGTGTTTCTGCCTTCTAACTTGTTCGTTAAGTTTCGTGTTAAATTCAAATTCAAATTGAAAACTTTCAATCACTAACGTCTTGTACATCTTTCAGGCTACACACCCATAAAATTTGAGCCAAAAACACCTTCGGGAACAGCCTCAACGCCGCCGTCCGAGGGCGGTCCGCACCCACGGACGTCATGTCCGGGGTCCCGGACTCCTGTCCGTAAGCCCGGACGCCCACGGACGGCGGCGGGATTTAAAAAAATTCAAAATTTAGGTTTTCTAATAATGTCCGGGCCCACGGACAGCCTGTCCGTGGCCCCGGACTTTGCAATTTCTGTTTTCCCTTAATTTCGACTCTTCTGTATAATTAGGTTAACTGGGGTCCGTGGTCTCGGACATGGGGTCCGTGGCTACGGACGTAAGGAAAATTCGACCTAATTCTGCCTCCGAAACCCTAGTTTAGATAGCTTTTAATTTCACTTTAATTTCAGTAAAAAAAGACGTAAAAAAATAAAAAAACAGAAGCGCACACTTAGGTTAAAAACGACTCGTGGTAAGCCGTAATTAAACTAAGTAGAGGAAAAACGACTTCTAGGGGTAATGAAAGTAATTGAACCCTAATTAAGTCGAATATCAAGCCCCGAACCCAAACTCTCCTTTCCTAATTTGATCTAGGTTAAAATTAGGTGGCGACTCTTAATAGGTTCTAGTGAGCTAGCTTAGGTTTTTAATAATTTTTGTTATATGACATAGTTATTAATCTTAGGTTATAAGTGGACCTAAAACCCGGTTAGATCCTAATCAACTTTAATCAACATAGGATAGGGTTTAAAATCGAGGCTCACAAAACTGTGTAAGGCCCTTTACGGACTGAAACAGGCTCCGCGCGCTTGGTATGAAAGACTGTCAACATATCTGTTGCAAAATGGTTTCTCTCGAGGTAACGTAAATAAAACACTATTCATTCTTCACTCATCACATGACTTACTTCTAGTACAGATTTATGTTGATGATATCATTTATGGCTCTACAAGTAACACCCTCTATGACCATTTTGCTAACCTTATGAAGCAAGAGTTTTCCATGAATGACTTAGGTGAAACAAAGAATTCATTCTTATCCAATTCGGTCTTCCTTACTATCCTATGTTACCTGGTTTCGATCACAAGTTTCGCAAGGGAGAGAGGGAGAGAGAGAGCCTTTGCTAGAATCAAGCTTAAGTTTGATTGCCTATTATCGTATCTTATTCATGGGGGTACACCCCTATTTATAGTGTTTTTGCACCTGATCTCATGCTGCCAGCCTGTCCTTTTACATGTATAAGTACAATTTTGCCCTCCCCTAGCAGCTTTTGCCGGTCACAAGCGACCGGCCGCCATATTTTACCTTGCATGTACTCTACTTTCATCCAGCTAGAGGCGGTCGGATGCCCTATGTATCTCTATTTTCATCCGGCTAGAGGTGGCCGGAGCCCTATGTATTTCTATTTTCATCCGGCTAGAGGTGGCCGGATGCTCTATGTGTCTTTTTGGCTTGGTATCATTTCTTCCCTTCTCATCAGTCCCACAAGTTCTATCTTTTTGAATTTTGATGAAGAAAGTAGAACATCTGTGTCTTGTCTTTGAGGAAAAAATTTGCAACTGCGGTTATTCCCGAGGTTTTACGCCCTGTCCGTGCTCAGTCCTTTCCTTATCCTAGTCCCACAAGTTTTTTTTCTTCATATTTGGAGAGAAAGAACTTTTTAAAGGTCATGTGCTTGGCTCGTGACTCGTGCTTGGCCTGTGCCGCCCTTTTCGAATTTCCTCGCCTGTTTCGATGTAGAATATGTAAGGTCCCCTTTTCGGCTAATGTCATAATCGTCTTTAGGAAGCATGTAGTCATCTCCTTTATTCTGCAAAAAAGCGATTTTTCGTCTGTGCATATATATTTTTATTTATTTGGGCGGGAGAAAACTTCCCTTTTGAAGTCCGAACTTTTAGGCTTCATTCTCTTTCCTCCACCGCTCTCTTGCATGCTGTCTTTTCTTTCGTTTCTCTGCTGTTGTACCCTGTTCTTGCTTTCATCGCCATTGCTCCCGATTCCCTGCTAAACTTTTCCAATGTCTTCTTCCAACCAAGAAGAGCAAGGCTGCTGCAAGCTTTTCGCCAACCATTGAAGCGATTCAAGGTTCTCGCTCCTCTACTGGTTTTCTCCCATCTTACCTGCAATCTTCGAAGCCCTTCTTGGCTGGCCACGAGCCCTCTCCTTCTTCCCTCGACTTTCCTTCCCTTTCTAATTATCTCAGAGGCGTCGAAGTCCCACCAGGTACCCAAATTTACCTACCATCCTCTAATTCTCACCCCTACGATGATTTCGGTCTTGGGTACATAGTTTACGCTGATTTCTTTCCCTCCAGCTTAGCCATTCCTCCACACCCTTTGTCCTGGGGTTTTTGCTCCGCCGCTGCTGCTTTTTGCCCATCTTCATCCAAAGGCCGTTTCATATCTCTACGCCTTTGTTGCCCTTTGCGAAGAAAATAAATTTGGCCGGAAGGCACCGAATTCGCCCGATTTTTTACGGTTAGGGTTGATCCCGACAGCCTAACCATCATTGCGAAGGCCGGATATTCACTTTTTGACTACAAAAAGGTGCATGGGTGGAGCTCACGGTGGTTCGTGATTGTTCCTCCATCCGGCCTTTATCATGGTGTCCCGTACTGCTCCGAAGTTATCAAAGGTCAGCTCGGGTGCTCCTCTACTCTCCGGCCGAGTTACCCTTCTCGAAGATTTTGAAGGGGCGAAGTCGTGAACCGTTGACCGTTGAGGCGTTCTTTACCAAAGCGCGCCTATCTTCGCTAAAGACATACTACAGTAAGTATCAGTTGTTAGTACAGATTTGTTTTCTTCATTGGTTTCCTTACTGTTGCGGCGTGTTGCATGCAGATTTCTTCCGGAAGGGAGACAAGATTGGTCCCTTCAACAGTTGGAACTTCGTCAGTTTCAAGAGCGGGGACTAAAGGATCAACTACTATGATTCAATAGATGCGACCGTCGGTGCGGCTGAGCAACTTTTGGGGGATACAGCTCCTTCCAAGAAGCGTTCCAGGCAAGGAGTAGAAGATGACCAGGTTGGTAATCAAAGAAAAAGAAAAGCTTGAAATCCCCTGAACGCCCGAACACCGGATTGCCAGGTACATGTCACGTGAGTCCAGAGTCTGGGCGTCATGTCTTTCTCCTTCTCACCCCTGGTTCGGGTATGGACCTTGGTTCTCGCCCGGAGCGGGAGTCCGGTCATCTGACCCCGATTTGCTAACAGTTTTCTAACTTGTCGGGTAACTTTTCTTCAGATCCTGCTCAAGAAAAATATTGGAAGCTACAGGGCTTTGCACCGATCCTCCAGCCAATCAAGGTTTCGATTGATTCACCTTTCTCTTTACACTTTCTGCCTTTTTAATAGTGTTTCTTGTCCCTGGTTCTGCATGCGTCTTATTGTTTTTACTGACAATGAGATTGTGCCTATCTTTGGTTGCTGCCGCAGTTCCTGTCCCTGGTAAAATTAAGCTTAAAAAGAAAACCACGTCAAAACCGAAGGCTCCACTGCCAGAGGGATCAGGAGAAGAGCAATCCTCCGTCAACCCTGAGGCCTCAACTCGTATGATATTGCTGGTGCCAAGGATGCGGTGCGGCAAAGGGCAATGGAATATCGGCCGGTGCCTGAAAATCCTGAACTACGGAGTAAACAAAGGGAGGATACCATGGCCTCCCCTCTTCTCCTCCTCCCCCTGCTCAGGAGTCCTTCACCGGTCCCTCCCAGAAGGAAGGATGGTTCTACCACCGTGGCCATCCTCTTCATCTAATTTCCTGTGATTCCGTAAAGTATTTTGCTGTCTGGAAAGAGGCGATAAAGAGATCCGGTCATCCGGATGGGATTTTTGCTTCTCCAGCAGTTACTACTGCAATCAAAGACAAGCTGCGAACAGGAGATGGTGGGGTAGACGCCATTATGCGGCATTCCCTCCCAATCAAAGACGTTTTTGACTTTATGTGGGAGGGCATTTTTTCGGGTTGGTTTTATCTCCTTGATTTTTGATAACTTTATTTGTAGCTTTCACGTTTGCCTGTTTCTTGGCCCTTGATGAATTGCACTTCTGCCTCAGGTGATGTCCATGGCCCAGAGTGCTGAAGTTCACACCAGCAACCTCCAGACTAGGCTGCGTTATGAGGAGAGCCGAGCTAATAATGCCCAAGAGGAGCTGAGGCAAACCCGCTCCACACACGACGCTTACATTGACCAAATTCACTATGAGATTGATCTCAAGGTGAAAGAAAGAACTGAAGCAATAAACAAGGAGTTGCAGCTGTCTTGGCAAGAATGCATCCGTCAGCGTGATGGGTACGAGCTGTAGCTGAAGAATCTACGAGAGTTGAATCTTTCCCTTAAGGGCAGGAATCTTCAGGCCGATGCCACTTTGAAAGAGGTACGAAATCGACTTGTTTTCGGAAAAGATGAGCTGGGCTTGGACTTTCTCTGACTTAGAAGTTTTGCTAAATCAGGTGCGGGCTGCTCATCAGAAAGAGGTGATCTCCCTTCAATCCGACAAGACTTTCCTCTTTGACGAGAAGAACGCCTTTAAGCAAGAGGCCGAGACGCTTGAGCTGGAAAAGCAGGCTCTTTCTCGTGAAAACCAGGCCTTAGTAGAGGAAAAGGCAAACTCATTCAAGAGCTCAACTGTTTATCGGAGGAAAAGGCCGCACTGGAAGAGCAGGCATGAGCTTCTTTCGAACAAGAGAAACGATCTTTACTTCAGGATTGCTCCACTCTTGAAGAAGAGAAGAAGGCTCTTGCCGCAGAAAAAACTGCCCTAGCAAACGAGAAAGCTAGGCTGGAAGAGAGGGTGAAAGGTTTGGAGGATGCCATGTCTCGCCTCCAAATTGAGAATACTGAGGTGTCGAACAAAGGTAAGCCTTTGGATTTTGATTTTCCTTTACTTTCTTTTCCTGCCTTCATTCCTCATCTTTCTGGTCTTCCGGCTAGGTCCAAGTTCTGACAACCTTCTGAAGCACATCCGGAAGATAAACGACCGAGTGAATAATGTCAATAAGGAGCTATCCTTAGCCAACACACATCATGATCGGTATCGGGCCGAGGTCTTGACTCTCGAGGCGCAAGTGGCTAAGCTTACGTCGTTCTCACGGCAATCTCGGGAGGAAATACAAAAGCAGGGCACCATCAATGCTCACCTCAAGGAGTCTTTTGCCTCTCAATGCCGGAGGATATCTAGCATCTGCCGCCAAACTATCTCGGAACACTTCCTGGATAAAGTGGAGGTGCTGGATGATGATTTGTATAATGGATTAGAGTTCAAAGTTGTCGCCCAGAAATCTAATTTTTTTTAGGAACTTGAGAGATTCAGCCGCCTCCCTGGTGAGACATGCTTCGGCCCTGGTCAAGCCTCCTTTCTTCGGGCCGGAAGCAACATCCAGCCATCTGTTAGAGGAATGCAGCATGGTATAGGGAGATCCAAATCTATAGAAAGCGTTGCTGACAGTGTTAAGTTAGCCACAGAAAAATAGAATGATTGCTTAGGTTTTTTTTTGCATGTATCCTTGGTGGATCCCAAACTTTTGTAATGATCACACTCTTGCAATTGATTTTACCCCGTTTCTAGGAGGAATGTAAGCTTACTTATTTGCCGGAGCGACCAGTTTTTATTGTGCTCTTGTTATTACTTCTCTTTTCCTCTTGTTGTTTTTTATTAAGAAAAAGCTTTTGCGTGCCTTGTTCTTTCGAAATGGTGTTTTTATTGCTGTAATGCCTTGTTATGTCGTCTTATGTTAGTTTTGTTGGCGGGATGTTATTTTTAAGGCATGAAAGCCTGCGGCTATGCCAATCATACTTTATTTTCAAGGCATTAGCTTGCGGCTCGTTGGCCGGATATTTTTTAAGGCATGATGGCCTGCGGCTCGTTGTCCAGATATATTACTTTTCAAGGCACAATAGCCTGCGGCTCGTTGGCCGGTGCTTACTTTCAAGGCATGATAGCCTGCGGCTCGTTGGCCGGTGCTTACTTTCAAGGCATGATAGCCTGTGGCTCGTTGGCCGGTGCTTACTTTCAAGGCATGATAGCCTGCGGCTAGTTGGCCAGTGCTTACTTTCAAGGCATGATAGCCTGCGGCTCGTTGGCCGGTGCTTACTTTCAAGGCATGATAGCCTGCAGCTCGTTGGCCGGTGCTTACTTTCAAGGCATGATAGCCTGCGGCTCGTTGGCCAGTGTGTTAGCCTCGATTTTAAACCCTATCCTATGTTGATTAAGTCTGATTAAGGTCTAACCGGGTTTTAGGTCCACTTATAACCTAAGATTAATAACTATGTCATATAACAATAATTATTAAAACCTAAGCTAGCTCACTGGAACCCATTATGAGTCGCCACCTAATTTTAACCTAGATCAAATTAGGAAAGGAGAGTTCGGGTTCGGGGGCTTGGTATTCGACTTATTTAGGGTTCAAATTACTTTCATTACCCTTCCTAGGTCGTTTTTCCTCCACTTGGTTTATTTACGGCTTTCTACAAAGTTGTTTTTAACCTAGGTGCGCGCTTCTGTTTTTTATTTTTTAACATTTTTTGACAGAAAATGAAAGTGAAATTGAAAGTTACCTAAACTAGGGTTTTGGAGGCAGAATTAGGTCAAATTTTAATTACGTCCGTGGCCACGGACCTAATGTCCGAGACCACGGACCCCAGTTGAATTAGGTGATTTCGAAAACAGAACTAAAATAAAAAAACGCAAACTTGGAAAGTCCGGGGCCACGGACAGGGTGTCCGTGGGCTCGGACAGGGTGTCCGTGGGCTCGGACATGTATTGACAGAAACCCTAAAATTTGAAAAATTGAAAAAAAAAAAATACAAAATCCCGCCACCGTCTGTGGGTGTCCGTGGTCACGGACAACCCACGGACAGTGGGTTTTCGATGGTTCCCGAGGGTGTTTGAGCTCAAATTTTATGGGTGTGTAGCCTGAAAGATTTTAAACACGTTAGTAACTGAAAGAACTCAATTTGACATCAAAATTAATACGAAACTTAGCAAACAAGTAACAAGGCAGTAGCTAAAACAATCAGCAATACAGAATCGAAAAAGAGTTAGTTTAAGCCCACATTTTGAGGCAAGAACTGATAAGGTCGTGGAGAGTTAGGAAAGTGGGATTTCTACCTGATTTACCTTTGGATTCGCAACAATTCCTCACACCGGGATTCGAAGAGTGCTCAATTGTGGTAGACCCGAAAGATTTTCGAACCGAGCTTCTGGTGGTTGGTTGTTCTTGCTGTTCTTCACGTTTTGGTGGTGTTTTTGTGGGGTTTTGATGATTATTGGTGCTTTGGGGATTGGAAAACGTGTTTTAAATGGTGATTTCGGGTGGCGGGTGTTGAAAAACGTGAGGGAGAGAGAGGAGGCTGTGCTTTCTGTCTTCCTAGGGTTCTTGAGCATATGAGATCCTCCTTTGATCAAAAGATTTATCCCTTAATATAGACTTTCTTAAAGATAAAGAAAATCTAGTAAAAGTAAGATTTTTTGGCATTTTAATTAAGTGACTTCCCAAAGGTATTTTGCTGTGAAATTTTAACCACATGTCAAGGATGAAAATAATGAATTTTCTGAAGTGGAATCGGATTTTTTAAATGTTGGAATATTTTTAGATTGAATTTCTTGTCAGATTCAGTCAGAATTTGCTAGAAAATTATTGGAAATTCGAAAAATCAAAATTCCAACGCCATTATGCTTAGAATGTCATTCTATATCATGGGTTAAAATATCAAATCATTTCAAGCTGATTGGGCATATTTTGGAGGAGAGAGAAAGCCTATAGGAGGTCTCAAGAGCCTTAAAAATTATGAAAACGCCCCTGACAATGACGAAACTGGTCCTCATGCCCTGGGATGCGCCGATCGAGCAGGAATCCCTCATTACTCGATTAAATGCCCCTCACAACACCAAAACCTTGTAGACCCTAACCAGGGGGGTCAAAATTTTGGGTATAACACGGTGCTTACTTTCAAGGCATGATAGCCTGCGGCTCGTTGGCCGGTGCTTACTTTCAAGGCATGATAGCCTGCGGCTCGTTGGCCGGTGCTTACTTTCAAGGCATGATAGCCTACGGCTCGTTGGCCGGTGCCTACTTTCAAGGCATGATAGCCTGTGGTTTGTTGGCCGGTGCTTACTTTCAAGGCATGATAGCCTGCAGCTCGTTGGCCGATGCTTACTTTCAAGGCATGATAGCCTGCGGCTCGTTGGTCGGTGCTTGCTTTCAAGGCATGATAGCCTGAAGCTCATTGGCCGGTGCTTACTTTTCAAGGCATGATAGCCTGTGGCTCGTTGGCTGGTGCTTACTTTCAAGGCATGATAGCCTGTGGCTCGTTGGCCGGTGCTTACTTTCATTCTTTTCAAAAATAATACCTCTTTATTGAAGAATCATAGATTTTACATAGAGAATTTTTTCAAACACTCCCCATGCCAAGAATGTGGCAATTCGTACCCTTCACCATTTTTTAGATGGTATGAAGCTCGTCCAGTCTTTTGGTGTATGATGTACGGTCCTTCCCATTGGGGCTCTAGTTTCTTGGGCTGTTTGACTTCACGGAGAACCATCTCTCCTGGGGCAAAACTCCTCTTTTATTCTTCGGTTGAAATATCGCTCTACTTTGGATTTATCTTTTGCCATCCTTACTTTGGCGGCACCCTGGTTTCTTCGAGGAGGTCTAGATGGTCTTGTACTCCCTGATTGTTGATTTTACATCATACTACTCCCACCTTATTGATGGTACCATAATTTCCGCCGGAATGACGACCTCTAATCCATATGTTAGTCTGTAGGGTGTTTCCCCTGTCGGTCCCCTTCTTGTTGTCCTGTATGACCAGAGGACCTGGGGCAATAATTCTGCACACTTTCCTTTTCTTTCATCGAGCTTTTTCTTTATTGCTTTCACTATCTGACCATTCACATTCTCAACTTGCCCATTTGCCTGGGGGGAGCCACCGATGCGAATCTTAAGTCAATTTTCCATTCTTCACAGAATGCTCGAAAGCTCCCGCATTGAATTGCGCTCCGTTATCTATTATTATAGTTTTTGGGATGCCAAACCTGCATACCACATACTTCCAAATGAATTCTTGTGATTTTCTGGCCGTGATAGAGATAGTGGGCATTGCCTAGACCCATTTTGTGAAACAGTCGATGGCAACATACATGAACTTGAACCTCCCAGGTGATGCTTCCGAGAATGGTCCCACAATATTTAATCCCCACATAGCAAAGAGGATTGGGCAGAGGATAGATTTTTGTTCTGCCGGAGGATTATGTATTCTGTTTCCGTGTTCTTGGCACTTGAGACACTTTTGTATATACTCCTTACAATGTTCCATAATTTTTGGCCAAAAGTACCCAAGCCTCAAGATTTTGTGTACTATGGTTCTGTCTCCTTGATGGTTTCCACATGATCCATCATGTATCTCTTTTACAAGCTCAGCCCCTTCGGCCAAGGTAACACATTTGAGGGCTGGTCTTGCGAAAGATCGTTTATATAGCTAGTTATTTTCAATGAAAAAGGATGTGGCCCTTCTTTTTATTACTCTGGCTTCCTTTTCTTCCTCCGACAACTTTCCTTGGCGTATATACTTTATAATCAGAGTCATCCAAGATTCCGTTTCTGCACTTGATTCCACAGTAAACACTTGGGTTTCATCTGCTTGATGCAGTTTTGACTTCTAGCCATATTTCATTGGGCACCCTTTCGGCCATACTTGCCAATTTTTCCAAGGCATCAGCCTCGACATTCTCCTTGCAAGGAAGGTGCTTCAATTCACATCTTAGGAAGTTTGCTTTTAGTTCTTGGACCTTGAGCAATATCTCCATAGTTTCTCTTCTTTGACCTCATATACATTGTCATTTTGTCTTGCTACCAACATAGAATCCGAGTATACTTCGATTCTTCGAAAGGTAAAATTTATAAGTTTTATCTTCAACAAGATTTATAGGAAGGAAAGAATAGAGAGGGTGTCTTCCTATGGGACCTGTTGCCCCTTAGGGCGGTAGCCACTTCCAAACCCTGAAAGGGCTTCGTATTCAACTTCGTTGTTGGTGATGTCAAAGTCTAGTCGGAAAGCGTAGTTTAAGTTTTGTCCATCCGGCGCTTGCACCACTATTCTGGCTCCTGCCCCAGCTTTGCATCGGGCTCCGTCAACTAAGATAACGTATGGATTTTGGGGCTGGCTCTCTCTCTTGCAAAGTTTGTTTCTGTTATGAAATCTGCCAAGGCCTGGGCCTTAATTGCTGTTCTAGGCAAGAAGTGAATTTCATATTGTGTTAGCTCTACTGTCCAGCTCACCATTCGGCCGGAAGCATTTGGGTTGTTCGCTATTTGCTTGAGTGGCAATTGGTCCTAACAAAGATTCGATGCGACTGAAAATAGGGCCGTAATTCTTGATGCTACTACCAATGCGAACAAAATCTTCTCTATGTTTGTATACCGTCCTTCTGTTGGGTTTAAAAATTTTTCCGGTATAATAGACTGGTATTTCCCTTTTCTCTTCCATGATCAAGACAGCCCAACTGCCCAATCTGTCGCTGACAAATAAAGGTAGAGGTCTTGTCCCCACTGAAATTTGTTGTTCTTCCTAGGGTGTTGAAGAATGGGATTGACTTTTCCTGAAGCTTGGAACAAATCTACTTAACGCCGTGAGTCTCCCATTTAGTGCCTGAACATCCTTGATATTTTGGGTGGGGAAAGGTTGAGGATCGCCTGACTCTTTTCTGGGTCAACTTCGATACCTCGCTGCCCGACAATGAAGCCAAGAAACCTTCCTTAGTCACACACCGAATACACATTTCTCCGGATTCAGCTTGATTTGATATTGTCCAGAGTATCGAATGTTTCCTCCAAATCTTTCATGTGTTGCTCTTTCGATGGGCTTTTGAAGAGGGAAAAGTGCGAGAATAAGGAAAAGTAGGACCATCCGGTTCCATGTGCCTGGAAGGAGCAGCTTAGAACAAGGAAATATCGCCGGATCGGAGTGTGATCCGGGGGTGAGTAATAAATATCCCGTTATATGTAATGCCAGCCTGGCAATTAAAGGAAGGACAGGCTGGCAACTCCCGATCTAACAGTGTAAACACTAAAATAGGGGTTCAACCCCACAATAAAGGATACGTTCTCACATTCGAACCATACACTGTTGCATTGTCTTCGCGATTCTTTCTCTCTTTCAAAGCCCAGTCGCGCGGTAGAGTAAAGGTAACTCGATAAAGCGAAAAAGGCCTAGCGGCAGAATTAGGATCAGATTAGAGACTAGGATAGGAGGTTAGGAAGCTAGGAATTTGCTATTTCATTTTGGCGCCGTCTGTGGGAATCGGATGGCTCAAGATCTTTCTTAGCAACCACGAGTCCACCGGAGGTAGGTAGTTGATTTTGAACGAAACAACGAAACTTTGAAACTTTGAGGTTGGTGTCTTTTGCAGGTGTAGGCGAAGGAGATAAGCGTGCAAAGATGGCTCCAAGAACAAGAAAGAAGCCCCGACCTGAGGGCGAGATCAACAATGTAGGAGCAACCGGGAACAACAGAGTAGAAGCTGAAGATGTGATCTCCAAGCAAGCGTTGGAGGAGATGTGAAAGGCTTAGTCAGAACCATTGACGAAAGATTATGGAGGGGAATGAAAGTCTTGCAGCAGGAGGCGCTGATGCAGCGAGAGTGGAATCCAGAAGAAAGGGAAGACATGACCGAGGCCAGATCACGAATCGCTCAAAAATCGCGGCTCCGAAGCGAGCAACAGCCGGAAGAAAGGGCAGCTAGAGAAAACTCTGATCATCAGCGACGAAACTGAGGAGGATGACTCGATCGACATGACTCTTTACCCCTTCTCTGAGAGAATCAGGAGGCGAAGCTTCCTCCCCACTTTGTCGCGCCTGCAGTGGAAAAGTATGATGGAACGGGGGACCCCGCTCTTCACGTTCAGAAATTTATGTTCGCAATGAACACGCAGGGGATAAGTTCGCTCGCCCTCTGCAACTTGTTTCCGGGAACATTATCCAAAAGGGCGCTCGGTTGGATCTCAACAAGACCCCCGCAGTCGATCTCAAGTTTTAAGCAATTGACTGAGGAGTTCCAGCAGTACTTCGCTGCAAGCAAGAAGATCAAGAAGGAAACGATAGAACTAATGGATCTCAAACAGAGGAAGGGGGAGACAGTAAAAGAGTTCAGTGAAAGGTTTCATAAGCAGGTAGCTGAAATCGATGACATTGATGAGAAGATTCTAATTAAGGCTTTCGGAAACGGGCTGGCACAGCCAAGGCTTGCCGGGAAGATCGCGAAAAAAGCCCCAAAAACCCATGGAGAGCTAGCCGAAATGATTCATGAGTTTCTAAAGTCAGAAGTGGCAGAAAATAAGGCCAAAGATTTGGCGAATAGCTTCAAAACGGTCAACGACAAGAAAGGAGGACCAAATGGGAATGGCTCTTCCGGCAATACTTTAGGAAGTTCCTCCGGGGGAGGTTCAAGATACAAGCCTTACTACAAAGCTCCATCCCAGACACCTCAGTATCAGAACGCCCGGGTTGCCGTTCAGATTGATCCAGGCAGGTATGCGGCGGCGGTTAAAGAGGGATATCTGCCTCCACCAAAGAAGCCTTATCCAGGGGAGATCCCGGTAGCCTTCTGTGAGTATCATGGCTGTAAAAGTCATAGGACCGCAAATTGCGCCACTCTGGCCAAAGAATTGAGGATCATCGAAGAAGACAAGAAAAGCAAGGGAAAGCAGGTGGTAGGCCAGCAGAAACAATATGGCAGGCAAAATCAGTCCACCTCTCGAAATCACCAGCAAGAAGAGATCCACCCTGAGCTGAATCACGGCAAGACAGTCGGTATGATCTCAGGTTTGTAAGAAGGGGGAGAAGTTTTTTGTTTCTCTGGCATTAGGTAGGCCCTGCCATTTTAGCAATGAGGCTAGAGCTGTGTAATTGGACTTTTCCTTTCTTTTTTTTAAAAAAGGCATATGTTTTAAAAATCTACCGGAATCTTCCGGTAAGTCTCTTCCAAAAGAAAATAAAATAAGAAGTCTAATAAACTTTTTTCTCTTAAGCAAATTCTCAGGTCTCTTTTCAGAGGTAGGACCGTTGACCCCAAACGAAAGGAAAAGACATATTCATGCGGTACATCAAGAACTACCGGAAAGGAAGATTGCCAAGCGAGAAAACCTTCCCAGATTTTCTTTACAGACGAAGATGAAGAAGGGGTGCTATACCCTCACAATGATCCACTGGTCATTCGGGCACAAGTGAATGACAGGATGATGGAAGGAATCCTGATAGATAGCGGGGCTGGAGCGAATGTCATATCTGCCGAGGCAGTTAAAAAGTTGGAAATCCCAGAAAGTAAGATTAAACCATATTCGGCGTTCTTGGAGGCTTTGTTGGGGGCGTTTCTACCAAGTCTTCAGGGAGCATAGACTTCACCATAACATTAGGATTGGAAGACGACCGAAGAACCGAAAAGCTCACAGCCTTCATTGTACCAGGACTTTCCGGGTACAATATGTATCTTGGCCGACCAGGGATTAATGCTTTCAAAGCAATATGCAGCACTCACCACCTGAAGATGAAGTATCTAACCAGGGCTGGAAAGGTGGTAACCATAAAAGGGAGTCAAAAGATGGCTCGAGTGTGTGAAGTCCGCATCATGGAGGGAATGCCGGAAGAAGAAATGGTCAAAACGGTGGGGTCGGAAAAGGAATACAAGGGAAAGCTCCCTTTCCCGCCAGAGCCGGATCAAAGAACAGAAGACTGTGGAACCTCTAAGGAACCACCAAGAGAGGTACACTTAAAAACTGACCCTTCTAAATTTTTTAAAATAGGAAATGCGTTCGGCAGTGGAGAACAAACTCACCTGATGAGATTCCTGGAAAAAAGAAGGACAACTTTCGCCTGGAGTACGGACGAAATGCCAGGAGTAGACCCAAGCGTTATCCAGCATGACCTGCGAGTGGATCCAAAGCACCCAGCCATCCGGCAAAGGAGAAGATAATAGGAGAGGAAAGAGACCTTGCGGCACGTGCTGAGGTGAAAAAACTGCTTAAAGCCGGATTTATCAGAGAGGTGTCCTATCCCAAGTGGCTGGCCAATGTCGTGATGGTTAAAAAATCAAATGGCAAATGGAGAATGTGTGTGGATTTCACAGATCTGAATAAAGCATGTCCTAAAGACTTTTATCCATTACCATCAATAGATAGATTGGTTGCTTCAACGGCTCAAAGTTCTGTGTTAAGTTTTTTGGATGCGTTTTCAGGATATAATCAAATAAGAATGAATGAGGAGGATTCAGAAAAAACGTCTTTTATTACCTCGGCCGGAACCTTTTGCTACAAGGTGATGCCTTTTGGATTAAAAAATGCGGGTGCAACCTTCCAAAGAATGATAGACAAAGTGTTCAGGCAACAGTTGGCCCGGAATGTAGAAGCGTATGTCGATGATATCGTGGTAAGAAGTAATTCCTGGGCGCAGCACATGGAAGATCTGAAAGAAACCTTTGACACCCTGGACAGGTTCCAGATCAAGCTGAATCCGGAAAAATGTGTATTTGGAGTTACAAAGGGGAAGTTCTTAGGCTTCATCGTGGGGCAAAGAGGGATTGAGGTAGATCCCGAAAAAACCCAGGCAATCCTCGATTTATCGCCACCAAAGAACATTAAAGATGTGCAAGCATTGAACGGAAGGCTCACAGCTTTAGCCAGATTCTGTTCAAAACTCCAAGAAAAGTCAATACCGTTTTTTAGTACTCTACGAAAAAACAAGAAATTCCAGTGGAGTCAAGAATGTGTAGACGCCTTTGAAAGGATCAAGGAGATGCTCAAAGAATTGCCCAAGCTGGGTGTTCCGGCACCTGGTCAAGACTTGTATCTCTACCTCTCTGCCACAGATTGGGCGATAGCAGCTGTGTTAATAATGGAGGAGGAGAAAAAAGAGATACCAGTATATTACACCGGAAAAATCCTAACTCCAGCGGAAAGCCGTTACACCAACATCGAAAAAATATTGTTTGCATTAGTCGTTGCATCTCGAAAGCTTCGACTTATTTTCACACCGGGTATTCGTTAGAACAAATTGGCCACTAAAACAGATAGCAAACAACCCAAACGCATCCGGGCGAATGGTCAGTTGGACTGTCGAGCTCACCCAGTACGAAATCCACTTCCTTCCTCGAACAGCCATAAAGGCACAGGCCTTGGCGGACTTTATAACCGAAACAAACTTTGCCCAAAAACAAAGAGAGCCAACCAACCCGTACGTTATCTTAGTTGACGGAGTTCGATGCAAGACTGGAGCGGGGGCCGGAATAGTGGTCCAAACGCCGGATGGAAGAACTCTTAACTTTGCGTTCCGGCTGGAATTTGAGGTAACAAATAATGAAGCAGAATATGAAGCCCTCATACAGGGATTGGAGGTCGCCACTGCCTTAGGGGCAACAGGTTCTTTCTAATAATAAGACAGGGGTTCTCATTTGTGTCTTTAGGAATTTTTTTTAATACCTCCTAAAGGGGGGAGAGTGGGGCTTACCTCTTTGTTTGTTATGCAGAATTGGAAATATACTCAGATTCAATGCTAGTGGCGCGACAAAACGATAACATTTACGAGGTCAAGGAGGAGAAGCTTGGAAAATACTTAGCCAAAGTCCAAGAGACGAAGGCAAACTTTCAGAGATGTGAATTAAGACATCTTCCTCGAGTAGAAAACATAGAGGCCGATGCGTTAGCTAAATTGGCCAGTATGGCCGAAAGAATGCCCAGTAAAGTCTGGATGGAAATAAAGACAAAATCAAGTCTGGAAGAGATCCGGTATGCACCATTGAATCGGACGCAATAGCCAAGTCTTGGATGGCACCCATTGTTGAGTACATACAAAGCGGAAGCTTGCCACAAGATGAGAAAGAGGCGGAAAAACAAGGCGAAGGGCTGCATCTTTCTTTTTAGAGCAAGGACAGCTCTACAAAAGATCATTCGCGAGACCAGCACTTAAGTGTGTTACCATGGAAGAGGGAGTAAGGCTCATGGAGGAGCTACATGAGGGGACCTGTGGGAACCACCAAGGAGAAAGGGCAATAGTTCACAAGATCCTAAGGCTGGGATACTATTGGCCAAGGATGAGGGAATCTTCAAAAGAATACATACGAAAGTGCATAAAATGTCAGGAACACGGCCACAAAATACACAGCCCCCCATCCACACTGAAAGCCATATTATCCCCGATCCCGTTTGCCATGTGGGGATTGGATATCGTTGGACCTTTCCCGGAAGCATCTCCCGGAAGATATAAATTCATTTATGTGGCCATTGACTACTTCACCAAATGGGTAGAAGCCATGCCAACAGTATCCATTACCGCAAGAAAGTCACAAGATTTCATCTGGAAGTATGTAGTCTGCAGATTCGGGGTCCCAAAGATAATATAACAGACAATGGAACTCAGTTCAACTGTAAAAGCTTCCGGGAATTCTGTGAAGAATGGAAGATTGACCTGAGATTCGCATCGGTCGCCCATCCACAAGCAAACGGCCAGGTAGAAAATGCGAATGGACAAATTGTCAAGGCTATAAAAAGGAAGTTGGACAGCAAAAAAGGGAAATGGGCGGAGTTGCTACCTCAGGTTCTCTGGTCCTACAGGACAACCGAAAAAGGCCCAACAGGGGAAACCCCATACAGGTTGACCTACGGTCTGGAAGCAATTGTTCCGGCTGAGGTTATAGTCCCGTCGATTAGATGGGAATCCTTTGATGAAGAAAACAACAGTGAAGGGGTGAAAGACAGCCTTGACTGCTTGAAGAAACCAGGACTATGGCCCAAGCCCGGATGGAAAGGGATAAAGCGAAAGTGGAAAGATATTTTAACAGGAGAACAAGGGAAAGGGTTTCGCTCCGGGTGAACTGGTCCTTCGGGAGGTAAAGCAACCAAAGAAGCTAGAGCCCCAATGGGAGGGACCATTTATAGTACAACGGCGAACAGGGCAAGCTTCATATCGTCTGAAAAATAGTGAAGGATACGAACTGCCTCACTCCTGGCATGCCGAATGCCTTAAAAAGTTTTATGTATAAAAACATTTTTTACAAAGAGCAATAAAATGAGGTATTCCTTTGAAGCAAAGTTTTTTAAAGTACCATCCGGCCAACGTGCCTACAGGCTATCATGCCTTGAAATGTACCATCCGGCCAGCGTGCCTACAGGCTTATGCCTTGAAATGTACCATCCGGCCAGCGTGCCTACAGGCTATCATGCCTTGAAATACCATCCGGCCAGCGTGCCTACAGGCTATCATGCCTTGAAATGTACCATCCGGCCAGCGTGCCTACAGGCTATCATGCCTTGAAATGTACCATCCGGCCAGCGTGCCTACAGGCTATCATGCCTTGAAATGTACCATCCGGAGCGTGCCTACAGGCTATCATGCCTTGAAATGTACCATCCGGCCAGCGTGCCTACAGGCTATCATGCCTTGAAATGTACCATCCGGCCACGTGCCTACAGGCTATCATGCCTTGAAATGTACCATCCGGCCAGCGTGCCTACAGGCTATCATGCCTTGAAATGTACCATCCGGCCAGCGTGCCTACAGGCTATCATGCCTTGAAATGTACCACCCAGCTAGCGTGCCTATAAAGACTAGGAATTTACTTAAAAAGCTTTGAGCGAAGGCATAAAGGTCTTCCATATAAATAAGGGGGGGGGACCTACAAAGCATTTGGAAATTCGGTCGCTCCGGATAAAGCCAAATGAAAAAGTATATGAAGTTAGCTCGTAGGAGAGTTACTTAAAACAATTAAGAGTTACAAAGGAAGCGTTGAGGACAAAACGCCAAAAACATCAACAAAAACAGTAATCCAAATTACAACTATACAAGATCCCTGCGTTTAGAAATTACTATCTAAAAGTATCTATTCTTTAGCAGGCTTCTTTACAGCGGACTCTTTGGACACACTCTTCGCAGAATTAGATTTTCCAACAGCTTGACGAAAGCCCGCAACCTCCTGGCGCATGCCGCTATCGGGAGGAAGGAAAGAAGCTTGACCAGGCCCAAAGACTGTCTCATGAGGGAGACGACCAAACTTCTCAAAATCTTCAAGAAAGTTGCTCTTCCGGGCAACATTGTCAAACTCCAGCTCATTGTACAGATCGTCATCCAGCACGTCCCTCCTCTTCAAAAAGTACTTGGAGATGGCTTGGCGACAAATATTAGTAATCTTCCGGCTCTGAGAGCCGAAAGCCTTTTTTAGATGGGCAATGATGGTCCCCTGTTTCTTCAGCTCCTCTTGGGTCCGACGGGCGTAGGCTGTATGTTTAGCAACGTCCTCCTCAAGCTGCAAAACCTGAGCTCGGTAAAGATCACGGTCAGAACCCGCGGCAGAAAGTTCCTCATTCAGCTTGTCAATACGATCGCTGAGCTTCTCAACATGTTTTAAAAGATTCTCAGAATCTGGTTTTTAAAGAAAAAAGGAAAAGGAGAGAAGGATCGGTAAGAGTAAGGCATAAGGATTAAAAAACGGCGGAAAAGGGACCAATAAGACTCACCCTTGGCCGGGACCTTAGCACTTTCGGGTTGAGGGAAGGCCATGGCCTCCTACAAAGCTTTCACTTTCTTCTCCAGAGAAGCCTTCTCAGCCGCAAGAGCAGCTTTGCTTGCAGAAAGAGCTGTGTTTTCATCCGTCAAAAGCTGCTTGGCCTCCTTTAAAAACCTCACCTTTTCCTCCAGAGAGGCCTTCTCGGCCGCAAGAGCAGCTTTACCCTCAGAAAGAGCCGTGTTTTCACCCATCAAGAACTGCCTCTCTTGATCAAAAGCAGTCCGGGTTTGCTCATCCAGAGCATTCTTTTCCTCGGTCAATTTGGTAAGCTCTTGAATAAGCTTGGTTTTATCTTCCACCAAAGCCTCATTCTGCCCGGCCAAAGCTTTTTTGTCCGCCTCAAGGGATTTAATTTCTTCCTCAAGGGCAACATTCACACCCGCAAAATAAGCCTTATCTGAAGTAAGGGAATCCACGTCCCTTTTGTGAGCAGCTTGTACCTGCCGCAACAAAACTTCCAAGTCATACAAAGCATGCTTTGATATCGGAACATCCTTTTCACCGGAAGGTTTGCGGTGTACCTGCTTCAGGATGTTCTCTGTGTGGAGGTTCTGATTTCTCAGAGCAAACATTTCTTCCCGCAGGTTCTTTAACTTCGATTCATATTCATCTCGAAGGCGAACGCACTCATGACGAGATGACCGCAACTCCTTGTTTAGAGTATCCGTCCTATCTTTTACCTTGCGGTCAATCTCGTAATTTATGTGGTCCATATAAGAATCGGGGTTGGAACGGGTTTGCTTCAACTCGGCCTCGATATTGTTGGCACGACTTTTTTCACGTTGCAGGTCAAATTGAAGGTCCCGAGTCTGGACTTCGGCGCTCTGAGCCATCGACATGACCTAAAAGAGACAAAACATAAAAGGCTCAAGGAATATCCAAAGACATGGGAGAATGGGAAGAGGACGGTACTTACTCGAAAAATGCTTTGCCACATCAGGTTGAAGACATCCCCCGAGGGAATGGAATGACGCATGATAGCATCGGCTGCTCCGACCCCGGCCCTCAGTTTTTCCTTGGTGGCGGTAACAATGGATGGAGGGGCGAAGATCCCGTCCGGATGTTCAGACAGTCTTATCACTTCCTTCCAGGCTTCGGTGTATCGAGCCGCATCAAAGGGGATCTTGCGCAAGGGTTGCCCAAGATAGTAAAACCACCCCTCCTTCTGGGAAGGACCAGTGAACCCCCCCCCCCCCAGAGCAGGAGGAGGTGGAGAGGAGGAGAAGGCAGCAACGTCCTCCCTTTGCCTATCTTCCCTCTGTTTACTTCGGAGCTCTGGGTTCTCGGGCACAGGTCGGTATTCTTTCACCCCTTTGGGTGCTGGTTCACTGACTCCAGGGATGTCATGTGGGACTGAGGTGCCAAGAGTGCCGCTATCCCTTTCATTCTCAGAAACCTTCGTTAAAACAGCCTTCGGCTTTGATACAGTTTTCTTCCGAAGTCTTTGAGTATCGGAAGCCGGAACAGCAGGAGTAAGGTGGGCTGGACCGCAAGCGACCTCGTCGTCAGTAACGGTTATGGGTACGCTTTGAGAGCCTGAGAAAGAAAGGGTCAGCATAGGATGAACAAAAAAGGAAAGACAAAAATTTCCTCCAAATAAGAGAGAGCAATACGTAGGTTAGTATCTTCCAAGACAGCACCGTGGGCCGGATCGGAAGAGAAATACCCTGCCAAGTCAGGAAACAATTCACAAATGGGGGTTGGGTGACCAGATCCCTGCCCTGGACGAGAGGCAGACCCCTGGCCCGAATCAGGAGTAAGAGGGAGAAAGACGCGACGCCCAGACCCTGGACTCACGTACCAAGTACCTGGCAAATCACCGCTTGATCGGACTGGGGACCCAGTAGTTTTCTTTTTCTTCTGGCCATAATGGTCTTTGTCATTATCGCCCCTTTGTCTCTTCTTGGAGGAGGTGACATTCCCGAGGAGCCTTGTGGCCGCATCAACAGCCGCATCAACAGATGCATAGTAATCAACTTGCTCATCACCCATCTTGAAGCCGACAAAATTCCAGCTGTTGAAGGGCCCCACCTTATCTCCTCTAGAAAAGAAATCTACCGGAACAATGCGAAAGTAAGAAAACGGTAAAAGGTAAAATCTAGGTAAGGCTAACTAAATAAGACTTACTGTGATATTTCTTCAATGATTCCAGGCGCGCCGGGGTAAAAAATTCGGAGACCGTAGGATGTTTTTTGCTTAATCTTCAGGATTTTTGAGATGGGCATTTCTTGCGCCGGGGAAGGAGGACAGCTAAATTGGCCTTTCGGGATCGAGGGACAGTAAGGAACTCCCAAAAATCGGCCTGGTGGTGGGACAATGACAAACCATCGGGAATTCCACCCGGAAGACGCTTTCTTATAATCAAAAAGAGAAAAGCCGGCCTTCGCCTTGATAGTCAGGCTATCAGGGTCGTCCCTTGTGGAGTAAAATTGGGCGAACTCGGTCGCTTCTACCCGAATTTTGTTCTCCTCACAAAGGAGAACATAGGCATGGAGGTAGGAAATTGCCTTCGGATGTAGATGGGCGAGCAAGCAACAACGCCGAATTAGGAAGCCCAGGACAAATGGATGAGGGGGCACGGTCAGGCCACGAGAGAAAAAGTCCGCATAAACGGTATATCCAAGCCCAAAATCATCGTGGGGATGTGAGTCGGAAGAAGGAAGGAAGATGCAAGTACCCAGTGGGACTTCGACGTCCTTTAAACAGGAGAGAAGGGAGGAGGTGTCCAGGGAGGATGGAGAGGGTTCCCGATTAGCAGAAAAGGGTGCGGTGGATTTCAGATAAGTTGGGCGAAACCCTTGGGGCGAAAAAGTACCCTGAAACACCTCTTTAGCGGGGACAAAGTTCGCGGCTGCCTTGTTCTTCTTCAAGCTAGAAGACGCCATCAGAACAAGAGAGCAGAGAGCAAGAACGAAGTGAAAGAGTGGAAAGATTTGAAAACCGGACGCAAGGGAAGAGGCGACGGAGTCTGGGCAAACAAAGAGAGAAGAAATCTGAAAGGGTTCGAGACTAGAGCTTTGGAGAAAATCGGTTCCCGCCCAGTTAATGAAAATTAAAAGGAGACTCTGCACCTTCCTGGAAACAGGGCTCTGACACAAAACGACTCTGCAAACTCTACATCGAAAAGGCGCAGGCACGGGCCAAGCACGGGCAGGAGCATAATACGAAAAAGAAAGTTCTCTTTCTTTTTTTTAAAAAAAAAAACAAACAAAGAAAGAGGGTAAAAAAAGTGAAAAGAGAACTTGTGGGACTAAGGGAAGGCAATGGCCGGAAGAACAAAAAGCCTCAGCCGGAAGAACCAAAGGCTACAACGTCAAAAAGCAAACAAAGGCATACGCTGAAAAGTTCTACTTTTTACGTTCAAAAAGGTCAAAAGTAGAACTTGTGGGACTGATGAAGAGGGAAAAGTGCGAGAATAAGGAAAAGTAGGACATCCAGTTCCATGTGCCTGGAAGGAGCAGCTTAGAACAAGGTAATATCGCCGGATCGGAGTGTCATCCGGCTGGGTGAGTAATTAAATATCCCGCTTATATGTAAATGCCAGCCTGGCAATTAAAAGGAAGGACAGGCTGGCAACTCCCGATCTAACAGTGTAAACACTATAAATAGGGGTTCAACCCCACAATAAAGGATACGTTCTCACATTCAAAACCATACACTGTTGCATTGTCTTCGTGATTCTTTCTCTCTTTCAAAGCCCAGTCGCGCGGTAGAAAGGTAACTCGATAAAGCGAAAAAGGCCTAGCGGCAGAATTAGGATCAGATTAGAGACTAGGATAGGAGGTTAGGAAGCTAGGAATTTGCTATTTCAGCTTTTTACGACTATATTGTCAACATAAGCTTCTACATTTCGAGCAAGTTGTTGACCGAACACTCTATCAATCATTCGTTGAAAAGTAGCCCCTGTGTTTTTTAGGCTGAAAGGCATTACTTTGTAGCAAAATGTTCCGGCTGAAGTGATAAAAGACGTCTTTTCTGAATCTTCCTCATTCATTTTAATCTAATTATAACCGGAGAATGCATCTACAAAGCTTAACACAGAACTCTAAGCAGTTGAAATCACCAATCTGTCTATTGATGGCAGGGGATAGAAATCTTTAGGACATGCTTTATTCAAGTCCGTGAAATCCACGCACATCCTCCATTTTCCATTTGCTTTCTTTTCCATGACAACGTTAGCCAGTCACCATGGGTAAGTTACCTCCCTGATGAATCCGGCTTTGAGGAGCTTTTGGACTCCGGCTCGAGCTGCCAAATCCCTTTCCTGCCCTATTACTCTTTTCCTTTGCCTGACCGCCGGATGCTTTGGATCTACTCTGAGTTCATGCCGGATAACGTTTGGGTCTATTCCAGGCATTTCGTCTGTGCTCCAAGCGAATGTTGTCCTTTTTTCCAGGAACCTCATTAGGTGAGTTTGTTCTCCGCTGTTAAATGTAGTTCCTATTTTAAAAAACTTAGAAGGGTCAGATTTTAGATATACCTCTCTGGGGGAATCCTGAGTCACTTGGTGCTCCTCTTTTCCTTGACTTGGCTCTGGGGGAAGCGACAATTTCCCATTGAATTCCTTTTTTGATCCTACAGTCTTAACCACTTCTTCGCTAGGAAGACTGTTCATAATGCGGACCTCACATATCCGAGCCATTTTTTGACTTCATTTTATCGTAACCAATCTCCCGCTTTTGGTTAGATACTTCAATTTTAAATGATGGGAACTACATATAGCTTTGAAAGCATTGATCCCTGGTCTTCCGAGATACATGTTATACACAGAAAGGCCTGGCACAATGAAAGCTGTGAGTGTTTCTGTCCTTCTTTCATCTCCTTGACCCAAAGTTACTGTAAAATCTATACTGCCGGAAGATGTGGTGGAAACTCCTCCTACAAATCCTCCTAAAACTGCCGAATATGGTTTGATCTAGTCCTCCGACACTTCTAGCTTTTTAACTGCATCTGCTGATATGACATTTGCTCCGGCTCCACTGTCAATCAGGATTCCTTCCATCATCCGATCGTTTACTTGCGCACGAATGACAAGTGGATCGTTGTGTGGGTATAGCACTCCATCTTCATCTTCATCGGAAAACAAAATTGGAGGGAAGTTTTCTTTTTTGGCGATCTTTTTCTCTGGGAGTTCCTGATGCACCTCATGAATGTGCCTTTTCCTTTCATTAGGAGTTAGAGGTCCTACCTCTAAAAAAAGCCCTGTAATCATACCAACAGATTTGCTATGGTCGAGCTTAGGGTGGACCTCTTCTTCTTGACGGCCTCGAGGTGCATACTGACTGTTGTTTTGGGAAGAATTTTGATTGTCGTACTGCTTCTGCAATCCGGCCTGCTGTTTTCCTTTCTTCTTATTCTCCTCAATGACTCTGAGCTCCTTTGCTAAGGTAGCATAGTTTACAGTCCGATGGCTGCGATTCCCATGCTATTCGCAGAACGCTACTGGAATTTCCCCTTGTGGCGGTTTCCTTGGCTGGGGGAGGTACCCTTCTCTTACTGCGGTGGCGTACTTTCCTAGATCAATGTAAACAATGGTTCTTGCCCCCTGATGTTGCGGCCCTTGAGAGGAAGATCCGGCTGTTGATTTGTAATATGGTCTGTACCTCGACCCCCCTTCTCCGGTGCTTCCACTTTGTCCTCCTTTCTTCTCTGATGCGGCCGTATTCTTGAAGCTGTCCGCTAACTCTTTAGCCTTATTCTCTGCTATTTCGGATTTCAAAAAGTCATGGATCATTTTAGCCAATTCCCCATGAGTCTTTGGTGCTTTGGTTGCAATTTTTCCAGCAAGTCGTGGCTGTGCCAAGCCATTACCTAAAGCTTTAATTAAAATCTTCTCATCAATGTCATCAATCTCCGCAACTTTTTTGTGGAAGCGCTCACTGTATTCTTTCACAGTTTCTCCCTTTCGCTGTTTGACATCCATCAATTCTATTGTCTCTTTCTTGACCCTCTTGCTTGCAGCAAAATATTGCTGAAATTCTTCAGTTAGCTGCTTGAAACTGGTGATGGACTGCGGCGGCCTTGTGGAGATCCATCCCAGTGCTCTCTTTGAAAGCGTTCCGGGAAATAAGTTGCAGAGAGCGAGGGAACTAATCCCTTGAGTATTCATGGCGAACATGAATTTTTTGATGTGTTGGGCGGGATCCCCTGTTCCATCGTACTTCTCAATCGCTGGAGCAACAAAGTACGGCGGGAGTTTTGCTTTTCTTATCCTTTCCGAGAAGGGATATAGGCTCATGTCTATCTGATCGTCTTCCTCTGTTTCTTCTTCGAAAATGATCGTATTATTCTTCCGATCCTTACTCTCTTCGCCATTACTTCCTTTTGAATCCTTGTTTCTCAATTGTTCTATAGCCTCAGTCATTTCATCCCACTTTCTTTGATATTCCTCATCTCTTTGCATCAGTTCTTGTTGCAGAGTCTCGTTCCCTTCTACGATCTTTTCATCGATCGATCTGACCAATCCTTTCAGCATATCTTCGAGATCTCTTTTAGAGATAGCTTCTGGCATTTCAGAACTCATTTCCTCTTCAGTACGATTATTCTCCTCAGCGGTGTTCTTCGGTGCTTTCTTAGATCTTGGAGCCATTTCCTGAGCTTAGATCCTGTAAAACAAAAAATACGATCAGTTATTTTAGACTTTTCCTTACTGACATCAAAGATCATTTCCCTGCTTCTACGTGGTTTCGTGGTTGCTTCTAGCTGTTCTGTTCCCACAGACGGCGCCAAATGAAATGAAGTATTCATTCTTATCCAATTCGGTCTTCCTTACTATCCTATGTTACCTGGTTTCGATCACAAGTTTCGCAAGGGAGAGAGGGAGAGAGAGAGATCCTTTTCCTAGAAGATCAACTTGCAGATATCTTTACTAAACCCCTGTCTACAGCACGAGTTGTAGCACTTTGATCAGCAATTGGGTTGACTCCATCTACCTAGACGGTCGCATCTCCTTGCCCCTACCGCAATCGTCAGCAGGTACTCCCTGATGTCTCACTGAATCTGTCTTTGTTTACACTTGAATCTGTGAACTGTGTTTTCTTGCTTAGAACATCTCTATGTTACTAGCGCTATACATCCACGTCATCTATCCACAACCGCCCCGCCTTAATCCACGCCCTTAATCTCGCTGCCATCTCACGTCCCCTTATTTTTCTCGCCTAACACGAAACCCCTGCACCTTCCGCAGTCACTTCAGCCTTTATATCAACGATCAGCCTACTCCGTCTCTCTCACTTACATCCACCTTACACCCAAGCATACAACAATTCCAAATGGCAGGCATTAATCTCAACGGCATCAACATTCCAGCCGAGATATTCTGAGATCCAATCCGCCTTCAGGCGTACCTTCAATCAATGGCCAACCCTAACCCATCTCCACTCACCACCACCACCACTCACTCTCCCACCAAAACCACTGCCACTTCATCCCCCACACACTCTGCCACACCACCACCAACCACCTGTGATACATCGCCCCAACAAACACCCCCTTCTGCCGCCAAGACCGACATTCTTGAGACGGATGTCGAAGATGTCACACCACTTCAAACCCTGCCACCATATCCACCACTTCAACAACCAAACCCTACCACCGAAATCCAAGAACCTGATCAATCGTAAGCTCTGCCCAAAAAATCTCCAACACCAACCCCACAAAACTCCCAAGAAAAATCCGTAACTCCAACACCTCCAAAATCTCCAAAATCCAAACCTCAAAAAAGAAAAGCTCAAACCATCACTCGACCCACAGCCAAACGAGTTCTACGATCTTCTGTCAAGGCCCAACCAGTCTCTCTGGTTCCGGCGAATCTTCCCTAGTCCAAGAATTGCCCACCAATAGCCACGACACATCTACTGGCGCCACCTCCACCAGGGTCCAGAAACCACCCAAGCCGCAACGTCGATGTGCAAAGATAGACCCCTTCACCCAGCACTATATGCTCGGTGACCCTGCTGCAGAACGAAATATCGTCAGGGGTAAGTTCCTAGATTTTCATGGGCTCTGTCTTCAAATCTGGGGGAGTTAGTGACAATGCTAGAGGTTCAAGGGTGGAAACACCTTTTCTATGAGATAACGGAGTGGTATCACCAAGAGTATGTCGATTTTTATCAAAATCTCGTTATCAGAAACGATGCCGCACAATCTTTTGTCAATTCAACTCCCATTTTCTTCAATCTTGAAAAGCTGTCCCAAATTCTTGGAGTCCCTCATATCGGTCTGTCCTTCTATGAAAAAGGAGTCCTCCCGGAATTCCCTGGGGTCCCACAAAATAAGATCTACCACTTTTTCTCTTCAAAGAAAAAAGTGGGCTCCCCAATACCCCGAGGCGATCTCTCAATCCTCCACCAACTCCTGCACATCCTTGTCATAAAAAATATCGTACCCCAAAAAGAAGGAAATCTAATGGTCAATTGCTTGGACCTCACTATCATTTACTGCATAATCAATCGTCACTCTCTCAATCTGGCCCACATTATTCTCCATCACTTGGCCCAGTCTGTCGATACCCCAAAACACTTCCTGGGGTATGTGTTTTGGCTGCCTCGCATTCTAAAATTCTTTCAGGTACCCCTGGCGACATCCACGCTAGAGTCCATCAACAAGGCAGACACCATCAACCTCCGCTATCTGAATCGGCTGACATCCATCGACAAATCCAAGCTGCTTCCCCCACCATCAACTCCAACGACGGCGGGTACTTCCACTTCTCAAGAGGCAGTTCCTCAAGATACTCTCCTACCACTCTTGGAGAAAGTGGAGTGACTCCTCGCCCTGGCAGCGGAGCTGACTCAAAGCCACTCGCGGATGATGGATAGACTCCCTAGCATTGAGACGACTGTGACGGCCTTACAGGATCAACTCCTTGACATCCACGTAACCCTAAACCCCAACGCTGACCCTTAGATTGGCGTGCGTGTGTGTAGTGTTAGGACTTAGGCTGTTTTTAAGTTCTAAACACTTTTTGCTGGTTTGTGTGTGAATTTTTTGAGTAACTATTTCGTGACTATAGGCTTCCCTCTGATGAAAGCAAAAGGGGGAAGCGATGAATCCCGTCTGGTGTACGAGTGATTCTGTTGTTGCTTTAAAACTGCTTTTGGATTTTTACTGCTGGAACGTGTGGTCTAGTACTATAACTGCTTTAAATACTATGCCTTATCATGCCTGTTACACTGCCTATTCAATATCTGCTTGCCTGGAGTCCCTCTACAATTAAGGGGGAACCTAAATGAAGTCTTTGAACTTAACTGCTACTGCTGCTATTAAGGGGGAACTTTGACAAGGTCGGTTCCCCTAGTTCTTTGTGTTTTTGTCTCATTTCAGGATTGACTCAATCGGGATTCACGAAGGTTTGCTATCATCAGCAACAAGGGGGAAACTGTTGGGACATCAGAGTGTTGCAGAGATAGCCAATCACCTCCACAGAGTCAATCATCCTCAGTCAAACACAAAGAGTGAGCCACTTCAATGGAGTCCATGCAACTAAGGAGACTTCACAGACTCTCCCGTGCCGTTGCGAAAACTAAGGAGCGAACTCGGGAATGCTTCAACGCCAAAACGGTCATACAGCCTCCCCATCATACCCAAAGTTGGCGGCCCAAGTCAGGAGACAACTCAAGGACGTTGCCCACTAAGTTAGTTCCAATAATTACGGAACTAACTCCCTCGACCTGCTGCTTGTAGTGCTAGTATAAATAGGTTTTGTAATAGCTAGTTTAAAACCGTGCTTTTATTAAGAAATATTTCAGAGCTTAGAGAGAGAGAAAAAAATTACTTTGTAAGCCAGAGAGAGAAAATACGTACCAAATTAGTTAGTGCATCTAGATAGACTCTGCCTAGGAAGATCCTAGTTTTGCTACACTTACCATTGTGCTGATCAGAAAGTGTATTGGGTGAGTGAGTGAAAAACCGCAAAGTAGATCTCTTCTACTTAGTGGGCAATTGTAAGTTATTCTATTTTGACCAGAGAATAAAATAACTTATTTGTGTATCTTGCTGAGTTCCACAGAGTCCGTCTTTAACTTTAATTTACTCATGTCCTCTTAAGTCTTTCGCGTACTAAGTTTTGCTAGTTCGATTGAGTGTCTTTTCGCTCTAGAGTGCCCCTTCTCTTTTAGAAATCGATTGAGTCAAACCAACCCTTAGACTCACACCTTAGGTTGGTTTGAGTTAGCCACCCGATCCTACACAAATTTTACTTGAGGAAGAAAAGTCTAAAAGTAGAATAGGTTAGACACTCTTAATGATCTTCGTACTCTCTTCTTATGAATTAAGGGTTAGTAGTAAGAGTGAGAATCAATCCATCTTCCCCCATTTCCTTGTTCATTTTGTGGCATGATATATGCTAGATTTGTTAATAGGGATGAGTTTCTTGTTTTCGTTTGCGGAGCAAGAGAGTGGCATTTACATTTTGAACCTGCCGGGTGTAATGCCGGATCTCCTGTGTCTGGTACATTCAATGTCTTTGAATGTGCCGTGCATCTGGTGCCTGGCAGGATATCCGACGCATTCAATTGTTGGTTAATTCGAAGGCTTGTGTTTATGTTTCGAGTTCATATTGATACTTAGATGGTTTTATGCCCTGGATCAACGATAATTTCATTGTAATTACCACTTAGTTAAGTTAGTTTTAATTAGGATTAGAAAATATGTCACATTCCCCCCTTTATTATAGAATAGGTTATTACTGGATGGGGACTAGTTTTCTATAAGTCCCTTGGGTTCGATACTCTCGGTCGTAATATATTTACACTATACTCCAACCGGGTTTTATTTGCTACCCGTAATAGAGTTGTAGGATTAGTTTATTATTTTATTCTTTTTTGTATATAGTTTTCCCTACAATTTTCCTGTTAGCAGTAGTCGGCCTTTAAAATAATTTTGCTCCTCATTCTTGAGTTTTATGCGAGTTCTACTCGTCTAATTCGTGCCAACGTGTTTATTTCTAATGGCCGCTTATAATGGTCGCTTCTGTGAGTACTATATCGCCGTTGATTCGACGGTTATTGGTTATTGTTACACTTGCTTTAAAGCTTAGGGATCCGCTAGTATACTAGCTCCGCCTTTCTTTTATCATTTAGTAGTGTATTTATGTTTAATCCCTTTTTGGGTGGAGATGTACCGTTGCCCTTACTTGTGAGCATATGGCGATGGTTATATCATACCGTATTGTTTTGTATCTTTAGTTTGGATAATAGTTCTCTTTATGCCCCTTATCGGGTGGCAGTTATCATCACTATGTAGGTTCCTCCTAGATGGCACGAATTGTGCCATGATGGACTCTTGATCCTTATTAGGATTTCACCTATTTACTCGCCCATTTAATGGGTTCTCATGCATTTGTCATTTAGTTGACTATTAGTTCCCTCATCTTTCGGGAGGTTTCCTTTTATACTATTGTGTATTAATCACTCCTTTGTGGAGTCACGACTTTGATCGTGGTGTACCTAAGGTTTTTTTTGTTCCTCTAGTCTCGTTGGTTAAACTGAGACCTTCTTGTTATTTCATTCGAGGTGGTTATTTGCACTGGTCTAGATTTGTATCACTCACCTTGGCACGGAGTTGACTACTTCTCGTTTTCCTCACACTACTTGTCTATATGTACAGGATATCCTACTGATAAATTACTACTTATTTTATTAACTTTAAAATAAGTTTGTCAACCCCATAAGCTCCTATGGAGTGCGGTTGTTTCATATCTCATTTTTACATATTTTCGTAGTGTCTGTCACACAGTTACAATCTGGGGAGATATTCATTTGCTAATCTCTTTCTCAAATAGTATTGGTGTGTCCCAAAGGGATTTTTGGTTCCCTGGGTCTCTTGCCTAATGGGCATGATTAAGTATTTTATGTTTAGTAAGTGGTCGCGATATTGCGCCTGAATAGTTTGGTTTACACTGTAATTGTATGAGGTGGTTTTCTCCTTTGTCATTTTTTTCGACATGAGTTCACTAATGTCTTAAAGGGTTCTTACAACCACTTGTATTGACAAGTCATAGTTGGTCTATTGTTTATTAAGTTCTTTATCGGAGTGATTGTGCTTCAGTTCCAAATTACCATTATCTGGTTTTCGTGTGCACCGTTTGGCATTTGTTCATTATTTCTCATTCTTATATTTTTTTTCCAGTTGTTTGTGTTGTTTGTGGTACATGTTTTTGTTCTTCTAACTTTACCCTATTCCCTGGGTTACACCATTTGTTGTAATTTCGGACTCTGTGGCAAAGGTTTGTGTTTCCTTCTTTATGGAAATCCGTGTTGTAGTTTGGTTTCAATCAGTTATCATCATTAGCCGTTTCATGTTAGATGTTGTTGCCCATGTGGCATACCCTGGAAAGGTAGTCGGAGGTGGTAATTCCACTTTCCTAGGCTCGTGTGCCTCTAATAGTACACTGGATATTTTCACTTAGGCTTGTTCCTTATAGTGTTAGTCCTAGTGTCATGTATTATTGTTTAAGTTGTTGTCATTGTTTAACTTACATAATCATCATCACTGACATTCGTCATGTTAGTAGATGATGTGTCTTGAACACGTACTTCTCTTTTTGTCACCTATGGTATGGTGGTATACCGGTGTCAGTAGCCATTCTCTTTTCATGGAAATTCCATCCCATGATTAGTTGTGATCAAGTGGGTTACAATTTATGTTTCTTTTCTATCTTGACATTTGTTCGTTCTTGTTGGTTGCAGTACTCCTTTGTAAGGATAGTGCCTTGGGTGTTAATTGTTTAAGTAGTCAATGCCAATTTGCATTTGTGGCTGCAATTGGTTTAAGTAATATCCGTGTTACAGTATAATGGGTTCAATCATTCTCTTGTCGTGGTTATCATGTTTTCCGACATTATGGTAGGTTATTGCTCAGGCTTCTTGCCTTTGCTGTTCCTTCTGGAGGTAGTGGTACTTGTGGTTTTCCATCTTGGTTATACTGAGGATTAACGGGTTTTCCCTTTTTTCTAAGTATTTATTGTGTATTGGCGTGTGCCGTTATGAGCTTAGGTTGGCCCTGATTGTTATATGGTTATATCGCATCTACAATTCCCTATGAGGTTGGGAATACGTTGTTACGCCGGGTATTCGTATCTGCTACCCCATTCGTTAAATTAGATGTATTCGAGCTGTTTAACAGTCGATGTATCACAATTCCTTGACTCCCTACCATTATTAAGGATGGTGGAGGATGGTGGTGCATCCAGGAAGTGTTATAAAATTCCACATAATGTTGCATTTGTCCTAAGGACTAAACACTCATCACTGATAGTGATTGACATTCAATGCCAGTATATGTTTATGGTGCTTGGCTCTTTAGCCAATGTTAATTGTTCATTAATGTTTAATTGGTGCGGTTTGTTACATGGCTGGTGTATGCCCTTTAGTTGCAGTAGTCGGACTCATCGGGTCCTTCTGAGGTTTGTAGGCCTCATGTTTTTAAGGGTTGTATGACCCTAATTTGTGACAGGCTATATTTGTGGTGATTGTACGAAGGTCGTACGAATATTTAATGGTTACTGGTGGCCAAGGTGTTGCACGTGTGGTCTACATGGCCTGTAGACATCAATTGTAGTCATCGTTACAGTTGTAGTTACTGTTGTAATTATAGTTGCAGTTATAGTTGTAGTTGCAGTTGTAGTTACAACACTTGTTGTAGCAAGTGCACGAGGTAGACAGAATCGTTAATGTATTGCTCTTCATAGCGCTTGCTGTAGCAAGTGCGCCATGCAGGTTGAGTTGTTGGTTTTATAACTGTTGCTCTCGTTGATGCTTCGGTCGTTTGAGTATGGTTTAGATGGTTTGTCTTGAAAAGTGTAGTATTGGAGTTATTTCATTCCCTTAAGGTATGATAATTAATTAATTTTTTTTCTCTAGGGTAGTTCTAATTCTAGGTTCTGTGAGTTGGACTCTTTTCTTAGTTTTGTTTTAAAACTTCCTCATGGTAGGAGGAGGTTTTTGATGCATACTCTCATGCAGTCAATTTATTAAGTTAAAGGTGTGTGGTTACCTAGATCGCGCTGCGTACTAGTACCAGCGCCTAAGGTTCCCACAAAATTCGGGGTATCCTGCCCCTGGTGACTCATTTCCCCTTCTAATTGCTCATATAAGTTGGGGTCTGCTCCGCGTAGCTACCTCGTGGTGTTTCGGGTCCAGTAGTTGGAGTACTCTAGTTGTCCTTGGTACAACATTCATTTTCTTGAGTGTTGTATTGTAGTCATTATTGAAGTTTAGCTCGTAAGCTCTTACGGTTATTGCAATTGTAGGTCAGGTTTCTCTGAACCTTCTAGGTTGTATCGAGTTGAAGCTATCCCTTTCTGGGAGATACTTCTATGTGGTCATTGGTTTAGCATGTTATGCATTTTTGATAGTCGTCTAAGACTCGTTTTTCTATCTTTCGATCTTCAGGTGCACTCGTGCGTACTTTCCTCGGGTTAACTGGACAGGATTTCGGTGTCTAATTACGAGTTGACCCGATTGTCCTATGAATTCCGATCCTTCTTCAAAGTAAGGTTTGAAGTGTATTCTCCACTGCGTATTAGTATGCTTCTAGGTAGTACGTAATTATCAGGACCCCCGGTCCTTAGTGATTCATTGTATCTCAGCTCTTCTGTTTGTCTGGATGTCACAGTAACTATAGCAACTGCATCGGTCTTGCGAATAGGAGAGATTCTTCTGTCTCCTTGGCGCCATCTATTACATTGCTTCTATAGGTGATACTTGAGGTGTGGGCAGCGGCTAGTGGGGTACCACTATTGTTTTCCCGGGATGTTCTTCCATCAAGCTGGCACGGCGACTGTCGTCTCAATGCTGTTTGGGGTTGCAGGACCTCCGTCACCCCCGACATGCCTCTTCTTGACACCCGTAATACGCTATGTCGTATCATTACTCGGTAGTTTCCCGTATAGTAATCAATAACACAGATATGCCATTATGGCTAATATTGTCACGCATTTAGTGTTACTAAGACACTGGTTCGTTTAAGACCAGATGTCTTGTACCTCACAAACATTCCCCGTATTCCCATAATCCTAAGCTCACTGTCTTAATCCTAATATCTCGTCATCAGAGCGGTACTCCGCTCTGATACCACTTTTTGTAACACCCCTCACATTAAACACGTAATAATCACTCTCGTATCATAATTAAAGACGTCTTACCGCGGAAGTTAAACACTAATAATTCTCACTCGGGTGTCACACGCCATTACTCACCCATGTGAGTAACGAAGCAAATAACTATCACAATACTAGAATCGATAACCGCTATGATGAACCGAGATATCATACTACTAACCTACTCATACTAATTACATACGATGGCAATGAAGATCAGTGAGCATCTAAAAAAACGTTCCTAATAAATACATCATAGTATATGATACATATCAACTCTGAAACATGCAGAAACTAGAAGGCGTCGTCATCTACCCAACGATCCAGCACTCCGGCTTCAAGTCTCGATCATTTTCTGTAATGTGGTGCCGTATAGGCTCAGCAAAACGATGAGCATGCTAGTATGTGATCCTAGACCCTTTAGGCCACTTAGGTCGTTTTAGCCATCTTGATTAACATGGGGTTCGTTTCATGCTGTACTGTTTACATGCTTATAACATAACTGTATTTACAAAATTAAAACACACAACAAGTAATCAAACATTCACGCATCAAGGCATGCTATTACGACATTTATAATTGAATAATTAAATTCAAATCAACGGTGTGGTAAGAGTTAGCTGAAGTCTAGTTAGTCTCACTTGTTTATTTCCATCACATGAAGCCCCGCTTCCAACAATCTCATATAAACATACGGGTGTCATGTTAAAGACAAATTCCCGTTTAGCCTCACACATTTATAAACTTGGATAGTAGTCCGGTGCCATCTATAGTGAGTAGATGGGCTTATTGATCTACAGTGGTAGATGTCCATTAGGCTGAAGCCTTGGTGCCAACAACAGCACACTCTGACTAACGATCGTATCCGGCTCATTAGATTAACAAGAGTAGACCCTAACCAGGTACAAAACTCTAGTGATCACTATGCGCAACCTGCTGGAACGAATGCAGACCAAGATTTATTAAACAATGTTTCATTAATTAACACACTCTCATTTGTTAATGTAATTTAATTAATCTCTTGGAGATTTAATCTCGTTATTGGAGAAAACACATTTTTATTGGATGCCCATAGGGTCTTACACATGCCTAGAAGTCTACTAGGTGATGTTCAAAGGTCGAGTCACCGCTCTAGAGACGGTTAATACCGGGTCTCTAAACTAAGTTCCTCACTTAGTGCTGTTAGGAGTATTTCACTCTTACAAGATGATAATTGGAGTCTCTCCTAATAGTTCATAACAGTTAGGTGATAATTGGTATCACAAGTCCGAACGATGTACGCGCACAATTAATAAACGCTTTGGCGATTGGAAAACGTAAACACATACAATCACATGCATAACATTATTTATCTGACATGCAAGCACACAGTTACGTCCGGAACCCAAGGAAACCCTCAGAGTTTTCAGACCACACAGTTCACACACCGTTCACCGTTGAACAATGCTAGCATGATGATTCATGCCTATCCTCTAGCATCCCGTAGCTCGTATCTAACAGTCCGTACCTCTGGAATACATCACTCAAATATCAATGTCTATATTACGAGTCTACTTAACCATCATAGATAGGTTCTACTCTTTGCCCCGTAGTTATACCATTAACCAGATATTGTTTGGCTCAGGTTTGTATTCAGTCTCGGGATTTAATTTGACCATACTCCATAGTTGTAAGAGTATAATATTTCGTAACACAATAGTATTCATTACTTAAGGATTAAATTCCTAGTAACCAATGCTATTTTTCAAGGTTATTTGTCCCTTGTATATTTGCATACACACATATACATATTGGTCTATATATATGTATATACTTGTTCGACCAAATTATATTCCACTTGTATATTTATATACCCATATACGTATGTAATGATACATATATATTTATACCCATACAATATAGTCTGTGGCTATACTTTACTTGACTAAGTTATATTCTAACTTTTATTTACATGTTATTTGTGTATCGGTCAACTTAACCACTTGGTCAATTTGTGGTGACTTGGTCAATCTAGTTTGACTTGGTCAATGTTACAAATAAATGTTTCATTATATCCAATACTTATTTACCAAGTCATACTACATCATAATATAACACTTATACTTATATTTCCAAATCTATGATTCCCTCCACATTAACCTTATATGATTTATCAATCATATTATATTTTTCACCTTATATCATGAATTCATGTCATGTGAATTATAAGGTTTCCCATAATGCATTAATTCATTATTTCATGTGGAGTGTACATTTATTTATTTGTGATCTTTATACATAAATCTCCCATTAATAATTCACCTTAAGGTTTCCATCCATGTGTTATACTTCCCAATTTCCCAATTTAATCTCATCATTTTATGTGATTGTTTATAAGGCGTAGTTATGTCATGGAAATTCCTTTATAATATACTCTCTTTGTAACGCCCCTATTTAACATATTTATAGCGGAAATAAAATACTAAAGGCGTAACAGACCATCGGGTTCCAAACACCCGGCTCCAAACCTCACCAATTACAACTTAAAAGATTACAACAGTCACAGTCTGAACCTCGAGAAAACTTAACAAAAATAAAACAGTAATTAAACACATTAACTCCCCACAAAAAACTAATCCCATCCCAGACACTCGTTCTCTTCGTGGCCACCTGTATAACAACTCGTACCTGCAAGATAAAACCAAGCAGCCCACCCCGAGAAGGGTGGGTCAGTTCCCTCGAATGGAACTGGTACGATCCTCTAAAACAAACTCATAATACAACAAATAAATAAATAGTAGCTTGAATACAAACACTTAAAACCACACAGAGGAACAAGGCACTTCGAAAATCACCAAGTCAAGATAACAAGTTGCAAAAGTAATACATAATAGAAAGTTAAAGTTAGTCAATCAGAAGAATCACCATAAGTTAGTGTACAACCATTGTTTGTGTTAGACACAGTTCCAGTTAGGAGTATGAAGACCCAAGTAGTCATGAGGACTAGGAAAGAAAGAAGAGATCCAAGAACCCATAACTCAAGAGTGGAATAAAAACCCATTGGGAGAGATGGCCCCCACCGCCAGTCAGTTGTCACAAGGATGAGGTAAACAGACCTCCGCTGTCAGTTGTCCATATGGACGAGGTATAGCAGACCTCCGCTGCCACCGACCCGTTCTCAGTTATCGGTGAAAAGTGTGTGCACCACTTAACAGAAATAATCCATACCCAATACCAAGATTAACATTTTCCCATATTTCCATTAGATTATTAACTGCACAAGAGCAATACCAAAACACTCAGTCCTACAGAGTGTAGAGGCGTAAACCCTCAACAATTAAGACCCAATAGAAAGAATCCATTCCCAAAAAGGCTGATCAAACTTGACTCATGGATGAAACAATACCCATTATCCAAGGAAGAATTACCAACACCAGATATTTCCTATATTCCCAGTTACCCCACTAGATCATTAACTACACCAGAGCAATACAAAAACACTCAGTCCTACAGAGTGTAGAAGCGTAAACCCTAGACAGTTAATATCTAGTGAAACAACTAGATAGGAGGAACCAATAACCAAGGAAGTTACACATTCAAGGCTCAGTTAGCCACACAAGCTGAGTTAGTCACACAACCATTTCCTTTTAGAAATCCATTTTAGCTCAATTAGCGTTTGTCAAAAACATCCCTTAAGTCTTGTTAGCAAAGCATAAGAGTACGAGAAATCATACCTGGTATGTGAAGAATAATAATTAACTCTGAACTAGTGTTTCCCCCAATAGTAACCTATAATTATTGTGTTCCAAGTGTCGATTAGTTAAGGAACTTATAAACTAAACAACCTTCCATTCTTACTAATTTATAGTTCCAGGTTTAGCATTATTCTCTCACACAGGTTTGGGCTTGTTTTTGTTAATTAAATCCTTTGTTAGGCCCATTTCGCTTAATTTGGAATGATTTAGGATTTAGCCCTGAGAGTGACCCAAACTCTCTTTGAATTGTTTAAGTGTGCCTTTAGAGTTCATAAACTTGGGCTCAGTAGGTTAACCCAAGACCGTGTTACGTTTAATTTGTGTAATTAAACCCTTAAGTTATCAATGACTATTTTATTACACACCAATTAAAATCCTAAAGTTTAATATATATATTCTTCTTATTATATCTCTCATAAGGAATGATATTTCCTTCATCTATTTTTAATGTTTTTGAATCTATATATATATATATATCTTTATGTATTAGATTTATCCATAACATTTTTAAGAAATTTTATTGTATTTAATTATGCTTAATAACTTTTAGGCATATCCCCAACCGATATATATATATATATATGTATTATTTAAAATAAAGTATTTTCCCTCATTTATTTAATATGGATATGCATGTACACGTATTAGAATTTATTACGTCATCCGTTGTGTAGCTTATTGAATTTTAATTATCTTTATTAATCTCACATTTATCTGCATTCCATGTATGCTTTATAAAGTATTTCTTTGTACAATTTCGAATATTAGCTTCTATAGTATTTAGTTAATATAAGTGTTGATTTATTTAGTCCCATTGTTTTAATCTACGTTACTATTTTATTCCTTTTATATAATGTGTATATATATATATCCCTTAATTTTAATTAAGAATGTTAACCTCCATATTATATAATAAATAAAATGTAGACTAGTTTAATTCCTTGATTTAACATCAGTTCCTTTTATCTCTATAAGTAATATATATATATATATATATATGTAAATAACTTTTACTTCACTTAAAAGTTAATTCCCAAAATATTTATAAACATATTGTTATAAAATGCTAATTTAGTTTTCCCTAATTTTTCCCAACTTAAAAAGTTTATTAACAAACCATACCTTAATTTTTGTTGCATTAAAAACCATATATTATAAGTTATTCTTATGAAAAACTCATAAACACAATTCTTAAACCCATTTACCATTGCCCAAAAATTCCCAAATTAAATATGTAGTAGCTATAACATTTTAGACATATTATAAAATTTTTATTTCATAAAAATATCTTTTTTATTTAACCAAATAATCCCATAATACCCGTAACTTGCAAAAATCATAACTTACGTTTAAAAACTCCAAAACCATATTAATGTACATCAAAATAAACTAGATGTTATAAGGAATCTATGGTTAAAACTTCAAGTCAAAATACATTCGGGAATGTATTTAAATTAATTCAACAAGTTAGGGTTTAATTCTGGAAATATTAAAACTCATAACCAACTTAAACTCCCTAGATCTTGAAATACCCCGTAATTAAAAATAGTGATTAATTAGGCTAATTATATTCTTAAAGGCTTAATTACACTTAAATAAATACGAGGGAACAAATCCCGAAGAAAACGGACCCTTAAAATGGGTTAAAAGCATAAACGAACCTTAAAGCGCGTTTTCGAGGAAACCGGGAAAACGTGACTTTAAGCGGGTCAAACAGACTCGTAACAATTTTGGTCAACTAAATAGCCACTAATAAATATTAGTGGAGCTTTAGAACCAATAAAATTAATTAAAGGAGAAAATTCCAGAAAACGGGTACCGGATAGTAAGAACTGTAACAACCGGGAAGTTGTGGGGTGAGAATGCAAATAAAGAAACTTAGTGTGTCCACTTTTGTAAATAAAAGTAAAAATCTGTAGGTTGGGTGTGTTGTGGGCCGATTTATTAGCTCTCCCCCTCTCTTTATTGTTCCTAATTCACTAAAGGACAAAGAAATAAGTAAAAGCAAAAAAATTACTCTCTCTCCTCACTCCCCTCTTCCTCTCACGCATCCCCCTCCCTCTCTTTCTCTATTCTCTCTTCCCTGCGATGCCAATGGCGATTTGTGAGCCCCTCTACAGCCCTCCTTCTCTCCTCTCTTTGACCACTCAAACCTTCTCCAAACTCAACAAAAATTACACCATTGTAATCCCCTCGCAAATGAGAACACATTCCTCCTTTTGAAAATCGAAAACGACCACTTTCATTCCGGTGGGTATTCTCCATTTGAAGATTCAAGTCCACCATTAGAAGCACCTTCACCTCCTTATCATCTTGAGGTAAAAAGAATTTCAAAAATCCTCCATTTCTAGCTCTCATTGGCATTATAAGGATTTTCAGTTTTTAAACTCTTGGCCCTCTTTGTTCCAGCCGATTTTGGCTCCCTTTTTGGGCTAGGAATATTGTTCTCTTGCTAGTCAAGAACTTCATCCACTCATTGGAAGGTAATACTCATCTCTAAACCCTAAAACATTTAAATTCTAGGGTTAGTGCAAAAATGAATGTTAAATGGTATGTGTGTATTGGTATGGTGGTTGTAGTATTGTGCATTGAGAGGAAGAACAAAGAAGAAGAGGAAAAAAGAAAGGAAAGAGAAAAAAAGGAAGAAAGAAAACTAGAAACACAAGGTAACCACTTTACCTTGAGCTAGTTCTGTATGTAGCATTGTAACAGTTTTTGAGTAGTAAAATGGGTAATGAATTGAGTAATGAGTAGTAAGTATATTGTAGTATGAGGAGGAATGATGTTGTAACAGTTTTAAAGTTTTAAATGAGTTTTAAAAGCTTGGGAAAACATTTGGTATTGATTGAGTATGTGCAGGAATTTTATTGTTGTTGTAGTAGTGTTGAGATGTGAGTATAATGAGTGTATGAACAGGTTGTGAGAAGGAGAATAGGTGAGCTGAAACAATGTGTGGAGAATGTTAAAAATATAGGGGAGACTATGTCCAATTTTACTTAGGAATGAGAGGACTTAGGTCGTTTGAGAAGAGGAAGTAATTTAGGTGATAACTAGGTGAACTTGAGGTGTGCAATGGGAGTGTTTTGGTAGTTTGAAACAGATTTGGGAATGAGTGTGTTAATGGGATGAAGCTAGATGTAAAGTAAGGTATTTTGGATGCTAGGAATAGCATTAGTTGAATGAGTAATAGAGGAAAGAAGTTAAGAACAAAATCTATAGCATTTGGTGTGAGGAAAATTAGTGTAAGTGTTGGGATGGAATGAGAAAAAGTGTATAAGTATAACTACGATTGGGTAACGGATTTGGTGAATGGATTAAGGTATTTTAGGAGGCCTAAATGGCATTATATCATGTGGGAGTACATGTAGGAAGATTGGGGAAACAATGGGTGAAATTGGGAAAGAAAAATAAGGCCTGTAGCACAATCAGCTACTGTCCGACCCACAGCCTGGATCGGACGCTGGGTCAGACAAGGCTTAAGTAACGAAAATAAAACATTCTGGAACGGTCCGACCCAGGAGCCGTGAGTCGGACGTGGGTCGGACGGGCAAGAAAATCCTGGGTTGAAATTTCTGACTTTGTCCGACCCAGAGGTTGGGTCGGACATGGGTCGGACATAGCTTGGACAACAGGACCGGAACTTTCTGTAATGGTCCGACCCAGAGGTGTATGGGTCGGACAGAACAGTGCTGGGTCGGAAGGATGAATTTCAGAGAACAAAAACTTACTGGAATGGTCCGACCTAGATGTTGGATCGGACGGTGGGTCGGACGGCCCAACAAACATATACAAAAAAAAAAATTGTTTTCATAATATGACTGTAGTGATCATGTATGTATATATATGCCTATACACATGTAAGCATATATATGTAGTAATACACCATCAATGAAGTAGTAAGAGTAAGAAAGTAATTGAATGAGTAAGGAAACAAGTTAAGAAGTAAGTAAAGAAAAGAATGGTTTTGTAACCATGCAAGAAAGTAATGAAGTAGTAAGTAAATGTTAAAAGTATCAATGAAGCAGTAAGTTAGATTAATCATAGATCATTAATCGTACAACTCCATGTATGTATAGGAATCAAATAGTTGATCTCCAAGGAACCGGTAGTGCGAATACGACGGTGTACGGTATGATTTCTTCATGCCCTGTATCCTAACTTGGTTATCCCGATTTGTGTGCTTATGTGATCACCAATAAGATAAATGCACGAATCGGACTTATACTGCACTTAACTGTGTTTGAACTATTTTGTTCTTGTTGTATCTTCTTGAACAATTAGTTTGTATAATTCATGAAATGAATGAATGGAAATGAGAAGTATGTGTAAGTATTGTGTACTTGTGTATTGTATGTATGTATGGAAGTGAAGTACTGACTTCTACTAATTCCTAACAACTCAACTCCTAACTTGAGTAATGAGTTAATTGGAATGAGTAGAAGTCCGATATAGTTTCGGCCACGCGTGAGGATAAGGAAACACAAGAGGTTGGATCCTAATCCTGCCTGTAATCTTTTCCATGGACCAATTCCTTGAATGGGTAGCATCCTGGATAGGGGCCACCCTAAAGCCGGTGGTGGGATGTAGTAATCCCTGCCCGGAGGTCATACCGACTTAACTGGAAGTAAAGTATGTAAGAAGTAAGTATTGTATTTGTATTGGTCTTGACTATTGTAAGTCATTGACCCAGGAGTAAAAGAGTATTGAACACCGATTAACCCGGGTGTGTAATGTGGCTAACAAGACCTTTGTATGTATTGGAGAATTGTATCTCCGTAATGCGGTGAGTATTCGGTAAGTATGAATGGTTGACTTGAATTGTCTTCCTTGTATGTATTGTATGTATGTATGCCTTGTGTATGGAATGTATTGTATGTATAAAGCATGTATGTATGTATGAATGAAACGAACCGCATGTACTCGACCAATTAGTGGCGTACCCTCGCTAGCACGGGGTATGCGGTTATCATATGCAGTGTAAGCCGACCCCCTAGGGGGAATGTTTTACTCCATAGGTACCTGCGAGGCGTGACGGTAGGGTAAGGACGTGATGTATTCTTTTGGGATGTTGTAGCAGTAGGACTGGAATAGTGTACCCAGTTGTACACGGCTAGGCCATTTTGAGTAGCCGGTGTACCATGTGGTACACCTTTGGATATTGAAATCTTGATTGGATAGTAAGGAGAGGATGTATAAACTCTTCATTTTTGGGAAGTAGTCATGGAATGTATTCACTATTTCAGCTACTCGGTAATCAAATGTAAGTAAGTATTTGGTACTGTAAGGTAAGTAGTATGTATTTGGTTTATTCTAATCATCAGACCGACACGGTAAGTAGTAGTAGCCTTGTTAACCATTGGATGGTTAACGGCGTTGTATCACCCGCCGGGAGTAAGCAAGTATTCCGCTGCGAGTGAGGTAAGTATGGGAGTGATTAGAGGATAATGGAAGGATTAGCGGTTGGGGTGTTACAAAAGTGGTATCAGAGCGAAGTCTCGCTCTGATGATTAGAATCCTAAGTGTAGTGATTACCGTGTCAGGATTTCAACCGTCTTAAGACGGATACTTAGAAACCTAACTAGGAACTACCGTTGTTAACAACGGATACCCTTAACGTCTGCAAAGGCGATACCATTGCTTGAATGAAGACCATGAGGTCATAGTATCACGACATCTAATGTAATCCACACTTGTTCAGATGTCAGGACGAGGTCTAGGTCGTCCCAGAGGAGGGACTAGTGACGGACCAAGCGCGCAGACGATAGCTGAAATCGTCGCCGTCACGGTAGCACAGATGCTACCGGATGTAATCACTACTGTACAGCAAACACAACAAACTAAACAACAGCAGCAGCAACAGCAGCAACCCGACCCACCTCATCCCCGAGAAACAAATTGGGTAAAAGCAGTCGCCGACCTTCGACCTCCATGCTTTAGAGGCGAGAGCGACCCCGCCAAGCTCGAGGCTTATCTCTCTGAGATGGAGACGGCCTTCGAGACACTTGAGACTCCCGCTGGAGTTCGAGTGAGGACAGCTGCGTACTACCTCAAAGACGCGGCTATGGACTGGTGGAAGCTCATTAAGGCCAAGCACGTAGCTGATCCCGCATTCGGATGGGAAGCATTCACCTCTCTCCTCCGATCTAAGTATTACCCCGAGCATGTTAAGACCAAGAAAAGGCTTGAGCTCGATGCACTGAAAATGACCGAGAAGATGACGGTTGATGAATATTACCGCACCTTCACCTCTCTTCTCAGACTTCTACCCGACCTTGGGTATACCGGCCAAGTTTTGGTCGACCGCTTCTACGGTGGATTGAGCCATCGACTCCGGTATGGCATGGGCTTCACACGGTTTACCTCCCTTCAGGTAAACAAGCTGAACCCTTAAAAGCCATGAGTAATGTAAATTAGTATTCCCGTATGTAAGTGTAACCTAATGCCTAAGTAATTCAGGAGTGTTACCACGCTGCATCTCGAGTTGAGATCACCTGCCAGCTAAGAGATGAGGAGCAAGCGCTGAAGCGCAAGGTGAGCGGCAAAGGTAACCCCTCCGATGATCAAAACCAATCCAAACCTTGGAAGAAGAGGAAGGGGAAGCATTCCCATCAGAAGAACACTTTCGGAGACGGCGGTGCCCATACTGAGAAGGGCAAGGCAGCTGAACCGTTACAGATTGCCTACACCGCACCAGTGGCAGCGAAGCCACTGAGGTCTCAGCCCTACAGGGGTAAGAACCCGAAATCGAATTAGTACACTTGTGAATTTGTATGTATATAGAGTATTGTAAGTATACCGAACCTTGCTAACTTGGAAGCTATAGGTTTTGGATTTGGCCAAGGCAAGAACCAATCTGATGGCCGCAGCTACATATGCCGAAACTGCAACAAGGATCATCCCGACACAGATTGCCAAGGAAGGGAGATCCGCTGCTACACTTGCCAGAAGCCGGGGCACCGTGCCAATGCATGCCCATAAAACTCTAAGCCCAAGGGCAACTATCTGGGCTACAAGCAGCGTGAGGGCAAGGAAGCTTCAACTGGCGATGCTCATGCCCAGCATACCTCACAGGGACAGGGATCCCGAGGTCCGCAGAAGGGCGCACCGCAGAGGCAGCCGGCCTTACACATCATCGACCGTGATGGGACCGGGACTAAGTCCGGCCGAGGTAACTACCGTAACCTTTAATCCTTGAAGAGCATGACTAAGTATTAAAGTAATTGTATGAATGGGAGTATGAAAGCGTAAGTACTTGAAGTATGAAATTGAGCATGAGTAAGTAACATGGAAGCACGTATTAAGCATGAAATGAATTAGTAAGCCTAGAACTCACTCTAGATGTGATTACCACCTTAGGGAAATTCCTTATCTGTTACCCGATACCTTCGAACTCACCTCATGAAGAGACCGACATCGCCACTCACCACTTCAACAACAATCAGTGTCAGGTCATCCGCCCAGGTATGATCTTATTAAAAGGATACCTGACACCCGAAGCACAAGTTTCAATCATCCGACGATGCAACGAGTTAGGAATGGGTCCAGGAGGATTTTACACACCCGAATTCCCCGGTGGAGCTACAATGAAGCTGAAAATGATGTGCTTGGGAAAGGATTGGAACCCTGATACCAAGACATACCAAACGACATGAGCAAGAGATGGAGCAACACCTCCAGCAATACCCTCTGAATTCCAAATGCTTGTCACTCAAGCTGTAGAAATTGCACAACAGTATGAAGATGAACCAATCCCTGCACTTGAAGAAGACCTATGTATTGTCAACTTCTATGAGAAAGAAGGACGTCTTGGCTTACACCAAGACAAGGACGAGACAACGGAATCTCTCGAACTAGGAGTGCCCGTAGTGTCTTGGTCCATTGGTGATGACGCCGTATTCTTGTATAGCGAGCAGAAGCGTGTGGACCTCGCAGAGAAATTGGTATTGAGATCAGGAGATGTTCTAATCATGGGTGAAAAATCAAGGTTGCTGTATCATGGGATCCAGAAGATCAAGTTGAATACGGCACCACCGGCAATAATTAATGCCACACACATGAAACCAGGACGCCTGAACCTTACCTTTAGAAAGTATTAATCTTGTAGTAATCATGTAATAGTAGTAACGTTTATTAGAGACACGGTTTGTATGATGGTTGGTTATTCAATAAAAGCAGTGTTGGTTGTTAAATTCCACTTGCGTTCCACCATCTTTACTTATAATCTCATGAATCGATAGGTTGTGGACTCGGTACCGAAGGTAACCTAAGCATCCTCACGGAGGAACAAGCCGGCAAGAGCGGCACCATTCTAACGGGAACATTCCCAGTAAACGGCATCGAAGCCTCAGTATTATTCGACTCCGGCGCCTCTCACACCTTTGTATCGCCATCATTCGCTACAAGGTTGGGGCTAGACGCAGATGAGTTACCCAATTTCCTGGTTACTCTTCCGTCGAAGGAGCGGGTAAAGTGTACTAAGTATTACCACACAGCCACCATTAAAATCAAAGGTGAAGCGTTTCCCATTTCCTTCATTGAATTCAACGGATTGGGATTCGACTTGATAATTGGAATGAACTGGTTGGAGCGGCACAAAGGACGGATCCTATGCGCCGAGCACCGATTGCTGCTCAAGAGTCCATCTGGGATCACTGTTTCATACCGTCAGAGACCAAGGGAGCCTTCAACTACAGTCATCTCCGCTATGGCAATGTACCGGGAGCTCAGAAAAGGACATGAAGTGTATTTATGCCATGTGCAAGATCTGGAGAGAGATCCAGAATTCAGTGATGATGTAGCAGTAGTCTCAGAATTCCCTGATGTATTTCCGAAAGAGCTACCTGGTATGCCACCACAGAGAGCAGTAGAGTTTGAAATCGACCTCGTACCAGGTACTGGTCCCATTGCTAGGGCACCATACCTTATGGCACCAGCACAAATGACAGAGCTGAAAGAGCAGCTACGTGATCTACTCGACAAAGGGTTTATACGCCCGAGCGTATCACCCTGGGGAGCACCGGTTCTCTTCGTGAAGAAGAAGGACGGTAGTCTCCGCCTCTGCATCGACTACCGCGAATTGAATGCGGTCACTATAAAGAACAAATATCCATTGCCACCCATTGACGACCTGTTCGACCAGTTGAAGGGAGCTTCGATCTTTTCTAAGATTGATCTCCGATCCGGATATCACCAAATTGCCATCAAAGAGCAAGATATTGAGAAAACAGCATTCCGAACAAGATATGGCCACTACGAATTCACGGTGATGCCATTCGGTTTGTCTAACGCACCAGCCAAATTCATGGATCTAATGAATCGGTTATTCAGTGATCAGCTGGACACTTCAGTAGTAGTATTCATCGACGACATCCTTGTGTATTCGAAGTCACTAGAAGAGCATGAAAACCACTTGAGAAGAGTACTTGAGACACTGCGCGAGAACCAGCTGTATGCGAAGTTCTCCAAATGCGAGTTTTGGCTAGATCAGGTATCATTCCTCGGTCATGTCATCTCGAGCGCGGGCATTTCAGTAGATCCATCCAAAATCGAAGCAGTGCGATCATGGCCTAGACCTAAGACTGTAACCGACATTCGGAGCTTTCTTGGTTTAGCTGGTTATTACCGGAGATTTGTAAAGGACTTCTCAAAAGTCGCTAAGCCCATGACATCATTGATGAAGAAAGATGCACCGTTTGTATGGACAAGCGAGTGCGAGGTATCCTTCCAGAGACTAAAAGACTCATTGACCTCAGCGCCAGTTCTCACACTTCCAGAGGGCACAGAGGGATTTGAGGTGTATTGTGATGCATCGGGCAAGGGCATGGGCTGCGTACTCATGCAGCATGGCAAGGTAGTAGCATACGCCTCCCGCCAGCTGAAAAAGCATGAAGAGAATTACCCGACACATGATCTAGAGTTAGGAGCCATTGTCTTCGCCTTGAAGATATGGCGACACTATCTCTATGGGGTAAACATCACCATCTACTCCGACCACAAAAGTTTGCAGTATGTGTTTACTCAGAAAGAACTGAATCAAAGACAGAGGAGGTGGATGGAGTTCCTATCAGACTACGACATGAACCTCCAGTACAAAGAAGGGAAGGCAAACGTTGTAGCCTACGCCCTGAGTCGTCGAGCACACTCGCTCCATTCGCTACTCGCTTCTTCTAGCTTGGTTGACGAGTTGCGAGACGCTCAGTTGAGCGACCCTTACTTCACAGAGATCAGACAGAAAATCACAGATGGTACCTTCGAGAGCCAAAAGTACGACTTCAAACTGCATGAAGATGGTCTGATCCGTTTGAATGGCAGATTATGCGTCCCCCGAAGCAATGCTGAGCTAAGGGATCGCATTCTGTGAGAGTCACATTGTTCGACATTGCATGTCCATCCGGGAGCCTCTAAAATGTACAAAGACATGAAGAGGTACTTCTAGAGGTCAGGAATGAAATCCGACGTGACTGAGTATGTTCTGAGGTGTCTCACATGCTAGAAGGTGAAGTTCGAGCACCGAAGACCGGGAGGAATGGTGCAATCCATGCCCATTCCGGAGTGGAAATTCCATGATATCTCTATGGATTTTGTTGTTGGACTCCCACCTGCTAGGGGAGGACTCAACATGATCTGGGTAGTAGTCGATCGTCTCACCAAGGTTGCCCGATTCATACCGATGAAGGACACCTGGAAGGTGGCGAAGCTCGCGGAGCTATTCGACAAGGAGATCATTCGACACCACGGAGTCCCGAAAACTATAGTATCTGACCGCGACACCAGATTTCTTTCGAGATACTGGAGAGCGACACGGGAAGCGCTTGGTACTGAGTTGAAGCTTAGCACCGCCTTCCACCCACAGACCGACGGTCAGACAGAAAGGACCATCCAAACACTAGAGGATATGCTAAGGGCATGTGCCTAAGACTTCCAGGGGAGCTGGATTGACAAGCTTCATCTTATCGAGTTTTTGTATAACAATAGCTATCATGCTTCGATTAAGATGTCGCCATTCCAAGCTTTGTATGGTAGACCTTGTCGTACCCCGTTGTGTTGGGATGAGTCAAGTGAAGCGGTCATCATAGGACCGGAGTATTTAGAACAAGTACAAGCTGAGGTACAACAAATCCGAGCAAATATGAAAGCACCCCAAGATAGACAGAAATCCTATGCGGATGTGCGACGACGCGACCTTGAGTTCACCGTGGGAGACCAAGTGTTCTTGAGTGTATCACCTATGAAGGGCGTCTTTCGATTTGGCCAAAAGGGCAAGCTGAGCCCGAAATTTGTAGGCCCGTATACCATCACCGAGAGGATTGGAACCGTAGCTTATAGGCTAGCATTGCCTGAAGAATTGGGGCGTGTTCATGATGTCTTTCATGTATCACAACTCAAGAAATACATAGCCGATCCCTCTCATGTATTAGAACCCGAACATTTATCCCTAGAGCCGACGATGAGATATGTCGAGACTCCACTGCGAATCCTTGATACAAAGACAAGAGACACTCGCCATAAATCTGTACGAATGGTGAAGGTCTTGTGGTCTAACCACGATGTCGAGGAAGCGACTTGGGAATTAGAGGACGCCATGAAGGTGAAGTACCCGAATCTATTTGTAGACTAGATGTCTAGTATCCGTATAGTACGGAGGGTACGGGGCGTACCCCTTTTAAGGGGGGTAGAGCCTTTTTTCTTTTGCATTGCTTCGGGTTAGCATTGCGTAGTATGTATGTATTGTAATTGTATTTTGGTTGGCACATGTAGTGCTAATTGTATTTATTGGCACAATGTAGTGCTAGTAGTATTCAGTATGTAGTACAATGAGTACGGAATGAGTATGGTATGTGTGTAATGAGTAATGCATTGTGTTGTACGGTATATGACACGAATGATATTGTGAAGTGTATTGTGTATGATATTCGAATGGAGTATTGTATATGAATTGAGTATTGTGCATGGTATTTGAATTGTGTATGCTGGTGGTATAAGAATTGTGAACACCTTGTAAGGTGGTAGTAGAATGTATTGTGGCAATTGACTTGCCAAAGGAGTAGAAGTAGCAAACCGTAAACCTTGAGCAACTTTGAGGGCAAAGTTCCTTAAGGGGGGTAGATTGAAATACCCCGTAATTAAAAACAGTGATTAATTAGGCTAATTATATTCTTAAAGGCTTAATTACACTTAAATAAATACGAGGGAACAAATCCCGAAGAAAACGGACCCTTAAAATGGGTTAAAAGCATAAACGAACCTTAAAGCGCGTTTTCGAGGAAACCGGGAAAACGTGACTTTAAGCGGGTCAAACAGACTCGTAACAATTTTGGTCAACTAAATAGCCACTAATAAATATTAGTGGAGCTTTAGAACCAATAAAATTAATTAAACGAGAAAATTCCGGAAAACGGGTACCGGATAGTAAGAACTGTAACAACCGGGAAGTTGTGGGGTGAGAATGCAAATAAAGAAACTTAGTGTGTCCACTTTTGTAAATAAAAGTGAAAAATCTGTAGGTTGGGTGTGTGTGGGCCGATTTTATTAGCCCTCCCCCTCTCTTTATTGTTCCTAATTCACTAAAGGACAAAGAAATAAGTAAAAGCAAAAAAATTACTCTCTCTCCTCACTCCCCTCTTCCTCTCACGCATCCCCCTCCCTCTCTTTCTCTATTCTCTTCTTCCCTGCGATGCCAATGGCGATTTGTGAGCCCCTCTACAGCTCCCTCCTTCTCTCCTCTCTTTGACCACTCAAACCTTCTCCAAACTCAACAAAAATTACACCATTGTAATCCCCTCGCAAAGGAGAACACATTCCTCCTTTCGAAAATTGAAAATGACCACTTTCATTCTGGTGGGTATTCTCCATTTGAAGATTCAAGTCCACCATTAGAAGCACCTTCACCTCCTTATCATCTTGAGGTAAAAAGAATTTCGAAAATCCTCCATTTCTAGCTCTCATTGGCATTATAAGGATTTTCAGTTTTTAAACTCTTGGCCCTCTTTGTTCCAGCCGATTTTGGCTCCCTTGTTGGTCTAGGAATATTGTTCTCTTGCTAGTCAAGAACTTCATCCACTCATTGGAAGGTAATACTCATCTCTAAACCCTAAAACATTTAAATTCTAGGGTTAGTGCAAAAATGAATGTTAAATGGTAGTGTGTATTGGTATGGTGGTTGTAGTATTGTGCATTGTGTGAGGAAGAACAAAGAAGAAGGAAAGAAGAAAGGAAGAGAAGGAAAAAGGAAGAAAGAAAACTAGAAACATTAGGTAACCACTTTACCTTGAGCTAGTTCTGTATGTAGCATTGTAACAGTTTTTGGAGTAGTAAAATGGGTAATGAATTGAGTAATGAGTAGTAAGTATATTGTAGTATGAGGAGGAATGATGTTGTAACAGTTTTGAAGTGTTAAATGAGTTTTTAAAGCTTGGGAAAACATTGGGTATTGATTGAGTATGTGCAGGAATTTTATTGTTGTTGTGGTAGTGTTGAGATGTGAGTATAATGTGTGTATGAACAGGTTGTGAGAAGGAGAATAGGTGAGCTGAAATAATATGTGGAGAATGTTAAAAATATAGGGGAGACTATGTCCAATTTTACTTTGGAATGAGAGGACTTAGGTTGTTTAAGAAGAGTAAGTAATTTAGGTGATAACTAGGTGTACTTGAGGTGTGCAATGGGAGTGTTTTGGTAGTTTGAAACAGATTTGGGAATGAGTGTGTTAATGGGATGAAGCTAGATGTAAAGTAAGGTATTTTGGATGCTAGGAATAGCATTAGTTGAATGAGTAATGGAGGAAAGAAGTTAAGAACAAAATCTGTAGCATTTGGTGTGAGGAAAATTAGTGTAAGTGTTGGGATGGAATGAGAAAAAGTGTATAAGTATAACTAGGATTGGGTAATGGATTTGGTGAATGGATTAAGGTATTTTAGGAGGCCTAAATGGCATTATATCATGTGGGAGTACATGTAGGAAGATTGGGGAAACAATGGGTGAAATTGGGAAAGAAAAATAAGGCTTGTAGCACAATCTGCTACTGTCCGACCCACAGCCTGGATCAGACGATGGGTCGGACAAGGCTTAAGTAACGAAAATAAAACATTCTGGAATGGTCCGACCCAGGAGCCGTGAGTCGGACGTGGGTCGGACGGGCAAGAAAATCCTGGGTCAAAGTTTCTGACTTCGTCCGACCCAGAGGTTGGGTCGGACATAGCTTGGACAATAGGACCGGAACTTTCTGTAATGGTCCGACCCAGAGGTGTATGGGTCGGACAGAACAGTGCTGGGTCGGACGGATGAATTTCAGAGAACGAAAACTTACTGGAATGGTCCGACCCAGATGTTGGGTCGGACGGTGGGTCGGACGGCCCAAACATATACAAAAAAAAAATTGTTTTCATAATATGACTGTAGTGATCTTATGTATGTATATATATATGCCTATACACATGTAAGCATATATATGTAGTAATACACCATCAATGAAGTAGTAAGAGTAAGAAAGTAAGTGAATGAGTAAGGAAACAAGTTAAGAAGTAAGTAAAGAAAAGAATGGTTTTGTAACCAGGCAAGAAAGTAATGAAGTAGTAAGTAAATGTTAAAAGTATCAATGAAGGAGTAAGTTAGATTAATCATAGATCATTAATCGTACAACTCCATGTATGTATAGGAATCAAATAGTTGATCTCCAAGGAACCGGTAGTGCGAATACGACGGTGTATGGTATGATTTCTTCATGCCCTGTATCCTAACTTGGTTACCCCGATTTGTGTGCTTATGTGATCACCAATAAGATAAATGCACGAATCGGACTTATATTGCACTTAACTGTGTTTGAACTATTTTGTTCTTGTTGTATCTTCTTGAACATTTAGTTTGTATAATTCATGAAATGAATGAATGGAAATGAGAAGTATGTGTAAGTATTGTGTACTTGTGTATTGTATGTATGTATGGAAGTGAAGTACTGACTTCTACTAATTCCTAACAACCCAACTCCTAACTTCAGTAATGAGTAAATTGGAATGAGTAGAAGTCCGATATAGTTTCGGCCACACGTGAGGATAAGGAAACACAAGAGGTTGAATCCGAATCCTGGCTGTAATCTTTTCCATGGACCAATTCCCTTGAATGGGTAGCATCCTGGATTAGTGGGCCACCCTAAAGCCCGGTGGTGGGATGTAGTAATCCCTGCCCGGAGGTCATACTGACTTAACTGGAAGTAAAGTATGTAAGAAGTAAGTATTGTATTTGTATTGGTCTTGACTATTGTAAGTCATTGACCTGGAGTAAAGGAGTATTGAACACCCGATTAACCCGGGTGTGTAATGAGGCTAACAAGACCTTTGTATGTATTGGAGAATTGTATCTCCGTAATGCGGTGAGTATTCGGTAAGTATGAATGGTTGACTTGAATTGTCTTCCTTGTATGTATTGTATGTATGTATGCCTTGTGTATGGAATGTATTGTATTGTATTGTATAAAGCATGTATGTATGTATGAATGAAACGAACCGCATGTACTCGACCAATTAGTTGGCGTACCCTCGCTAGCACGCGGGGTATGCGGTTATCATATGCAGCGTAAGCTGACCCCCTAGGGGGAATGTTTTTACTCCACAGGTACCCGCGAGGCGTGACGGTAGGGTAAGGATGTGATGTGATTCTTTTTGGGATGTAGCAGTAGGACTGGAATAGTGTACTGAGTTGTACACGGCTAGGCCATTTTGAGTAGCCGGTGTACCATGTGGTACACCTTTTGGATATTGAAATCTTGATTGGATAGTAAGGAGAGGATGTATAAACTCTTCATTTTTGGGAAGTAGTCATGGAATGTAATTCATATATTCAGTATACTCGGTAATCAAATGTAAGTAAGTATTTGGTATTGTAAGGTAAGTAGTATGTATTTGGTTTATTGTAATCATCAGACCGACACGGTAAGTAGTAGTAGCCTTGTTAACCATTGGATGGTTAACGGCGTTGTATCACCCGCCGGGTGTAAGTAAGTATTCCGCTGCGAGTGAGGTAAGTATGGGAGTGATTAGAGGATAATGGAAGGATTAGCGGTTCGGGTGTTACAGATCTAATCTCGGTCGTCCGTTTCTAAAACCTACGATCGGACGGCCGGAAATCCTCGAGTTCATCCCCAATCCCCAACGCATTACCCGAGTACTAAATTGCAAATTCCTCACAATCTACAGAACCAAATTCGATGATTTTGTTTCTATGGATTCGAAATTGAAAAACGCATCCATTGACACCGATTTCACCACCTATAATGCAGTATTCGATGGATTCGATTTTGGGTTCCTCCTAGGGATAGGGTTTCCATTTTTTTTATTTAATTGTGAAATTCTCCAAATCTAGTGCATAATGAATTAAATTGACACAATGGGGTGGTCGACAATGCATAATCGGTTAGCATCATCGAAAGAATTTGAAGGAAACTCACCGGAATTGTGCCAATCGAAGGAATTCAAAACCGGGTTTCTGGAAAAACTCAACCTTTACGAAACTGGTTGAGTAGCCAACTTTGCAACACTATAAATTTCGGTACAGATTGTAACACCCTACAACGCCCCTATCAACTACCGAAATCGCAGCGGAAATAACCAACCAAACAATGACTAAACGCTTTGGTGTTACAACGCCGTTAACCACCCACGTGGTTAACTAGGCAGAATAAATACAAGTGTATCGGTCTGATGATCAGACTCCCGAGCATAGAATCTAACATCCATATATATAACATAGCCAACCATATCGAGTATTTAATTACAAACACACCTACAAACCACAATCATCCACCCCTGTTTAACAACGGTACCAAAATGTAATGCCTCGGGAGCACAGGCGCATCCCGGGCTCAACAACCAACATAGCCAAAAGTACATCCACAACCTAGGACCTAGAGCCACTCTGCTTCTTCGATCCTCATCCTGCAATAAAATATGGAGCCCCCGGGGGGTCAGCAACCTTTGCTGGTATGGCTAACGCGCAGCCCATCGGCTACCGGGATACGCGCAACCAATTGTCATGATAACATGGCATTCATTTTAGAACATCCAACATATATATATATATATACCATAGCATAGCAAGGGAAATTGCATAGCATCATAACATTACATAACACCATAAAATCGGTTCTCACAAGGAACCTTCCACCATAGTTAGTATACCATGTGAGCCTAGAGATTTTTACCAATCCCATGTTAAGCTCGTTACCAACCTCGTTACCGTCCGGTTATATAGAACGGTTAACTTATACCCAAGGTGTGTCGGAATAGTAATCCCAAGCACACCGAAATAACATACGTATGCCCCTGTGGCCCGACGTGAGTCAGTAACTAGCTTTGGATAAGCTAAGGGAAGGTAGAAACCAAATTGGAATACCACCTATACATACACCAAGAGAGCCGAACCGGATATGATATCGACTCCATCCATCACACGCGTGGCCGGAACAACCGGACTCCTCATCCCCCCCGATTAGCACTTGTTAGTGATCACACAATATTTGTTAAGTCACATACAAGCAATTATTTAGGTCTTGTTAGGCAACAAGGGAAAGGAGTCACAACCTTACAACATCTTAATGTATAACAACTGTAAACTCTTTTCATGCCTTAATCTTATAAGGTCGTAACACACAGAAAAGCAAACAACATCCAAGCCGGTGTAAACCGGTAGACAACAGACTGCAAGAAAACCATACCTTGGTCCTTGCCTCGTTTCGTTTCCACCTTGAGAGAATCCTATACACATTAGTAACGTCGGTTAATTATTTATTTAACTTCACACTTACTAAGTATTTAACATGATTGTATGACATGTTTTAATGTCTATCTTACCCTAGGTTACCTTCATTATACACCCTAGGGTTAACTACATAAGTCACATTCTTTTCTGTTTTTTTTTTTTTACAAGTTTAGGTCCGACCGACCTTGCCGACCGAACTTGTCCAAGTTCGGTCGATTCCAGAACACATTTCCGTCAAAATTTTCTACTCCGACCGACCTTGTAAGTTCGGTCGCATGTTCGGTCTTTTCCCGAGAGTTTCTCCCCTTTGTAAATTTAGCCCGACCGAACTTACCAAGTCCGGTCCTATGTTCGGTCGTTCCAGTAACTCAATCCGTACACAAAATACAAGCCCGACCGACCTTGCAAGTCCGGTCCCCAAGGTCGGTCTTTTCCAGAAGCCAATTCTCGCAGGGTAAACTGGGCTCGACCGAACTTGCAAGTTCGGTCGCAAGTTCGGTCTGCTCCAGACCCTTGTTTTCCTTTTCACATTCAACTCCAAACTTCACCCCATATAACCTAGTACTCCCTAACCTCATTTGGGCACTTCAAACACACCTTAAGACATCCTTAAACACTTATAAAACTCATTTTCTAATTCCTTAAGCCTTTACCCTTTCTTCACAAAATTCCTAACACTTACAATATTTTCTCCTAGTTTTTCAAGTGGTGTCTCATACCTATGATAACTACTATCCCAAAAGCTTCCTCCTTATTTTAACATCATCTCCCAAGCATCATCTCTCACAACTAACTCCTTATATCCTTCTTGAAACTCTTTTCCTAGTGTACACTTCTCCTTATTTTACCAAAGTTTGCCTAGGTATTTACCTAAGTCCCAAAGTGACTTTGGTACTTACTAAACCTCAAGATCATGCCTAAGTCCTTATTACACTCTAGAGTACTTCCCTAGTTCATCAAAATTCCTTTAAAACATCATGAACTCCTTATTCATTTCCTACATTTTCTAACTCACCAAACCTTATGTAACACTTAGAACTTCTTACTTCTTACCTAAATTTTGACATGGATTCCCCTAGAACATTACTAAGCCTAAACACTTTGTTTTCTCCATTAAACACACAAGAACATCTAGAATCACCAAGAACACTCTCATACATAACTTCACCAAATTCACACTACATTACAATATAGTGCATAATTTAAATTGCATGGCACTTAGGCCCTTAAAATGCATGGCTCTTAGGCCCTTAAAGTGCTTAAATCATAAACACTGAATTTCCACAATATATGCCTTTAACCTGCGATTACAAACAACAAGGCATATGTTATTTTACTAGTCTCCTTGAGAACACTTTACTAAGTCATTCACCATTTGCTCTTTAGGTAGTTTTAATAAGCATTTATAAGCTCATTTCTCCTAAGGCATTAAACAACATTAGGTTAGTAATTTACCTCTTTTTCCAAAACACTTCCTTCTTGTTTCCTTACAAAACCGTATGGTATTTTGATTCCTTGCCAAGTTCTAAACAATATACAAACACCATAATGAGTATTCAAGCTTTGAGCTTCATCTCATTGTAAACCCTAATTTACATTGTTCAAAAATTAATGTAGTTGTTTTACCTTGATCTTTGAAGGGAGTTTGAATATATAACAAGAAGGACTCCACCTAGTCCATGAAGAGTTGAAATGAAGCTAGAACAAAGTCACACAAAGAGCTATATCAATGTGTATTTTCGGTCAAGGTAAAAACATGGAGGAAACATGATTTTTCTTTGAGATTCCTTACCTAGAAGCAAAGGAGAGTAATGATATGTCAAAATACAAGCTCAAGCTCCTTCAATGGTGGAACACCTTGGCACCGAAATGGGGCTCTTGGAGTTTTGAGAAGATAGGAATGAAGAGCTTGATGAGAGGAAGAGATTGGTGGTCTTAGAATTTGATTTGGACAAGTGAGCTTGATTTAGCAAGAGGTCAAAGATGGAGTTTCTATGGTGGTAGTGGTATTACCGAGAGAGAACAGCAAGAGGAAGGGAGAAGAAGATTGTGACCGTGGGAAATGAAGGAAGGAAAAGAGAGAATGAGATAGAATTTACTTTAAGAAGATATTGTAGTAATAAAGTAAAAAGTAAGTTTAATTAGTTTTCTTTACTTACTTATTATATCAACTAGAGAGTGGTGAGTCACCACACTTAGAAAACCGGCCCCTTATATTATAATGAGGGTATTTTAGTCTTTGTTTGACAATTTAATTACTTAATACAACTATGTTATAAACTAGCTTATAAAAATCACTATTCACCTAAATAAGGCACTTAGAAGTGAAATTTTGATTTCCCATTAATATAGCCACCCAAATGTGATACTATATAGTACACATATATTTAAGAGTAATGATGGACATTTAGCCACTCAAAACTCATTTACAAGACAATTTTTCAAAAATGTGCTTTAAGACTTCTTAAAGCACATTTGTGTGTTTTAACTTGTTTTCAAGCTTGGTTTTCTTTGGTAACTGATTTAATATGTTCATTAATACATATATAAGGTCTTGGTAAGTTCATTAGGTCTTACCCAAGCCTATTCCAAGCTTAGAGCACATTTTAGCTCTTATTGACTTTAAAGCACATTTTGTGTTTGTTTTGTTTAAATCTGTTTACTAATGTTTCTAAGACTCTTTTTAGTCTTAATAATTCATGTTTTAATGTTTAACCATCACACCAAGGTTTGGGGTATTTCAATCTACCCCCTTTGTAGACACCAAAAATTCTCACCCCATAAAGCAAATCCGAAATAATAAGAGGGGTCGTCGCCTTTCTTTTTCAAAAACATATCAGCGTGCGTGCTAAAACGAAACCATCATTTTTAATCTTTTTCAAAGCATTTCATAGAAACACGATTTTTTTACGAAAATGAATTTCCAAATGACAATCCGGTTTTAAACCCATCCCTTTTTAGAGTTTATACCGTTTGAGTTAGAGCTCTTGTATTATTTTCTCTCATTTGTATATTGAATTATGCATTAGTAGCTTGTCACTGTTTATTAAGGGAGCTATTGGTCTTGAGTTCAATCTTGATGGAAGCAAAGAGTATTCTCTTATTTTACTTCAGCTCGTATCACAGTTTTATATCTATTTTCTCCACTCAAATACTGAGTGATGCGGTAGCACAGCTGGTTTGTAATTGTGGGAGGTATACAAAAGCCCTCGGTTCGATACTCGGGAGTAGCATAACGGATCCGTTTTTTTTTCTCGACCAAATAGATGTGGCCCATCCTCCTTGGGTCCGATTCTTGCAACCCAACTGTCTCAATAAAGCCCATTTTGTTAAGTTAACCCAACAAGAAAGCTAGTTTGACATTCTCTAGAAAACCCTAGTCTCTTATTATAAAGAGACACCAAAAAACCCTTACTGTACAGATCCCAAGACCCAGCCGTCTTAACATTCCGGTTTCTTTCTTTTAAAAACAGAACATCCTATTCCATCCTTCCAGACTCCCACGTTCTGAGAACAAAAAACCAGAAACGAAGAACTCACTGCCTTCTTCTTCCTCGACGAGCACGAGCAAGGAAAGCTTCCGCCATCTCCAAAGTCTTCTTCAACCTAGCCACCTTTAATCATCCACCATCAATCTACCACAGATTTCGATCAAACCCTTCCTTCGTTGCTTCAGATTTCTCCCCCTGAAATTGTCGACTCAAAATCACCACCAGATACATAGAGTCTCAGGCAACATGAGGCACAGACCACCCGTCCGTTTCTCGAATTCGAGACCACAAACATTCCATTCTTCCATTGAAGATCAAATCGAAGAATCCCTCCTTATTATCCTTTGTTTGGTGACTTCGATTCTCCATCTTAAGATGATTAAGAGGTGGTATCGTTTTTTTTCTTCCATTCCCGTCTCTGTTTCTTACTTTGTTCACAGCCTCTTACATTTTTGTTCCATTTTTTTCGCATTCGTTTCATTTCGAACAAGGGGGTTTTGCTTCCTTATGCATAGTCTGATTAATCAGTTTTAAGGAATTTGCTTCTCAAATCATCTCGCATTTTCCTCGGTTTAGTTCTCTCTCAGCCTGAGTTTGGTTTTGGTTTCGTTTTGCTTGTGCGACTTGAAAGAAAATGCCGATGCATCTACACTGATTTATGAATTTTTGACTTTGAGACTTTTAGTTGTTGAATATTCTCCGCTTTCAAAACGTTCGCATTTCTGGGCTTGACCTAAAATAGGTTATGGGCGCTCGTCTGAAGCTTACTTGATTTCCTGCGTGTATCGACTGTGGTTACAGACGTTTGGTTATTCTGATTTCCTAGTCTATTTCATTTGGCTGTTCTGAATCCATGGTGGAAAGCCATAACACTTTCTCTCTGTAACTTGCTTTCACTCACGATGGGTATCCGAGTTCTGTGTGTACTGGTTCCAGGATGAGTAATTTTCTGTCACTTACGTTTGGCGTGTCTTCTGCCTGAAAGAAGCTCTCCTCGAGCATGTGATGGGTTAACATTTCCCTCTGTGTGAATCCCTTTATTTCACTCTGTTCATACTGGTTATACTCAATAACCCAAAACTAATCTCATTTGTGGTCCTCTGTCTTGCTTCGAATTTTGGTTTGTTTTGCAGGAAGTCCCGGTTAATCAATCTCTGGTACCTATCTCTAATTTAAAGCAGTTTTTGGCTGCTACAATTTTATGGTGTTGCTTCATTTGAAGCATTGTTCATTTCGGTTGCTGTACTGTCAGGCATGTGTGTTATGCATTTCTTGTATCTGGTTTATACCTGTTGTTTTGTCGGTTTAAGGCTAGCATAAATACCTGCGTGTGCATTCCTATATGTGGGAATAGATGATCGATCTCTATGTACGACTCCGTTAGTTGTTTGTATACTGTATATAGTCTACACGCCCACATGAAAGGAGCGCTTAGTTTAGCATTTTGTTTTCCTTTCTCTTCTTTTTATTACATACGTACTTAGTGGTCTTTCCTTCACTTAGGGTTAGTGTTCAGAAAAAGAAAATGATAAAAATGAATGTGCAGAGGTTTCGGTAATTTAGTTTGGGATTGATTGACGTTTGAGTTCTTGACTTTACACATTAAAATTTTGGATTAGATTAGAGCACCCACCGGTGTTAAAAACAATGAACATATGTGATTCTTTGAATGGCTGTGTTACCAGTTTTGACCTATTGTTCATCATGTGGGTTTACTTCCGTACATATACATGCTTTATATCTAGCTTTATTGTATTTTTCAATTCATTTTCTTGTACTTTAGACTATTATTAAGCCCTAGTTATGGTCTTTAGGTCCAAGCCATTAGGTTAGAGGGTCCCCCTGGCCTGATAGACCATTGGCCTATCTCGTGGTGGTGACATCCTAAACCTTAAAACACACATCTATTTATAAGCAAATAATGATTCCTGTAGGATAGAGGGTGTTCCCCTGGTCTGATAGACCATTGGCCTATCTCGTGGTGGTGACACCCTAAACCCTAAAATGCATCTAAAATATGTATATATGTGTATATATGTGAATAATGAACTCTTTCCCTTCAAACCAAAAAATTCCTCCAAACACTCATCCGCTCTCTCCACATCCTATCCAGAATTGTCTCTCAAATTTTTCATGTTTTCATCACTGTGTATAAAAACAAACCTTTAACTTTCACTTGTTTTCTTTTAAAATGTGGTTCAAAAAACCCAAAAATAAAAATTGCATTAGCCCAATCGGCCCAATCACAAATCGGCCCAACACCCAATCAGCCCAAATCAACCCAACTTTGGTCCAGAGCCCACAAAACCAGCCCATAGCCCATAAAACTGGCCTAGAACCCATGAAACCGGTCCAGAATCCTTAAAACAAAACCAGCCCAAAAACAAATCCAGCCCAAAAACATCCGTCAGCCCAACTAAAAAGGCTCAAGACCCATTTTAGCCCAAAAAAAAATCTTCACCCATTAAGCCCATTTGGCCCATTAATCCAATTTAGCCCATTAAGCCAATTCGGCCCATTAAGCCCACACTTGAGGCCCAAATCACAGCCATACCATATTCTTAAAACCGAACTCTAAGGCCCATTTTAGGCCCATTCCTAGAGTTCAATTTCCACAAGGCCCAGCCCAACTCAAAAGCCCACCAAGGCTTAATCCGGTCCAAATCTTGACCAAGGCCCAACCCGGTCCAACTCTGATGAGTCTAATGATTGACCATGACCCAACTTTGACCTTGACCCGAACTTTGACCTTGACCCGAACTTTGACCTTGACCCGAACTTTGACCTTGACCCAAACTTTGACCCGGCCTAGCTTTGACCAATCCAAATGCTGATCTTGATCAAACTTTGACCCCTCCTGACCCTGACCCAAATCAAACTTCAATCCAAATCAAACTTCAATCCAATTCAAACTCGACCCCAATCCAATTCAAACTCGACTTCAATTCAATTCAAGCCCGATTCATTCGGCCAAATCCTATCCACAATACATCCACTCTCAATTTCATTCAATTTCAAACCATCTTTTATTCAAGTTTCACCAAGTTTTCAAAAGAAACTATTTTGTGGAATTTAAAAGGAAAAACTCTTCTCACATCACAGAAAACTCTTCTCAAATGCAGAAAGTTCTTCTCACATATACAGAAAGTTTTCTCCTAAAACATTTCTCAAAATCAGTGTTTCTTCATCGAGAATTCCGAACAACTTCAAAAGTTTTCAAACTTAGTTTTCAACTCAAATAAACCGTTTTCGGGGGACAGGAAATGTCTAACACTTTCAAAACGTTTTCTCCTTGGTTAGACATCGTTTGTCTCCCTTCTAAAATAAAAATCCGAGGCGGGGCACTGGGGTCATAACCTCCCTTGTCGCAGTCTGGATCTCTTTAGGCGGGGCATTAGGGTGACAAACCTCCCCTAATTGCAGCCTAGATTTTTACAAGGCGGGGTGCTAGGGAAGTAACAACCTTCCTAGTTGCAGCCGGGATTTTAGAATCGTCTAACTCCCTTCCGCTCGATTTCAATGTTTTTGGTTTTTAATGTTTTAAAACCCGGGAGTTAGAGACGTTATTAGGGTTCGACCGAGAACATCTCATTCATGGTGTTTCTCTCTGAATCCTTTTTTTCGACATAAATTCATTGCCCCATCTTTCGAGCCTCGGCACTTACCATTAATTAAGTGTCGTGTTCGAGGGGGTACACAGGGTAATCCCTCGGGATTATCCGCCCTTTTTCAACAAAAAATGATTTTTTCGGTTTTAAAAAATTTTAGGAGAGACAATTCTAAATAAACCAATCCAACAGAGCTCTAGGACCCATAAACACCTCTCAATCCTCCTCTGAACCAACTCTAAGTCACATAGGACTTCCAATTCTTGAAAACTCCCAGAAACCTGAAACATCTTCAAAACCCGAATACTTGCAAACCAAATATCCTCTTCCATACTCAATCATCCTCAAAGACCGAATTCCTCTTCAACCCATTCGATTTCCCAAAACACCTCAAGAACCCGACCATTTCAAAATCCAAACACAACAAAACTCCTCAAATCAGCCAAACGATCCAACTACCCCTTGACTCCACCAACAATGACCGAAATGTCCTTTTGCTCCCCAAAACTCCCATCATCCCCTTAATTCCGTGAAGGCCCGAAACAATCTCAAATCTCTCAGAACAATTAAAACCTCTCACACTCCAACCAAACCAACTCCAAGACCAGCTTATTCTTAACTCTTTGAACTCATCCTTTCCTTACTCCTCTTTTAATCCAATCCTTGGCTTTAATTGAATCTCTCTAAAATGGTTTTGAAAGAAGACAATCCCGACAATTGGAGACCGAGGTTTCCTCGGGCACCAATCCGAAGTCGTGGTCGTTGCCACTTCTAAGGGGTGTAACCCAGTGCGAACCCACAATGGAATCTCTGACATGACCAGATAAGCCCTACCCATAGGCAACAATCTCAGAGTTAATTACGGTTCTTAGAACCCTCATTCCCTTCCTTCATAGTATCTTAGGTCAAACTAGGTGGCGACTCTAGTCAATTCCGCCTTATAGAGGCATAAGTCGCGTGGGGCCCATTGAGAGCGGGTGTAGTGCACATTTGCACTCCCTTTTACGCTTTCTGGGAAAGACGGACGATTTAGTAGGTATTTGAGGGATGCCAGATTAACGGGTTTTCACCCTCCACAGAATGACAAATTTCTAGGATCTAGACTTCTTAGTTAGACCATATTTAGATAGACCCCCCTCATACCGAAAAATCACCCTCCACACCCTTAAAAGAACTGTGTCCCCAAAGTTCATACTTCCCACATATCTTACTATTAGAACACGGGGAACACTTATAAAAACAATACTTCCAAAACATCATTTCCAACACTACCATCATTCTTACACCACAACGGACTCAAGGTCCAAACCACATAATACCATTCAGACACAACGGTCTGTAACATAACATAGACAATGTATACATATACATGTCGTACACAACCATAACCGAAACGGCTCTACCCCCCTTAAAAGGGGTACGCCCCGTACCCTATACATATAAACACTAAGAAGCAAACAATGACGGGTGCTTCGCCTTCATCTTTTCTTCCAGCTCCCAAGTGGCCTCCTCAACGTCCTGGTTAGACCAGAGGACCTTCACCAGTCTCACGGACTTATGGCGAGTGTCTCGAGTCTTAGTATCCAGAATCCGTACCGGAGTCTCCACTGATCGCATGGTTGGCTCTAAGGTTAGCCTTTCCGGCTGAAGCACATGAGACAGATGAGACATATACTTCTTCAACTGGGACACATGAAATACATCATGTACCTTGCCCAGTTCGGCGGGTAGATCAAGTCTATAAGCTACCGGGCCGATCCGCTCCGTCACAACATAAGGACCTACATACTTCGGGCTCAACTTGCCCTTCTGGCCAAAACGAAATACTCTCTTCATGGGGGATACCCTAAGAAATACCTGATCGCCTACGGCGAACTCCAGGTCACGTCTGTGCACATCAGCGTACGACTTCTGTCTATCCTGAGCTGCTTTCATGTTAGCCCGGATCTGGCGAACTTCTGCCTGAACCTGTTCCAGATACTCTGGTCCTATAATGACCGTCTCACTCGACTCATCCCAGCATAAAGGCGTGCGGCATGGTCTACCGTACAATGCCTGGAAGGGAGACATCTTGATCGAAGCATGGTAACTGTTGTTGTAACTAAACTCGATCAGATGTAACTTATCAATCCAGCTGGTCTGAAAGTCAAGTGCACATGCACGTAACATATCCTCAAGTGTCTGGATGGTGCGCTCACTCTGACCATCTGTCTGTGGGTGAAACGCTGTGCTCAATTTCAGTTCAGTACCAAGTGCCTCTCGTGTAGACTTCCAATATCTGGATAAGAATCTGGTATCTCTGTCAGATACAATCGTTTTCGGAACCCCATGATGTCTTACAATCTCTTTGTCGAAGAGCTCTGCAAGCTTAGCCACTTTCCAGGTGTCCTTCATCGGTATGAATCGAGCCACCTTGGTCAGTCGGTCTACCACAACCCAAATCATATTCAGACTCCCCCTTGTAGGCGGAATCCCTACCACGAAGTCCATAGATATGTCATGGAACTTCCACTCCGGCACTGGCATTGGCTGCACCATACCACCAGGCCGTCGGTGCTCAAACTTGACCTTCTGACAAGTGAGACACCTCAACACATAGTTATTCACATCCTTTTTCATTCCAGTCCACCAAAAATATCTTTTCATACCTTTATACATCTTTGAAGCTCCGGGGTGAATCGATGTCGTAGAACAATGGGATTCACTCAGTATGCGCTCCTTCAGCTCAGCGCTACTCCTCGGTATACACAATCTGCCATTGAGCCTAATCAGGTCATCATCGTGGAGTCTGAAGTCGTACTTCTGACCCTCGAATGTGCCATCAATAAGCTTCTGTCTAATCTCCACCATATATTGATCCGTCATCTGAGCACTCCGCACCTCTTCAACCAAGCCAGTATGAGAGACTAGCGAATGGAGATAGTGTGCTCGGCGACTCAATGCGTCAGCTACCACGTTTGCCTTACCCTCCTTGTACTGTAAATTGATGTCATAATCATTTAAAAATTCAACCCACCTTCTCTGCCTCATGTTCAACTCCTTCTGAGTGAACAAGTATTTCAAACTCTTGTGGTCGGAATAGATTGTCACGCTTACCCCATACAAATGATGTCGCCATATCTTCAGTGCGAAGACAATGGCCCCCAATTCTAAGTCGTGGGTAGGGTAGTTCTCCTCATGCTTCTTCAGCTATCGGGAGGCGTAAGCCATGACCTTCCCGTGTTGCATCAACACACAACCCATACCCCTGCCTGATGCGTCGCAATAGACCTCAAAACCATCTGGACCGTCTGGTAATGTCAGAACCGGTGCAGATGTCAGAGCATCCTTGAGACTCGTGAAAGCCCTCTCACAGTCGACTGTCCACTCGAATGGTGCATCCTTTTTCATCAAGGAAGTCATCGGCTTCGAGACACTGGAGAAGTCCTTCACAACCTCCTATAATAACCTGCCAGGCCGAGGAAGCTCCTGATGTCAGTAACTGTCTTCGGCCTAGGCCAGGTGCGCACTGCATCTATCTTTGCCGGATCAAACAGCGACCCGAAACCTCAAATCACATGTCCAAGGAATGATACTTGGTTAACCAAAATTCACACTTAGAAAATTAGCATACAGCTGATCTTTCTCATGTCTGCAATACCTCTCTCAGGTGGCTTTCATGCTCGCCTCTCGATTTCGAATACACAAGTATGTCATCGATGAAGACTACCACTGATTTGTCCAACTGATCTTGGAACAAACGGTCATTAAGTCCATGAACTTGCTGGTGCATTTGACAAGCCAAACGGCATAACTATGAACTCATAATGCCCATACCTAGTTCTGAAGGCTGTCTTTCGATATCACTGTCACGGATGGCAATCTGGTGGTATCCGGAACGTAGGTCTATCTTGGAGAATACTGATGCTCCCCTCAGCTGATCAAATAGATCGTCGATGCGTGGTAAGGGGTAACGGTTCTTCACCGTAACAGCATTCAGCTCCGATAATCAATACATAGGCGGAGGCTACCGTCCTTCTTCTTCACGAAGAGAACCGGCGCTCCCCATGGTGAAACACTAGGGCGGATAAAGCCCTTGTCGAGTAGGTCTCTCAGCTGCTCCTTGAGCTCTGTCATCTCTGCTGGAGCCATACGGTAAGGTGCTTTCGCAATGGGTCCGGTGCCCGGAACTAGATCAATCTCAAACTCAACCTCTCGTGCTGGCGGCATGCCCGGCAGTTCCTTAGGAAATACATCAGGAAACTCCGACACTACCGGCACCTCTGGGCTAAACTCAGGGTCTCTCTCTATGTCCTGGACATAGCAGAGGTATACATCATTTCCTCGTCGCAACTCACGATACATGGCCATGGCGGTGATGATCTGTGTCGAAGGCTCCCTGGGCCTCTGGCGGTATGATATAGTAACCCCAGATGGACTCCTAAGAAGCAGTCGATGCTCGGCACATAGGATTCTACCCTTGTACCGCTCCAACCAGTTCATCCCGACAATCACATCAAAACCTAGTCCGTCAAACTCTATCAAGTCGATCGGAAACTCCTCATCCATGATTCGAACAACAGTATCTCGGTAGTAGCGGGTACACCTGATCCGCTCTTTCGACGGGAGAGTGACCACGAAGTCTGGCATCTCTTCACCGTCTAACCCCAGCCTCTTCGCAAATGATAGCGAAATGAATGTGTGTGAGGCTCCAGAGTCGAACAAGATCGATGCATCCACGCCATTCACTGGAAAGGTACCGGTGAGGATTGTGCCGCTCTTGCCGGCTTCTGCCTTATTGCAGACACTCAGTATACCTCCCGTCCCGAGTGCACAGCCTAATTCATTGGCAAACTCATAAGTATACGGTAGTAACACGTTGATACACTCCAAAACAACATTCCTTTTATTCATTAACACAGTCTTTACACCATAAGTTGGTTACATTGTAGACATGGCTAGATATAGCTCCTTTGTCAAACCACTGGCTTAATACATTACATGATTACACAAGGCTCAAAACTGCCTGAAAGTCAAATTCAAACGTCCGGGTTTCAGATGTGTGGCATTTACCACTGTCGATGGTGCGGTATTCAATTTGATCTTCTTGATACCGTGGTATAACATCCTTGATTGTCCTCCCATGATTAATACATCACCTGATTTCAACACTAGCTTCCTTGCGAGATCACCACGCTTCTGCTCGCCGTACATAAACACAGCGGTATCACCAATGGACCAAGACACCACGGGTACTCCCTTACTTAGAGACTCGGGTGACTCGTCCTTATCTTGGTGTAACCCTAACCGTCCACCTTTCTGGTAGAAGTTCACAATGCATAAGTCTGCTTCCACGTTCGGAATCGGTTCCGATTCAAGTTGCTGAGCAATTCCCACGGTGTGGTTAACAACCGCAAGGAACTCCTCAGGTATGCCTGGTACAGTTGCTCCATCTTCAGCTCGTACATCCTGATATGATTTGGTGTAGGGATTCCAGTCCTTACCCATGCACATCATCTTCAGCTTCATTCGAACCGCTCGGGTATTCGGGTGTATAGAAACCTCCTGGTGCTGCTCCAAGTTCGTTGCAACGTCTGATGATGTGGATTTGTGCTTCCGGTGTCAGGTATCCATTTAAGAGTATCATACCTGGTTGGATAACCTGACATTGCTCTAGTGGGAATTCGGTGTGCTGATGGTGGTCTCTTCGGGGTTTGGTGTGGGCGGGATTGGATAACAGATATTGAAGGTTCCTAAGTTTCAAATTGCCTAACTTTAGGTGTTTTCCACATTATATTCTAACTCTTTACTTATACGTTTATACCCTTAGACTTGCTAACACTCATGCATGAAATACGGTAAGCAATCACTTTTTCATTTATCAGTTTAGGCGGTACCTGGTCTCGAAGAGGACCCTGGTGCCTCTGACCGGTCCACCACATTCAGGGCGGCCTTGCCGGACCCCGTAGCCTTCCCCTTCTGGGATTCAGTGTACTTCTTGTCAGAAGTCTGCTGAATGATCGCCTTCGGGACTTCAGTGGTCGTGGTAGTATTACCCTTCCACTGCCCCTTTGGCTTGTAGTTCCTGCTGTTGGGGTTCGTCCAACACTCAAATTCACGGTGCCCCATCTTCTGGCAGTGACGACACCTCACATCATTCCCCTTGCAGTCTTTGCCGGGGTGGTCTCCATTGCACCACTTACAGTAGAAGTGGCGCTCCGGTCCAGAGCCCGCGCTAGCTGCTATAACAACACACAATCAATACTCGCTTTCCATCTTGACAACATACACCTCAACTAGATACACATGGTTAAGTAATTACCCTTAGGCGGGTAGGAGCGTAGAGGCTTCGCCGCATACGCGTACGTGAGCTTCAGTGGCTCATCAGCTGTGTGGTGGTCTGGGCTTGGCCCTTGTCACCCTGGTACTGACCCTTCTGGGGGCTGAGGGTAGGGTTTCTTTTTCTTTACTCCCCCATACCCTTGCTGACTCTGGCCCTCGTTGGTGGCCTTGTGCTTGTGCGCATTCTCCTCGTCCCTCAGACGGACGGTAATTTCAACCTTAGCAGCGGCATGATAGCACTCCTGAATTTTAGGGTGTCAGTCATGCCCCGCAAAAACAACTTACCAACTCACATTAACATTTACTCAAGGTATAGATTGATTCACAACAAAGTACTCCAATTACCTGCAAGGTAGTATACTCAGCTGGCCCCATCCCATAGCGGAGACGGTGGCTTAGTCCATTGTAGAACCGGTTCACCAACACTCGGTTCGAATACCCAAGGTCTGGTAGCAGGTGGATAAGGCCGGTGAATGCGGTGTAGTAGTCATCAACCGACATCTTATCCCCCTGCCTCAGACTATCCAGCTCGAGGCGCTTGGCCTCCTGCACATGTACAGGGTAGTACTTGGCTCGCAGTAGAGCCGTGTACTCCCTCCAACCAAATTCAGGATCAGCCATCCTGTCCTCCTTCACCAACTTCCACCAACTCTGTGCCGTACCCTTCAAGTAGTAAGCGGCAAGACGGACCTTAGCTTCAGCAGGTACTGCCAAGGTCTCGTAGGCGGTCTCCAGTTCGGAGATGTACGCCTCCAGTTTTCGAGGATCAGTCTCCCCATTGAATGATGGCGGTCTAAGATCAGCCAACGCCTTGACCCAATTGGTCTCTCGTGGCGGCGGTGGTGGTGGATGAACTCCGGGCTGTTGCCCTTGCTGTATAGCAGCAACCAGATCGGGTACCAACTGGGCTAGGGCTGCAACTGCCTCAGCCATAGTCTGTGCCGTAGTATCATCGCCCTGGTCACCCAAACCTCCAGTACCGCGCCTGGGGCCTCTACCTCGTGGTCTACCTGCCATCTGTATTCATATGAACATCTCATTAGCATTATGCTTACACACTTATCGGTCCAATGGTTATAGCATCTTCCCGACAACCAGGTAATTCCACACTTAGTTAGTGGTTAACCTTTCCAAATCTGTTCACTTAGGTATCTGTAGCTAGGTTTCCTAACTCGGTATATCCCTAAGCTCGGTATTCTAGTCATCAGAGCGATACTTCGCTCTGATACCACTTTTTGTAACACCCCTACAACGCCCCTATCAACTACCGAAATCGCAGCGGAAATAACCAACCAAACAATGACTAAACGCTTTGGTGTTACAACGCCGTTAACCACCCACGTGGTTAACTAGGCAGAATAAATACAAGTGTATCGGTCTGATGATCAGACTCCCGAGCATAGAATCTAACATCCATATATATAACATAGCCAACCATACCGAGTATTTAATTTACAACACACCTACAAACCACAATCATCCACCCCTGTTTAACAACGGTACCAAAATGTAATGCCTCGGGAGCACAGGCGCATCCCGGGCTCAACAACCAACATAGCCAAAAGTACATCCACAACCTAGGACCTAGAGCCACTCTGCTTCTTCGATCCTCATCCTGCAAAAATATGGAGCCCCCGAGGGGGTCAGCAACCTTTGCTGGTATGGCTAACGTGCAGCCCATCGGCTACCGGGATACGCGCAACCAATTGTCATGATAACATGGCATTCATTTTAGAACATCCAACATATATATATACCATAGCATAGCAAGGGAAATTGCATAGCATCATAACATTACATAACACCATAAAATCGGTTCTCACAAGGAACCTTCCACCATAGTTAGTATACCATGTGAGCCTAGAGATTTTTACCAATCCCATGTTAAGCTCGTTACCAACCTCGTTACCGTCCGGTTATATAGAACGGTTAACTTATACCCAAGGTGTGTCGGATATAATCCCAAGCACACCGAAATAACATACGTATGCCCCTGTGGCCCGACGTGAGTCAGTAACTAGCTTTGGATAAGCTAAGGGAAGGTAGAAACCAAATTGGAATACCACCTATACATACACCAAGAGAGCCGAACCGGATATGATATCGACTCCCATCCATCACACGTGGCCGGACACAACCGGACTCCTCATCCCCCCCGATTAGCACTTGTTAGTGATCACACAATATTTGTTAAGTCACATACAAGCAATTATTTAGGTCTTGTTAGGCAACCAAGGGAAAGGAGTCACAACCTTACAACATCTTAATGTATAACAACTGTAAACTCTTTTCATGCCTTAATCTTATAAGGTCGTAACACAGAAAAGCAACAACATCCAAGCCGGTGTAAACCGGTAGACAACAGACTGCAAGAAAACCATACCTTGGTCCTTGCCTCGTTTCGTTTCCACCTTGAGAGAATCCTATACACATTAGTAACGTCGGTTAATTATTTATTTAACTTCACACTTACTAAGTATTTAACATGATTGTATGACATGTTTTAATGTCTATCTTACCCTAGGTTACCTTCATTATACACCCTAGGGTTAACTACTAAGTCACATTCTTTTCTGTTTTTTTTTTACAAGTTTAGGTCCGACCGACCTTGCCGACCGACCCAGAGGTGTATGGGTCGGACAGAACAGTGCTGGGTCGGACGGATGAATTTCAGAGAACGAAAACTTACTGGAATGGTCCGACCCAGATGTTGGGTCGGACGGTGGGTCGGACGGCCCAAACATATACAAAAAAAAATTGTTTTCATAATATGACTGTAGTGATCTTATGTATGTAATATATATGACTATACACATGTAAGCATATATATGTAGTAATACACCATCAATGAAGTAGTAAGAGTAAGAAAGTAAGTGAATGAGTAAGGAAACAAGTTAAGAAGTAAGTAAAGAAAAGAATGGTTTTGTAACCAGGCAAGAAAGTAATGAAGTAGTAAGTAAATGTTAAAAGTATCAATGAAGGAGTAAGTTAGATTAATCATAGATCATTAATCGTACAACTCCATGTATGTATAGGAATCAAATAGTTGATCTCCAAGGAACCGGTAGTGTGAATACGACGGTGTATGGTATGATTTCTTCATGCCCTGTATCCTAACTTGGTCACCCCGATTTGTGTGCTTATGTGATCACCAATAAGATAAATGCACGAATCGGACTTATATTGCACTTAACTGTGTTTGAACTATTTTGTTCTTGTTGTATCTTCTTGAACATTTAGTTTGTATAATTCATGAAATGAATGAATGGAAATGAGAAGTATGTGTAAGTATTGTGTACTTGTGTATTGTATGTATGTATGGAAGTGAAGTACTGACTTCTACTAATTCCTAACAACCCAACTCCTAACTTGAGTAATGAGTAAATTGGAATGAGTAGAAGTCCGATATAGTTTCGGCCACACGTGAGGATAAGGAAACACAAGAGGTTGAATCCGAATCCTGGCTGTAATCTTTTCCATGGACCAATTCCCTTGAATGGGTAGCATCCTGGATTAGTGGGCCACCCTAAAGCCCCGTGGTGGGATGTAGTAATCCCTGCCCGGAGGTCATACTGACTTAACTGGAAGTAAAGTATGTAAGAAGTAAGTATTGTATTTGTATTGGTCTTGACTATTGTAAGTCATTGACCTGGAGTAAAGGAGTATTGAACACCCGATTAACCCGGGTGTGTAATGAGGCTAACAAGACCTTTGTATGTATTGGAGAATTGTATCTCCGTAATGCGGTGAGTATTCGGTAAGTATGAATGGTTGACTTGAATTGTCTTCCTTGTATGTATTGTATGTATGTATGCCTTGTGTATGGAATGTATTGTATTGTATTGTATAAAGCATGTATGTATGTATGAATGAAATGAACCGCATGTACTCGACCAATTAGTTGGCGTACCCTCGCTAGCACGCGGGGTATGCGGTTATCATATGCAGCGTAAGCTGACCCCCTAGAGGGAATGTTTTTACTCCACAGGTACCCGCGAGGCGTGACGGTAGGGTAAGGATGTGATGTGATTCTTTTGGGATGTAGCAGTAGGACTGGAATAGTGTACTGAGTTGTACACGGCTAGGCCATTTTGAGTAGCCGGTGTACCATGTGGTACACCTTTTGGATATTGAAATCTTGATTGGATAGTAAGGAGAGGATGTATAAACTCTTCATTTTTGGGAAGTAGTCATGGAATGTAATTCATATATTCAGTATACTCGGTAATCAAATGTAAGTAAGTATTTGGTATTGTAAGGTAAGTAGTATGTATTTGGTTTATTGTAATCATCAGACCGACACGGTAAGTAGTAGTAGCCTTGTTAACCATTGGATGGTTAACGGCGTTGTATCACCCGCCGAGTAAGTAAGTATTCCGCTGCGAGTGAGGTAAGTATGGGAGTGATTAGAGGATAATGGAAGGATTAGCGGTTGGGGTGTTACAGATCTAATCTCGGTCGTCCGTTTCTAAAACCTACGATCGGACGGCCGGAAATCCTCGAGTTCATCCCCAATCCCCAACGCATTACCCGAGTACTAAATTGCAAATTCCTCACAATCTACAGAACCAAATTCGATGATTTTTGTTTCTATGGATTCGAAATTGAAAAACGCATCCATTGACACCGATTTCACCACCTATAATGCAGTATTCGATGGATTCGATTTTGGGTTCCTCCTCGAATAGGGTTTCCATTTTTTTTATTTGAATTGTGAAATTCTCCAAATCTAGTGCATAATGAATTAAATTGACACAATGGGGTGGTCGACAATGCATAATCGGTTAGCATCATCGAAAGAATTTGAAGGAAACTCACCGGAATTGTGCCAATCGAAGGAATTCAAAACCGGGTTTCTGGAAAAACTCAACCTTTACGAACTGGTTGAGTAGCCAACTTTGCAACACTATAAATTTCGGTACAGATTGTAACACCCCTACAACGCCCCTATCAACTACCGAAATCGCAGCGGAAATAACCAACCAAACAATGACTAAACGCTTTGGTGTTACAACGCCGTTAACCACCCACGTGGTTAACTAGGCAGAATAAATACAAGTGTATCGGTCTGATGATCAGACTCCCGAGCATAGAATCTAACATCCATATATATAACATAGCCAACCATATCGAGTATTTAATTTACAACACACCTACAAACCACAATCATCCACCCCTGTTTAACAACGGTACCAAAATGTAATGCCTCGGGAGCACAGGCGCATCCCGGGCTCAACAACCAACATAGCCAAAAGTACATCCACAACCTAGGACCTAGAGCCACTCTGCTTCTTCGATCCTCATCCTGCAATAAAATATGGAGCCCCCGAGGGGGTCAGCAACCTTTGCTGGTATGGCTAACGCGCAGCCCATCGGCTACCGGGATACGCGCAACCAATTGTCATGATAACATGGCATTCATTTTAGAACATCCAACATATATATATATATATATACCATAGCATAGCAAGGGAAATTGCATAGCATCATAACATTACATAACACCATAAAATCGGTTCTCACAAGGAACCTTCCACCATAGTTAGTATACCATGTGAGCCTAGAGATTTTTACCAATCCCATGTTAAGCTCGTTACCAACCTCGTTACCGTCCGGTTATATAGAACGCTTAACTTATACCCAAGGTGTGTCGGATATAGTAATCCCAAGCACACCGAAATAACATACGTATGCCCCTGTGGCCCGACGTGAGTCAGTAACTAGCTTTGGATAAGCTAAGGGAAGGTAGAAACCAAATTGGAATACCACCTATACATACACCAAGAGAGCCGAACCGGATATGATATCGACTCCCATCCATCACACGCGTGGCCGGAACAACCGGACTCCTCATCCCCCCCGATTAGCACTTGTTAGTGATCACACAATATTTGTTAAGTCACATACAAGCAATTATTTAGGTCTTGTTAGGCAACCAAGGGAAAGGAGTCACAACCTTACAACATCTTAATGTATAACAACTGTAAACTCTTTTCATGCCTTAATCTTATAAGGTCGTAACACACAGAAAAGCAAACAACATCCAAGCCGGTGTAAACCGGTAGACAACAGACTGCAAGAAAACCATACCTTGGTCCTTGCCTCGTTTCGTTTCCACCTTGAGAGAATCCTATACACATTAGTAACGTCGGTTAATTATTTATTTAACTTCACACTTACTAAGTATTTAACATGATTGTATGACATGTTTTAATGTCTATCTTACCCTAGGTTACCTTCATTATACACCCTAGGGTTAACTACATAAGTCACATTCTTTTCTGTTTTTTTTTTTACAAGTTTAGGTCCGACCGACCTTGCCGACCGAACTTGTCCAAGTTCGGTCGATTCCAGAACACATTTCCGTCAAAATTTTCTACTCCGACCGACCTTGTAAGTTCGGTCGCATGTTCGGTCTTTTCCCGAGAGTTTCTCCCCTTTGTAAATTTAGCCCGACCGAACTTACCAAGTCCGGTCCTATGTTCGGTCGGTTCCAGTAACTCAATCCGTACACAAAATACAAGCCCGACCGACCTTGCAAGTCCGGTCCCCAAGGTCGGTCTTTTCCAGAAGCCAATTCTCGCAGGGTAAACTGGGCTCGACCGAACTTGCAAGTTCGGTCGCAAGTTCGGTCTGCTCCAGACCCTTGTTTTCCTTTTCACATTCAACTCCAAACTTCACCCCATATAACCTAGTACTCCCTAACCTCATTTGGGCACTTCAAACACACCTTAAGACATCCTTAAACACTTATAAAACTCATTTTCTAATTCCTTAAGCCTTTACCCATTTCTTCACAAAATTCCTAACACTTACAATATTTTCTCCTAGTTTTTCAAGTGGTGTCTCATACCTATGATAACTACTATCCCAAAAGCTTCCTCCTTATTTTAACATCATCTCCCAAGCATCATCTCTCACAACTAACTCCTTATATCCTTCTTGAAACTCTTTTCCTAGTGTACACTTCTCCTTATTTTACCAAAGTTTGCCTAGGTATTTACCTAAGTCCCAAAGTGACTTTGGTACTTACTAAACCTCAAGATCATGCCTAAGTCCTTATTACACTCTAGAGTACTTCCTAGTTCATCAAAATTCCTTTAAAACATCATGAACTCCTTATTCATTTCCTACATTTTCTAACTCACCAAACCTTATGTAAACACTTAGAACTTCTTACTTCTTACCTAAATTTTGACATGGATTCCCCTAGAACATTACTAAGCCTAAACACTTTGTTTTCTCCATTAAACACACAAGAACATCTAGAATCACCAAGAACACTCTCATACATAACTTCACCAAATTCACACTACATTACAATATAGTGCATAATTTAAATTGCATGGCACTTAGGCCCTTAAAATGCATGGCTCTTAGGCCCTTAAAGTGCTTAAATCATAAACACTGAATTTCCACAATATATATGCCTTTAACCTGCGATTACAAACAACAAGGCATATGTTATTTTACTAGTCTCCTTGAGAACACTTTACTAAGTCATTCACCATTTGCTCTTTAGGTAGTTTTAATAAGCATTTATAAGCTCATTTCTCCTAAGGCATTAAACAACATTAGGTTAGTAGATTTACCTCTTTTCCAAAACACTTCCTTCTTGTTTCCTTACAAAACCGTATGGTATTTTGATTCCTTGCCAAGTTCTAAACAATATACAAACACCATAATGAGTATTCAAGCTTTGAGCTTCATCTCATTGTAAACCCTAATTTTACATTGTTTCAAAAACATTAATGTAGTTGTTTTACCTTGATCTTTGAAGGGAGTTTGAATATATAACAAGAGAGGACTCCACCTAGTCCATGAAGAGTTGAAATGAAGCTAGAACAAAGTCACACAAAGAGCTATATCAATGTGTATTTTCGGTCAAGGTAAAAACATGGAGGAAACATGATTTTTCTTTGAGATTCCTTACCTAGAAGCAAAGGAGAGTAATGATATGTCAAAATACAAGCTCAAGCTCCTTCAATGGTGGAACACCTTGGCACCGAAATGGGGCTCTTGGAGTTTTGAGAAGATAGGAATGAAGAGCTTGATGAGAGGAAGAGATTGGTGGTCTTAGAATTTGATTTGGACAAGTGAGCTTGATTTAGCAAGAGGTCAAAGATGGAGTTTCTATGGTGGTAGTGGTATTACCGAGAGAGAACAGCAAGAAGGAAGGGAGAAGAAGATTGTGACCGTGGGAAATGAAGGAAGGAAAAGAGAGAATGAGATAGAATTTACTTTAAGAAGATATTTGTAGTAATAAAGTAAAAAGTAAGTTTAATTAGTTTTCTTTACTTACTTATTATATCAACTAGAGAGTGGTGAGTCACCACACTTAGAAAACCGGCCCCTTATATTATAATGAGGGTATTTTAGTCTTTGTTTGTCAATTTAATTACTTAATACAACATATGTTATAAACTAGCTTATAAAAATCACTATTCACCTAAATAAGGCACTTAGAAGTGAAATTTTTGATTTCCCATTAATATAGCCACCCAAATGTGATACTATATAGTACACATATATATTTAAGAGTAATGATGGACATTTAGCCACTCAAAACTCATTTACAAGACAATTTTTCAAAAATGTGCTTTAAGACTTCTTAAAGCACATTTTGTGTTTTAACTTGTTTTCAAGCTTGGTTTTCTTTGGTAACTGATTTAATATGTTCATTAATACATATATAAGGTCTTGGTAAGTTCATTAGGTCTTACCCAAGCCTATTCCAAGCTTAGAGCACATTTTAGCTCTTATTGACTTTAAAGCACATTTTGTGTTTGCTTTTTGTTTAAATCTGTTTACTAATGTTTCTAAGACTCTTTTTAGTCTTAATAATTCATGTTTTAATGTTTAACCATCACACCAAGGTTTGGGGTATTTCAATCTACCCCCCTTTGTAGACACCAAAAATTCTCACCCCATAAAGCAAATTCCGAAATAATAAGAGGGGTCGTCGCCTTTCTTTTTCAAAAACATATCAGCGTGCGTGCTAAAACGAAACCATCATTTTTTAATCTTTTTCAAAGCATTTCATAGAAACACGATTTTTTTACGAAAATGAATTTCCAAATGACAATCCGGTTTTAAACCCATCCCTTTTTAGAGTTTATACCGTTTGAGTTAGAGCTCTTGTATTATTTTCTCTCATTTGTATATTGAATTATGCATTAGTATGACTTGTCACTGTGTTTATTAAGGGAGCTATTGGTCTTGAGTTCAAATCTTGATGGAAGCAAAGAGTATTCTCTTATTTTACTTCAGCTCGTATCACAGTTTTATATCTATTTTCTCCACTCAAATACTGAGTGATGCGGTAGCATAGCTGGTTTGTAATTGTGGGAGGTATACAAAAGCCCTCGGTTCGATACTCGGGAGTAGCATAACGGATCCGTTTTTTCTTTTCTCGACCAAATAGATGTGGCCCATCCTCCTTGGGTCCGATTCTTGCAACCCAACTGTCTCAATAAAGCCCATTTTGTTAAGTTAACCCAACAAGAAAGCTAGTTTGACATTCTCTAGAAAACCCTAGTCTCTTATTATAAAGAGACACCAAAAAACCCTTACTGTACAGATCCCAAGACCCAGCCGTCTTAACATTCCGGTTTCTTTCTTTTAAAAACAGAACATCCTATTCCATCCTTCCAGACTCCCACGTTCTGAGAACAAAAAAACCAGAAACGAAGAACTCACTGCCTTCTTCTTCCTCGACGAGCACGAGCAAGGAAAGCTTCCGCCATCTCCAAAGTCTTCTTCAACCTAGCCACCTTTAATCATCCACCATCAATCTACCACAGATTTCGATCAAACCCCTTCCTTCGTTGCTTCAGATTTCTCCCCCTGAAATTGTCGACTCAAAATCACCACCAGATACATAGGAGTCTCAGGCAACATGAGGCACAGACCACCCGTCCGTTTCTTCAGAATTTCGAGACCACAAACATTCCATTCTTCCATTGAAGATCAAATCGAAGAATCCCTCCTTATTATCCTTTGTTTGGTGACTTCGATTCTCCATCTTAAGATGATTAAGAGGTGGTATCGTTTTTTTTTCTTCCATTCCCGTCTCTGTTTCTTACTTTGTTCACAGCCTCTTACATTTTTGTTCCATTTTTTTCGCATTCGTTTCATTTCGAACAAGGGGGTTTTGTTCCTTATGCATAGTCTGATTAATCAGTTTTAAGGAATTTGCTTCTCAAATCATCTCGCATTTTCCTCGGTTTAGTTCTCTCTCAGCCTGAGTTTGGTTTTGGTTTCGTTTTGCTTGTGCGACTTGAAAGAAAATGCCGATGCATCTACACTGATTTATGAATTTTTGACTTTGAGACTTTTAGTTGTTGAATATTCTCCGCTTTCAAAACGTTCGCATTTCTGGGCTTGACCTAAAATAGGTTATGGGCGCTCGTCTGAAGCTTACTTGATTTCCTGCGTGTATCGACTGTGGTTACAGACGTTTGGTTATTCTGATTTCCTAGTCTATTTCATTTGGCTGTTCTGAATCCATGGTGGAAAGCCATAACACTTTCTCTCTGTAACTTGCTTTCACTCACGATGGGTATCCGAGTTCTGTGTGTACTGGTTCCAGGATGAGTAATTTTCTGTCACTTACGTTTGGCGTGTCTTCTGCCTGAAAGAAGCTCTCCTCGAGCATGTGATGGGTTAACATTTCCCTCTGTGTGAATCCCTTTATTTCACTCTGTTCATACTGGTTATACTCAATAACCCAAAACTAATCTCATTTGTGGTCCTCTGTCTTGCTTCGAATTTTGGTTTGTTTTGCAGGAAGTCCCGGTTAATCAATCTCTGGTACCTATCTCTAATTTAAAGCAGTTTTTGGCTGCTACAATTTTATGGTGTTGCTTCATTTGAAGCATTGTTCATTTCGGTTGCTGTACTGTCAGGCATGTGTGTTATGCATTTCTTGTATCTGGTTTATACCTGTTGTTTTGTCGGTTTAAGGCTAGCATAAATACCTGCGTGTGCATTCCTATATGTGGGAATAGATGATCGATCTCTATGTACGACTCCGTTAGTTGTTTGTATACTGTATATAGTCTACACGCCCACATGAAAGGAGCGCTTAGTTTAGCATTTTGTTTTCCTTTCTCTTCTTTTTATTACATACGTACTTAGTGGTCTTTCCTTCACTTAGGGTTAGTGTTCAGAAAAAGAAAATGATAAAAATGAATGTGCAGAGGTTTCGGTAATTTAGTTTGGGATTGATTGACGTTTGAGTTCTTGACTTTACACATTAAAATTTTGGATTAGATTAGAGCACCCACCGGTGTTAAAAACAATGAACATATGTGATTCTTTGAATGGCTGTGTTACCAGTTTTGACCTATTGTTCATCATGTGGGTTTACTTCCGTACATATACATGCTTTATATCTAGCTTTATTGTATTTTTCAATTCATTTTCTTGTACTTTAGACTATTATTAAGCCCTAGTTATGGTCTTTAGGTCCAAGCCATTAGGTTAGAGGGTCCCCCTGGCCTGATAGACCATTGGCCTATCTCGTGGTGGTGACATCCTAAACCTTAAAACACACATCTATTTATAAGCAAATAATGATTCCTGTAGGATAGAGGGTGTTCCCCTGGTCTGATAGACCATTGGCCTATCTCGTGGTGGTGACACCCTAAACCCTAAAATGCATCTAAAATATGTATATATGTGTATATATGTGAATAATGAACTCTTTCCCTTCAAACCAAAAAATTCCTCCAAACACTCATCCGCTCTCTCCACATCCTATCCAGAATTGTCTCTCAAATTTTTCATGTTTTCATCACTGTGTATAAAAACAAACCTTTAACTTTCACTTGTTTTCTTTTAAAATGTGGTTCAAAAAACCCAAAAATAAAAATTGCATTAGCCCAATCGGCCCAATCACAAATCGGCCCAACACCCAATCAGCCCAAATCAACCCAACTTTGGTCCAGAGCCCACAAAACCAGCCCATAGCCCATAAAACTGGCCTAGAACCCATGAAACCGGTCCAGAATCCTTAAAACAAAACCAGCCCAAAAACAAATCCAGCCCAAAAACAACCGTCAGCCCAACTAAAAAGGCTCAAGACCCATTTTAGCCCAAAAAAAAAATCTTCACCCATTAAGCCCATTTGGCCCATTAATCCAATTTAGCCCATTAAGCCAATTCGGCCCATTAAGCCCACACTTGAGGCCCAAATCACAGCCATACCATATTCTTAAAACCGAACTCTAAGGCCCATTTTAGGCCCATTCCTAGAGTTCAATTTCCACAAGGCCCAGCCCAACTCAAAAGCCCACCAAGGCTTAATCCGGTCCAAATCTTGACCAAGGCCCAACCCGGTCCAACTCTGATGAGTCTAATGATTGACCATGACCCAACTTTGACCTTGACCCGAACTTTGACCTTGACCCGAACTTTGACCTTGACCCGAACTTTGACCTTGACCCAAACTTTGACCCGGCCTAGCTTTGACCAATCCAAATGCTGATCTTGATCAAACTTTGACCCCTCCTGACCCTGACCCAAATCAAACTTCAATCCAAATCAAACTTCAATCCAATTCAAACTCGACCCCAATCCAATTCAAACTCGACTTCAATTCAATTCAAGCCCGATTCATTCGGCCAAATCCTATCCACAATACATCCACTCTCAATTTCATTCAATTTCAAACCATCTTTTATTCAAGTTTCACCAAGTTTTCAAAAGAAACTATTTTGTGGAATTTAAAAGGAAAAACTCTTCTCACATCACAGAAAACTCTTCTCAAATGCAGAAAGTTCTTCTCACATATACAGAAAGTTTTCTCCTAAAACATTTCTCAAAATCAGTGTTTCTTCATCGAGAATTCCGAACAACTTCAAAAGTTTTCAAACTTAGTTTTCAACTCAAATAAACCGTTTTCGGGGGACAGGAAATGTCTAACACTTTCAAAACGTTTTCTCCTTGGTTAGACATCGTTTGTCTCCCTTCTAAAATAAAAATCCGAGGCGGGGCACTGGGGTCATAACCTCCCTTGTCGCAGTCTGGATCTCTTTAGGCGGGGCATTAGGGTGACAAACCTCCCCTAATTGCAGCCTAGATTTTTACAAGGCGGGGTGCTAGGGAAGTAACAACCTTCCTAGTTGCAGCCGGGATTTTAGAATCGTCTAACTCCCTTCCGCTCGATTTCAATGTTTTTGGTTTTTAATGTTTTAAAACCCGGGAGTTAGAGACGTTATTAGGGTTCGACCGAGAACATCTCATTCATGGTGTTTCTCTCTGAATCCTTTTTTCGACATAAATTCATTGCCCCATCTTTCGAGCCTCGGCACTTACCATTAATTAAGTGTCGTGTTCGAGGGGGTACACAGGGTAATCCCTCGGGATTATCCGCCCTTTTTCAACAAAAAATGATTTTTTCGGTTTTAAAAAATTTTAGGAGAGACAATTCTAAAAAACCAATCCAACAGAGCTCTAGGACCCATAAACACCTCTCAATCCTCCTCTGAACCAACTCTAAGTCACATAGGACTTCCAATTCTTGAAAACTCCCAGAAACCTGAAACATCTTCAAAACCCGAATACTTGCAAACCAAATATCCTCTTCCATACTCAATCATCCTCAAAGACCGAATTCCTCTTCAACCCATTCGATTTCCCAAAACACCTCAAGAACCCGACCATTTCAAAATCCAAACACAACAAAACTCCTCAAATCAGCCAAACGATCCAACTACCCCTTGACTCCACCAACAATGACCGAAATGTCCTTTTGCTCCCCAAAACTCCCATCATCCCCTTAATTCCGTGAAGGCCCGAAACAATCTCAAATCTCTCAGAACAATTAAAACCTCTCACACTCCAACCAAACCAACTCCAAGACCAGCTTATTCTTAACTCTGAACTCATCCTTTCCTTACTCCTCTTTTAATCCAATCCTTGGCTTTAATTGAATCTCTCTAAAATGGTTTTGAAAGAAGACAATCCCGACAATTGGAGACCGAGGTTTCCTCGGGCACCAATCCGAAGTCGTGGTCGTTGCCACTTCTAAGGGGTGTAACCCAGTGCGAACCCACAATGGAATCTCTGACATGACCAGATAAGCCCTACCCATAGGCAACAATCTCAGAGTTAATTAACGGTTCTTAGAACCCTCATTCCCTTCCTTCATAGTATCTTAGGTCAAACTAGGTGGCGACTCTAGTCAATTCCGCCTTATAGAGGCATAAGTCTGCGTGGGGCCCATTGAGAGCGGGTGTAGTGCACATTTGCACTCCCTTTTACGCTTTCTGGGAAAGACGGACGATTTAGTAGGTATTTGAGGGATGCCAGATTAACGGGTTTTCACCCTCCACAGAATGACAAATTTCTAGGATCTAGACTTCTTAGTTAGACCATATTTAGATAGACCCCCCTCATACCGAAAAATCACCCTCCACACCCTTAAAAGAACTGTGTCCCCAAAGTTCATACTTCCCACATATCTTACTATTAGAACACGGGGAACACTTATAAAAACAATACTTCCAAAACATCATTTCCAACACTACCATCATTCTTACACCACAACGGACTCAAGGTCCAAACCACATAATACCATTCAGACACAACGGTCTGTAACATAACATAGACAATGTATACATATACATGTCGTACACAACCATAACCGAAACGGCTCTACCCTCTACCCCTTAAAAGGGGTACGCCCCGTACCCTATACATATAAACACTAAGAAGCAAACAATGACGGGTGCTTCGCCTTCATCTTTTCTTCCAGCTCCCAAGTGGCCTCCTCAACGTCCTGGTTAGACCAGAGGACCTTCACCAGTCTCACGGACTTATGGCGAGTGTCTCGAGTCTTAGTATCCAGAATCCGTACCGGAGTCTCCACTGATCGCATGGTTGGCTCTAAGGTTAGCCTTTCCGGCTGAAGCACATGAGACAGATGAGACATATACTTCTTCAACTGGGACACATGAAATACATCATGTACCTTGCCCAGTTCGGCGGGTAGATCAAGTCTATAAGCTACCGGGCCGATCCGCTCCGTCACAACATAAGGACCTACATACTTCGGGCTCAACTTGCCCTTCTGGCCAAAACGAAATACTCTCTTCATGGGGGATACCCTAAGAAATACCTGATCGCCTACGGCGAACTCCAGGTCACGTCTGTGCACATCAGCGTACGACTTCTGTCTATCCTGAGCTGCTTTCATGTTAGCCCGGATCTGGCGAACTTCTGCCTGAACCTGTTCCAGATACTCTGGTCCTATAATGACCGTCTCACTCGACTCATCCCAGCATAAAGGCGTGCGGCATGGTCTACCGTACAATGCCTGGAAGGGAGACATCTTGATCGAAGCATGGTAACTGTTGTTGTAACTAAACTCGATCAGATGTAACTTATCAATCCAGCTGGTCTGAAAGTCAAGTGCACATGCACGTAACATATCCTCAAGTGTCTGGATGGTGCGCTCACTCTGACCATCTGTCTGTGGGTGAAACGCTGTGCTCAATTTCAGTTCAGTACCAAGTGCCTCTCGTGTAGACTTCCAATATCTGGATAAGAATCTGGTATCTCTGTCAGATACAATCGTTTTCGGAACCCCATGATGTCTTACAATCTCTTTGTCGAAGAGCTCTGCAAGCTTAGCCACTTTCCAGGTGTCCTTCATCGGTATGAATCGAGCCACCTTGGTCAGTCGGTCTACCACAACCCAAATCATATTCAGACTCCCCCTTGTAGGCGGAATCCCTACCACGAAGTCCATAGATATGTCATGGAACTTCCACTCCGGCACTGGCATTGGCTGCACCATACCACCAGGCCGTCGGTGCTCAAACTTGACCTTCTGACAAGTGAGACACCTCAACACATAGTTATTCACATCCTTTTTCATTCCAGTCCACCAAAAATATCTTTTCATACCTTTATACATCTTTGAAGCTCCGGGGTGAATCGATGTCGTAGAACAATGGGATTCACTCAGTATGCGCTCCTTCAGCTCAGCGCTACTCCTCGGTATACACAATCTGCCATTGAGCCTAATCAGGTCATCATCGTGGAGTCTGAAGTCGTACTTCTGACCCTCGAATGTGCCATCAATAAGCTTCTGTCTAATCTCCACCATATATTGATCCGTCATCTGAGCACTCCGCACCTCTTCAACCAAGCCAGTATGAGAGACTAGCGAATGGAGATAGTGTGCTCGGCGACTCAATGCGTCAGCTACCACGTTTGCCTTACCCTCCTTGTACTGTAAATTGATGTCATAATCATTTAAAAATTCAACCCACCTTCTCTGCCTCATGTTCAACTCCTTCTGAGTGAACAAGTATTTCAAACTCTTGTGGTCGGAATAGATTGTCACGCTTACCCCATACAAATGATGTCGCCATATCTTCAGTGCGAAGACAATGGCCCCCAATTCTAAGTCGTGGGTAGGGTAGTTCTCCTCATGCTTCTTCAGCTATCGGGAGGCGTAAGCCATGACCTTCCCGTGTTGCATCAACACACAACCCATACCCCTGCCTGATGCGTCGCAATAGACCTCAAAACCATCTGGACCGTCTGGTAATGTCAGAACCGGTGCAGATGTCAGAGCATCCTTGAGACTCGTGAAAGCCCTCTCACAGTCGACTGTCCACTCGAATGGTGCATCCTTTTTCATCAAGGAAGTCATCGGCTTCGAGACACTGGAGAAGTCCTTCACAAACCTCCTATAATAACCTGCCAGGCCGAGGAAGCTCCTGATGTCAGTAACTGTCTTCGGCCTAGGCCAGGTGCGCACTGCATCTATCTTTGCCGGATCAACAGCGATCCCGGCCTCAGAAATCACATGTCCAAGGAATGATACTTGGTTCAACCAAAATTCACACTTAGAAAATTTAGCATACAGCTGATTCTTTCTCAATGTCTGCAATACCTCTCTCAGGTGGCTTTCATGCTCGCCTCTCGATTTCGAATACACAAGTATGTCATCGATGAAGACTACCACTGATTTGTCCAACTGATCTTGGAACAAACGGTTCATTAAGTCCATGAACTTTGCTGGTGCATTTGACAAGCCAAACGGCATAACTATGAACTCATAATGCCCATACCTAGTTCTGAAGGCTGTCTTTTCGATATCACTGTCACGGATGGCAATCTGGTGGTATCCGGAACGTAGGTCTATCTTGGAGAATACTGATGCTCCCCTCAGCTGATCAAATAGATCGTCGATGCGTGGTAAGGGGTAACGGTTCTTCACCGTAACAGCATTCAGCTCCCGATAATCAATACATAGGCGGAGGCTACCGTCCTTCTTCTTCACGAAGAGAACCGCGCGCCCCATGGTGAAACACTAGGGCGGATAAAGCCCTTGTCGAGTAGGTCTCTCAGCTGCTCCTTGAGCTCTGTCATCTCTGCTGGAGCCATACGGTAAGGTGCTTTCGCAATGGGTCCGGTGCCCGGAACTAGATCAATCTCAAACTCAACCTCTCGTGCTGGCGGCATGCCCGGCAGTTCCTTAGGAAATACATCAGGAAACTCCGACACTACCTACCGGCACCTCTGGGCTAAACTCAGGGTCTCTCTCTATGTCCTGGACATAGCAGAGGTATACATCATTTCCTCGTCGCAACTCACGATACATGGCCATGGCGGTGATGATCTGTGTCGAAGGCTCCCTGGGCCTCTGGCGGTATGATATAGTAACCCCAGATGGACTCCTAAGAAGCAGTCGATGCTCGGCACATAGGATTCTACCCTTGTACCGCTCCAACCAGTTCATCTCCGACAATCACATCAAAACCTAGTCCGTCAAACTCTATCAAGTCGATCGGAAACTCCTCATCCATGATTCGAACAACAGTATCTCGGTAGTAGCGGGTACACCTGATCCGCTCTTTCGACGGGAGAGTGACCACGAAGTCTGGCATCTCTTCACCGTCTAACCCCAGCCTCTTCGCAAATGATAGCGAAATGAATGTGTGTGAGGCTCCAGAGTCGAACAGGATCGATGCATCCACGCCATTCACTGGAAAGGTACCGGTGAGGATTGTGCCGCTCTTGCCGGCTTCTGCCTTATTGCAGACACTCAGTATACCTCCCGTTCCGAGTGCACAGCCTAATTCATTGGCAAACTCATAAGTATACGGTAGTAACACGTTGATACACTCCAAAACAACATTCCTTTATTCATTAACACAGTCTTTACACCATAAGTTGGTTACATTGTAGACATGGCTAGATATAGCTCCTTTGTCAAACCACTGGCTTAATACATTACATGATTACACAAGGCTCAAAACTGCCTGAAAGTCAAATTCAAACGTCCGGGTTTCAGATGTGTGGCATTTACCACTGTCGATGGTGCGGTATTCAATTTGATCTTCTTGATACCGTGGTATAACATCCTTGATTGTCCTCCCATGATTAATACATCACCTGATTTCAACACTAGCTTCTTGCGAGATCACCACGCTTCTGCTCGCCGTACATAAACACAGCGGTATCACCAATGGACCAAGACACCACGGGTACTCCCTTACTTAGAGACTCGGGTGACTCGTCCTTATCTTGGTGTAACCCTAACCGTCCACCTTTCTGGTAGAAGTTCACAATGCATAAGTCTGCTTCCACGTTCGGAATCGGTTCCGATTCAAGTTGCTGAGCAATTCCCACGGTGTGGTTAACAACCGCAAGGAACTCCTCAGGTATGCCTGGTACAGTTGCTCCGTCTTCAGCTCGTACATCCTGATATGACTTGGTGTAGGGATTCCAGTCCTTACCCATGCACATCATCTTCAGCTTCATCTTCGAACCGCTCGGGTATTCGGGTGTATAGAAACCTCCTGGTGCTGCTCCAAGTTCGTTGCAACGTCTGATGATGTGGATTTGTGCTTCCGGTGTCAGGTATCCATTTAAGAGTATCATACCTGGTTGGATAACCTGACATTGCTCCAGTGGGAATTCGGTGATGCTGATGGTGGTCTCTTCGGGTTTGGTGTGGGCGGGATTGGATAACAGATATTGAAGGTTCCTAAGTTTCAAATTGCCTAACTTTAGGTGTTTTCCACATTATATTCTAACTCTTTACTTATAGTTTATACCCTTAGACTTGCTAACACTCATGCATGAAATGCGGTAAGCAATCACTTTTTCATTTAACAGTTTAGGCGGTACCTGGTCTCGAAGAGGATCCTGGTGCCTCAGACCGGTCCACCACATTCAGGGCGGCCTTGCCGGACCCCGTACCTTCCCCTTCTGGGATTCAGTGTACTTCTTGTCAGAAGTCTGCTGATGATCGCCTTCGGGCCTTCAGTGGTCGTGGTAGTATTACCCTTCCACTGCCCCTTTGGCTTGTAGTTCCTGCTGTTGGGGTTCGTCCAACACTCAAATTCACGGTGCCCCATCTTCTGGCAGTGACGACACCTCACATCATTCCCCTTGCAGTCTTTGCCGGGGTGGTCTCCATTGCACCACTTACAGTAAAAGTGGCGCTCCGGTCCAGAACCCGCGCTAGCTGCTATAACAACACACAATCAATACTCACTTCCCCATCTTACAACATACACCTCAACTAGATACACATGGTTAAGTAATTACCCTTAGGCGGGTAGGAGCGTAGAGGCTTCGCCGCATACGCGTACGTGAGCTTCAGTGGCTCATCAGCTGTGGTGGTCTGGGCTTGGCCCTTGTCACCCTGGTACTGACCCTTCTGGGGCTGAGGGTAGGGTTTCTTTTTCTTTCCTCCCCCATACCCTTGCTGACTCTGGCCCTCGTTGGTGGCCTTGCTTGTGCGCATTCTCCTCGTCCCTCAGACGGACGGTAATTTCAACCTTAGCAGCGGCATGATAGCACTCCTGAATTTTAGGATGTCAGTCATGCCCCGCAAAAACAACTTACCAACTCACATTAACATTCACTCAAGGTATAGATTGATTCACAACAAAGTACTCCAATTACCTGCAAGGTAGTATACTCAGCTGGCCCCATCCCATAGCGGAGACGGTGGCTTAGTCCATTGTAGAACCGGTTCACCAACACTCGGTTCGAATACCCAAGGTCTGGTAACAGGTGGATAAGGCCGGTGAATGCGGTGTAGTAGTCATCAACCGACATCTTATCCCCCTGCCTCAGACTATCCAGCTCGAGGCGCTTGGCCTCCTGCACATGTACAGGGTAGTACTTGGCTCGCAGTAGAGCCGTGTACTCCCTCCAACCAAATTCAGGATCAGCCATCCTGTCCTCCTTCACCAACTTCCACCAACTCTGTGCCGTACCCTTCAAGTAGTAAGCGGCAAGACGGACCTTAGCTTCAGCAGGTACACTGCCAAGGTCTCGTAGGCGGTCTCCAGTTCGGAGATGTACGCCTCCAGCTTTCGAGGATCAGTCTCCCCATTGAATGATGGCGGTCTAAGATCAGCCAACGCCTTGACCCAATTGGTCTCTCGTGGCGGTGGTGGTGGTGGCTGAACTCCGGGCTGTTGCCCTTGCTGTATAGCAGCAACCAGATCGGGTACCAACTGGGCTACGGCGGCTGCAACTGCCTCAGCCATAGTCTGTGCCGTAGTATCATCGCCCTGGTCACCCAAATCTCCAGTACCGCGCCCGCGGCCTCTACCTCGTGGTCTACCTGCCATCTGAATTCATATGAACATCATTAGCATTATGCTTGCACACTTATCGGTCCAATGGTTATAGCATCTTCCCGACAACCAGGTAATTCCACACTTAGTTAGTGGTTAACCTTTCCAAATCTGTTCACTTAGGTATCTGTAGCTAGGTTTCCTAACTCGGTATATCCCTAAGCTCGGTATTCTAGTCATCAGAGCGATACTTCACTCTGATACCACTTTTTGTAACACCCCTACAACGCCCTATCAACTACCGAAATCGCAGCGGAAATAACCAACCAAACAATGACTAAACGCTTTGGTGTTACAACGCCGTTAACCACCCACGTGGTTAACTAGGCAGAATAAATACAAGTGTATCGGTCTGATGATCAGACTCCCGAGCATAGAATCTAACATCCATATATATAACATAGCCAACCATACCGAGTATTTAATTTACAACACACCTACAACCAAATCATCCACCCTGTTTAACAACGGTACCAAAATGTAATGCCTCGGGAGCACAGGCGCATCCCGGGCTCAACAACCAACATAGCCAAAAGTACATCAACAACCTAGGACCTAGAGCCACTCTGCTTCTTCGATCCTCATCCTGCAATAAAATATGGAGCCCCCGAGGGGGTCAGCAACCTTTGCTGGTATGGCTAACGCGCAGCCCATCGGCTACCGGGATACGCGCAACCAATTGTCATGATAACATGGCATTCATTTTAGAACATCCAACATATATATATACCATAGCATAGCAAGGGAAATTGCATAGCATCATAACATTACATAACACCATAAATCGGTCCTCACAAGGAACCTTCCACCATAGTTAGTATACCATGTGAGCCTAGAGATTTTTACCAATCCCATGTTAAGCTCGTTACCAACCTCGTTACCGTCCAGTTATATAGAACGGTTAACTTATACCCAAGGTGTGTCGGATATAGTAATCCCAAGCACACCGAAATAACATACGTATGCCCCTGTGGCCCGACGTGAGTCAGTAACTAGCTTTGGATAAGCTAAGGGAAGGTAGAAACCAAATTGGAATACCACCTATACATACACCAAGAGAGCCGAACCGGATATGATATCGACTCCCATCCATCACACGCGTGGCCGGAACAACCGGACTCCTCATCCCCCGATTAGCACTTGTTAGTGATCACACAATATTTTAAGTCACATACAAGCAATATTTAGGTCTTGTTAGACAACCAAGGGAAAGGAGTCACAACCTTACAACATCTTAATGTATAACAACTGTAAACTCTTTTCATGCCTTAATCTTATAAGGTCGTAACACACAGAAAAGCAAACAACATCCAAGCCGTGTAAACCGGTAGACAACAGACTGCAAGAAAACCATACCTTGGTCCTTGCCTCGTTTCGTTTCCACCTTGAGAGAATCCTATACACATTAGAACGTCGGTTAAATTATTTATTTAACTTCACACTTACTAGTATTTACATGATTGTATGACATGTTTTAATGTCTATCTTACCCTAGGTTACCTTCATTATACACCCTAGGGTTAACTACATAAGTCACATTCTTTTCTGTTTTTTTTTTACAAGTTTAGGTCCGACCGACCTTGCCGACCGAACTGTCCAAGTTCGGTCGATTCCTGAACACATTTCCGTCAAAATTTCTACTCCGACCGACCTTGTAAGTTCGGTCGCATGTTCGGGCTTTTCCCAGAGTTTCTCCCCTTTGTAATTTAGCCCGACCGAACTTACCAAGTCCGGTCCTATGTTCGGTCGGTTCCAGTAACTCAATCCGTACACAAAATACAAGCCCGACCGACCTTGCAAGTCCGGTCCCCAAGGTCGGTCTTTTCCAAAAGCCAATTCTCGCAGGGTAAACTGGGCTCGACCGAACTTGCAAGTTCGGTCGCAAGTTCGGTCTGCTCCAGACCCTTGTTTTCCTTTTCACATTCAACTCCAAACTTCACCCATATAACCTAGTACTCCCTAACCTCATTTGGGCACTTCAAACACACCTTAAGACATCCTTAAACACTTATAAAACTCATTTTCTAATTCCTTAAGCCTTTACCCATTTCTTCACAAAATTCCTAACACTTACAATATTTCTCCTAGTTTTTCAAGTGGTGTCTCATGCCTATGATAACTACTATCCCAAAAGCTTCCTCCTTATTTTAACATCATCTCTCAAGCATCATCTCTCACACTAACTCCTTATATCCTTCTTGAAACTCTTTTCTAGTGTACACTTCTCCTTATTTTACCAAAGTTTGCCTAGGTATTTACCTAAGTCCCAAGTGACTTTGGTACTTACTAAACCTCAAGATCATGCCTAAGTCCTTATTACACTCTAGAGTACTTCCTAGTTCATCATCAAAATTCCTTTAAAACATCATGAACTCCTTATTCATTCCTACATTTTCTAACTCACCAAACCTTATGTAAACACTTACAACTTCTTACTTCTTACCTAAATTTTTACATGGATTCCCCTAGAACATTACTAAGCCTAAACACTTTGTTTTCTCCATTAAACACACAAGAACATCTAGAATCACCAAGAACACTCTCATACACAACTTCACCAAATTCACACTACATTACAATATAGTGCATAATTTAAATTGCATGGCACTTAGGCCCTTAAAATGCATGGCTCTTAGGCCCTTAAAGTGCTTAAATCATAAACACTGATTTCCACAATATATATGCCTTTAACCTGCGATTACATACAACAAGGCATATGTTATTTTACTAGTCTCCTTGAGAACACTTTACTAAGTCATTCACCATTTGCTCTTTAGGTAGTTTTAATAAGCATTTATAAGCTCATTTCTCCTAAGGCATTAAACAACATTAGGTTAGTAGATTTACCTCTTTTCCAAAACACTTCCTTCTTGTTTCCTTACAAAACCGTATGGTATTTTGATTCCTTGCCAAGTTCTAAACAATATACAAACACCATAATGAGTATTCAAGCTTTGAGCTTCATCTCATTGTAAACCCTAATTTTACATTGTTTCAAAAACATTAATGTAGTTGTTTTACCTTGATCTTTGAAGGGAGTTTGAATATATAACAAGAGAGGACTCCACCTAGTCCATGAAGAGTTGAAAAAGCTAGAACAAAGTCACACAAAGAGCTATATCAATGTGTATTTTCGGTCAAGGTAAAAACATGGAGGAAACATGATTTTTCTTTGAGATTCCTTACCTAGAAGCAAAGGAGAGTAATGATATGTCAAAATACAAGCTCAAGCTCCTTCAATGGTGGAACACCTTGGCACCGAAATGGGGCTCTTGGAGTTTTGAGAAGATAGGAATGAAGAGCTTGATGAGAGGAAGAGATTGGTGGTCTTAGAATTTGATTTGGACAAGTGAGCTTGATTTAGCAAGAGGTCAAAGATGGAGTTTCTATGGTGGTAGTGGTATTACCGAGAGAGAACAGCAAGAAGGAAGGGAGAAGAAGATTGTGACCGTGGGAATGAAGGAAGGAAAAGAGAGAATGAGATAGAATTTACTTTAAGAAGATATTTGTAGTAATAAAGTAAAAAGTAAGTTTAATTAGTTTTCTTTACTTACTTATTATATCAACTAGAGAGTGTGAGTCACCACACTTAGAAAACCGGCCCCTTATATTATAATGAGGGTATTTTAGTCTTTGTTTGTCAATTTAATTACTTAATACAACATATGTTATAAACTAGCTTATAAAAATCACTATTCACCTAAACAAGGCACTTAGAAGTGAAATTTTTGATTTCCCATTATATAGCCACCCAAATGTGATACTATATAGTACACATATATATTTAAGAGTAATGATGGACATTTAGCCACTCAAAACTCATTTACAAGACAATTTTTCAAAAATGTGCTTTAAGACTTCTTAAAGCACATTTTGTGTTTTAACTTGTTTCAAGCTTGGTTTTCTTTGGTAACTGATTTAATATGTTCATTAATACATATATAAGGTCTTGGTAAGTTCATTAGGTCTTACCCAACCTATTCCAAGCTTAGAGCACATTTTAGCTCTTATTGACTTTAAAGCACATTTTGTGTTTGCTTTTTGTTTAAATCTGTTTACTAATGTTTCTAAGACTCTTTTTAGTCTTAATAATTCATGTTTTAATGTTTAACCATCACACCAAGGTTTGGGGTATTTCACAGATCGAGTTAGAACTTGTTCTTAGGCTTAATATAAAGAGGAAACTTAACTCTACACAATGATAGCAAGAACTCACTCTAATTTGCATTATACAGAAAGAAAACTGACCCGAAAGTTACGAGTTTATCTTACGTTTTTCCTATGATTTTATGTGATGGTGAATCGAGATCTTTAGACGTCTCGCTCTCCTCAATTGGTTATGAATCAACCTTGGTCATCAACACGAAAGTTGTAGAGGGATTAATGATCTACACAACGAGCTATAGAAATCAAATTTTGGTTGAAAGATGAGGAACTTATGGCAAGACGAATCTTACCTGAAATCGAAGGAAACTGGAAATCTGCGTTTTCGGTTTCACAGGGTGGCTACTTTGGATCGAATTTCTGGTTGATGTTGGATGATCTAGGTTTAGTGTGAGTTATGGTTGTAAAGAGGAAGTGTAGTAGAATACAACAAAGAAGACGACACTCAAAAACTCTCAAAGATGAGTGAGATATAGCCGTCTAAAGTTAGGGCAAAATCGCATAAGTCTGTTCCGATTTTTAAGCTAAGTGTGGGTGGCCTGTGACCGATTGACACGTGGCAGGTTTCGAAATTTGACTCTAAACTTCATTCCATCATAGCTTTGGCTAGGATGATCCGTTTTGACGTTCTTTTTATCGATCTTCATGGTTTTCCATAACCTATTTATTGGTATAGGTTTCATGGACTGGTTTGACCATTCTCAAAAAGTCAACCCTAGCAAGGCTTGAGAAGCTTTAGGGTTTCTAGGATTTATATTGACTTTTATGCCTCAAATCAATGTTCCAACACTTTCAAAAATCTTTATAATATCTGTAAAGTTTAGAAATTTTTCCAAGATTTATTGACTTATAAATCTTATTATTAAATTCATAATACTATATAATAATATATGGTAATCCAATATTTAATAGTATTCTTTAGGATTAAATGGGAGAAATCCCATGATTTAACTTTCATAACTCCATAAAGGATATAATGATTTATTATTCACAATTACATACTATAATATAATAATTAATGGTATTATTTACGGTTTTAATAAAAGAAATCCCCTAAATTAATTTAAATTAATTTAGGGGTATTTCACTCTTATATTTTAGTATAATGACACATCATATCGTTTTAAACTTTATAATATAATCAGCCTATAGTTTTATTAATTCCACACTTACCCATAACCTTCTTGTAAGTATAATATTTTCCTCTTAACTTTTGATTATTTAAAAAATCAACCCACATTATATTTGCTACATTACTAACCTTAGTTGATTTATAACCCAAAGTTTTCAACCATATAATATACATATATATAGGTATGTATACGAACAACACCCTATTGTTTTTTCATATTTATTCTTTTCACCCGCAACTTCTTTTAATTACATATTACCCCTCTTTTATTTTAAACTTACAATTTAATACCAAAACTTTACATTATACATATTATCTTATTTAATTCCAAAAACTCCCAAAATAATTCCTTAATTCTCAAACAGCCCCTAGGTTATCCCATATTATTTTTCATCCCAAATGTTCGGTTATTTACATAATAACCCCATTTTTATAAATGTTACATTTTAATACTTAAACTATATATTATAATCCTTAATTTATTAAATCACTAAAAATCAGCCCAAAAATCCTCAAATAATTTGAATAGACCCCTAGGGTCATATTAATTTCATTTCAGCCACTAATTTTCGGAAATTACACAAACACCCCAAATAGTTTTATAAATTTCATTTTTAACTTAACACTTCATTTAAATCACCAAATTTATTATTTATTTTTCTAACTTGGTCACACACATGTGGTCAAGTTTGACCACCCAAACACTCCTTTGACCAGCATTTAGGGTTAATTACGAAAACGCCACTCTTGTTTCTCTAGTTTTACATTTAGCACTTTAATTTCATAAAATTAGTATTTTATGTTTCTAAAATTCTAAAACAGCCCCCTTACTGTTCTAATATTTATTTAGTACCCTATATTTCACTTAATTACATTTTAACCCCATTAATATGTCTTTTGTTCATTTAAGGATTTATAAAGTTTATAATTCATTTAAATCACATATTTAATTTATGTAACACCTAAATTCACCAACATTCCTCTAAAATGTTCTTAGAAATTATGTTCACTAAAATTACACTTTTTCACCAGAAACATATATAATTCATTTAATCACCCAAAAACTTAATAAATAATATTTAAAGCTCTAAATAACCATAATGAAAATGGCCTAAACACTTGGCCTTAAACATAACATAAACTTAACCATAAATGACATTAAAATGTCCATAAACTATAGGTTATACACGGCTTGCTACAGATTTTCATTTAACTTATAAAATCATTTTTCTTTTATTTTTAACTTATAAATTTGACTTTAATCAGTCATTAGCACCTAGGTTCACCAACTAAACATGTAACCATAATTTTCTACACTTTTTATGGTTCGAACAGCACATATACACTTGTACATTTTTGCCCTATTTATTTTATAACATTAATAACCTTAATGTATATAAATAAGGGTTTTAAGCATCATTACCTGCTAAAATCACAAGGGAGTCCACACAGCCACTCTCCCCTTCACGGAACTAAATAACACAGCCCCAAGTTAGGTTTTTGATTCATAAAATTAAGTGTAACACTATTATGAACCTCACGGCTTTAAATGAGTATTTTACCTTCTTAAAGATGGTTTTTCTTTTGGATGGTGTCCCTACTGCCTCCAAACTCCATGGGTGGTAGCAAGACCCACTCGGTCAGAATATTAGCGAGGAATAAAAGTTTAGTTAGTGATTTCACTAAGTAAATAATTTAAGGAGCTTAAACATGGATTTTTGAACACTTAAGAGAGTGTCATTACCTTGAGAATTTTGAAGGGTTCTAAGATCATAATTTCGGCCCCCTAACAGAGGGTAAAAAAAACTTTAGTTCATGGAAAAATCAGAATGAAAGGATAGGTTTAAGGACCTCATATGCTCTTGATTTACCTTGCCTTTGGAGCTCTTTAAGAGGTGTTTGGAGCAGCTATTTGTCCCATGAAATGGGGTGGATATCACCTTAATTTGAAGCATGAAATAGTGTAAAAATGGAGTATAAATAAGTTCTAATTTCGGATCAATGAAGAAATGAGCAAAAATGTGCTTTAAGGAATTTTTGTCTTACCTTGACTTACCAAGCTTGTTCTCCTTGTTTCACCACGGTTTTTACATACCCATTGTAACCCCATCCAAAGCCTATCGTGGTTATCGCAATCTTAGCACTTAATCGAAAACGTCGCAGCGGAAATAAACAACACCTGGACCTTGCCACGGTCTGATCGTTAGAATATACCGGATTTATACATTCAATACTTAACCAAAATACTTATCCAACTCAAAACATCAACATCCACAATCCCACAACCAACCGAGTACTAGTATCTCAACGTAATCTCAAACTTACAACAATTTAATATAACAGTCGGGTGCACAGGCGCAACCCGAACTCAATAAAAGTCCCCACCTAAGTCTAACCGCTCCTACTCTCGTAGTGCGTCCTCATGGGCCTCTTACCTGCAAGTGTAAAAATAGCCCCCGAGGGGGTCAGCACGAATGCTGGTACACCCTCTCATGGCCCCCAAGCTAACGGGGCTACGACGACTAATTGTCGATAGCATGGAAATTGATTACATACACAAACATAATATGAAGTGCAATAACAATAACCACAGATGAACATATATAGTTCACAAGCAATGAACGACTCAAGCGTTCCCTTAACAAGTGGGTTAGTAACCCCCTCCTTAGTCCTCATTTCCTTAATCTCAGTTCCTTACCTTACCTTAATCTTAATCTCAATCTTAATCTTAATCTCAGTATACAAACCTTTCCTGGAAGGGATTGGTTGTAGCTTAATTCGAACCTGGGATTTAGGTGATCCCACCGCACCATCTTAATGCCACCTACTCTGGACGGGAGTCCAGCGTAGCTGAGCCGGCAACCGGCCCTAGGCTACAAGTCCGAAGACAAGTCCTTAAGCGGAGGGCGGATCTGATTCAGATACCGTCCCCCTTTCCACTTAGCATGCATGACCGGAGATCGGTCCCGGGTTTCCTCACTCAAGTTCCAGTTAGTAGACATCTTAAACACCATGTGCTAGCTAAGCCTTAACGGGCATTAACCAACAGCCATCAACTTAACTCTTATTCTTAACTCAGTAAGTACTAAACTTGGTTAGTAACAATCTCAAATCTCGCGGGTTAGTGTAAATATAACACAATCACAGCGAGAACAATATAACCGGTTGCATGCTTTATCTTGTTTTAGTCATAGCAAATAAACAGATAGCACACAAGCCGAGGGACACCTCGTTAGCAAGCAGGTCACGAAAAGGATTGTACCGTTCACCGTCGATCGTTGTTTGACTAATCTTCTTCGGGGTCCCAATTCACAAACCTAAAACATTCATTCATTTTTAGGTTATTAGTTATTTGCACCTTACTTAACTCACTTAGTCCCTAAGGACTTCCATTCAATAACCTCTCAAGTCTTTATCACTTAGTCTTACAAACTTAACTTTAAACATTAAAACTTATACTTAATCTTAACTTAATTCCTCAAGTTCTTAGGGTCCCAATCATTTACACCCTACCAAGGGATACCCATTACCCATTACCATTCTTAGAATTTAAAATTTCTTTTTTTTTTTTTTTTGGTCCGACCGAACTTCCGACCGACCTTACCTAAGGTCGGTCCATTCCAGAACCTTCACCGTTTGAAAATTCTACCCCGACCGACCTTGCAAGTCCGGTCCCCAAGGTCGGTCCATTCCCGAGAGTTTCCCCGAGGGAAATTTAAGCTCGACCGAACTTGACAAGTCCGGTCCTATGTTCGGTCGATTCCAGAGACTTAATTCCTTCACAAAATACAGGTCCGACCGAACTTGTAAGTCCGGTCCCCAAGTTCGGTCGATTCCAGAAACATTTTCCGGTAGTGTAAACTGAGCCCGACCGACCTTGCAAGTCCGGTCCCTAAGGTCGGTCGGCTCCAGAACCTTGTTTTCCAATTCCCATTCAACTCCAAACTTCTCCTCATATATCCTAATATGTTATAACCTCATTGGGCACCTCAAATACACCTTAAGCCCTCCTCAAAACATTAAATCATTCACCAAGATCACCTTAGTCATTATGCATTTTCCTTGTAATAATGCTAACACTTGTAATGTTTTCCTCTAGGTTTCTAGGTGGTGGTTCATACCTAATGTAACCACTATGCCAAATCTTCCTCACCACTATAACATCATCTCCCAAGCATCTTTCACCTTCTAAAACTCTTTTATGCATTTACTTAAAGTTCCTTCCCAAGCTTAAACTTCCATCATCAACACATTACTCCTTCCTAGTTGTGCAACATTTGCCTAAGTCCTAAATACTCAAATACATCCTCTTGATTTCTAAATCTTTCATGGTGATACCTAAATCATCATAAGTCATTAAACATCTTAACTTCACCCTTTTTCATCAAGACAACCCATAGAACATTCCTAGTACTTCCTTAGTCATTAAATTCCCTTAGGATATCTTAAACACTTAAACTCTCCTTTAAATTTTGCCATGGGTTCTCTAGTATATAGTACTTCCTAACAATGGTTTTTCTCCATCAAACAACCAATACCACACAAATTCTCATCACAATAGCTTAACACCCAATTTACACTAAAACTTCACCACATCATCATATAATGATTAAACTTAAAATGCTTGGCACTTAGGCCCTTAAATGACAATAATCTTAACCACTGAATTTCCACATATATTTGCCTTCAACCTGCGAATACACTCAACAAGGCTCCCATTGAAATAAAATGCTTCTTGTACTTCACCTTTATATTCTTACACTATCTCTTTTCTCATTTGCTCCTTAGTCACAAGTTCACAAGTGTAGACATTGTTTCTCCTAGGTTTTATAGCACCTTCCCAATATAACTCTACACTAAACTCATCATACCCACATCTCATTCCCTTAAACAACAACAACTTAAGGTAAGTAATTTACCTTGTTTTCTCACAAGCTTAAAAGCTTTTCTCCTTAGGTTTTCTTTGTTCAATCTCGGTCACCAATGTGATTCTCCTTGCCAATGTTCTAACCAATATCCAATGACTCCAATGAGTACTAGATAACACATTAACCCTAAGGAACAAACCCTAGGTTTAAAAATATGTTTTAAGGTATTAATGTGATTGTTTTACCTTGGTTTCTCAAGACAACTTGGATGTGAAGCAAGAAGGACCTCCTCTCTCCTTTGAAGAGTAGAAACAAGCTAGAACAAGGCATAAACATGGAGTCCCATGAGTATATATTTTCGGTCAAGTGAAGAAAATGGTGGAAACCTAGATTTTCTTACACTTTCTTTACCTTAAGAGAATGGAGATGCCAATGGAGTCTCCAAACTTGAATTTCCTCCTCTAATGGTGGTTTGACTTGGCACCAAAATGAAGCTCTTGAAGTTTTGAAAAGATAGAAAAGGAGCTTGAGCTAACTAAGAGAATATGTATTTTGTTTTGGATTTGGAGCTTAAATGAGCAAGTGGTGTGCAAGAGAAGGTGGAGCTTTCATGGAGGTGAGCTCTACGTGAATGGAGAAGAGAAAAGAGCAAGAAATCGTGGGCAACAAGGGAAAATGAAGAAGTGAGGAGAGAGGTAAGCAAAAGTGATATTTATCTTAAAAGGTGAATAGTGTTTTATGCTTTATAACTTACTTATTTGCTTTCTCTTTACTTAGTTAGATAAGTGTGGTGAGTCACACTTAAAGAAACCGGCCCCCTTTAGTGAATGAGGGTAGTCTTTGTTGACCAAATGTCTCACTTATATAGACTTATGTTATAAACTAGCTTAATAAATTCACTATTCATCAAAAACAAGGCACATTGTTGTGAAATTTTTGATTTCCCATTGATATAGACCTCCAAATGTGATACTATATAGTACACATATTAATTAAAGTAATGATGGACATTTAGCCATTCAAAACTCATTTACAAGACAATTTTTCAAAAACGTGCTTTAAGACTCCTTAAAGCACATTTTGTGTTTTAACTTGTTTTCAAGCTTGGTTTTCTTTGGTAATTGATTTAAAATGACCATTAGGATATTACTAAGGTCTTAGAACAATATTTGGGTACTCTCCCATGTCTCTCCAAGCTTAGAGCACGTTTTTGCTTAAACTGCTCTTTTTGGTGTTTCCTTATATTTTCTTTGATTAGAAATGTTTCTTAATGTTTCTAAGGCATTATTTAGCCTCCTTATATCTTAGTTTATCATTTAAACACCATATCTAAGTTTGGGGTATTTCAATCTACCCCCCTTAAAAGAACTTTGTCCTCAAAGTTCACACATGTGTTTAACCATTCACGGTACACAGTTCTCTTAATCTTAATACCACATCTTATATTCACATTCATACATCTCAAGACTCAAAGGTCAATCTCAAATACAATACATAAGTATCATACATAACTCAAACTCAAACTTACACCGAAGTGTAGCAACTTACACAAATCCACATCTTAAACAACCAAACGACAAACATGATCGTTTCCTAACTCAAAAGCGAGGAAGCTCTACCCCCCTTAAAAAGGGGTACGCCCCGTACCCTATACAGACGATCTAGTCAGTAAATAAAGAAGGGTACTTCGCCCTCATCTTATCCTCTAATTCCCACGTGGCCTCTTCGACATCCTGGTTAGACCAGAGAACCTTCACCAGTCGCACTGACTTGTGGCGAGTGTCCCTAGTCTTTCTGTCCAAGATTCTCTGAGGAGTCTCCACGGATCTCATATTTGGTTCTAAAGTCAACCTCTCAGGTTCTAACACATGGGAGGGGTGGTGCATGTATTTCTTTAGCTGTGAAACATGAAAAACATGCACTTTACCCAGCTCAGCAGGTAAATTCAACCTGTAAGCAACCGGGCCCACCCGCTCCGTAATCTCATAAGGACCAACAAATTTTGGGCTTAACTTGCCCTTCTGCCCAAACCTGAATACACCCTTCATCGGTGATACTCGCAGAAATACCTGGTCGCCCACTGCGAACTCCAGGTCCCGTCGTCGAACATCAGCATACGACTTCTGCCTATCTTGAGCAGCTTTCATGTTCTCCCTGATTTGCTGAACTTCAGCCTGAACTTGTTCTAAGTACTCTGGTCCTATAATGACCGTCTCACTCGACTCATCCCAGCAGAGCGGTGTACGACATGGTCTACCGTACAACGCTTGAAAAGGTGCCATCTTGATCGAAGCGTGATAGCTGTTGTTGTATGAAAACTCGATCAGATGCAATCTGTCAATCCAACTGCCCTGGAAGTCTAAGGCACATGCTCTCAGCATGTCCTCGAGTGTCTGAATAGTACGCTCAGTCTGACCATCTGTCTGAGGATGGAACGCGGTACTCAGTTGAGTTCTGTACCCAACGCTTCTCTGGTAGCTCTCCAGTACCTCGAAAGGAATCTGGTATCTCTATCTGACACTATGGTCTTTGGTATGCCGTGTGCCTCATGATTTCTTTCTCAAATAACTCAGCTAATTTGGTCACCTTCCAAGTATCCTTCATCGGTATGAATCGGGCTACTTTGGTAAGGCGATCCACCACCACCCATATCATGTTGAGACCTCCCCTAGCAGGTGGAAGCCCAACTACGAAGTCCATGGAGATATCATGGAACTTCCACTCCGGAACTGGCATCGACTGTACCATTCCGCCCGGTCGTCTGTGCTCGAATTTCACCTTCTGGCATGTGAGACACCTCAAGACGAACTCGGTAACATCTGTCTTCATCCCGACCACCAGAAGTATCTCTTCATGTCTTTATACATTTTAGAGGCTCCCGGATGGATGGAAACTGAAGAACAGTGTGATTCTCTAAGTATACGGTCTTTCAGATCCGTGTTACCTCGTGGTATGCATAATCGGCCCTTAAGTCTGATCAGATCATCATCATGAAGTCTGAAGTCGTATTTCTGACTCTCAAAGGTACCATCTGTCAGCTTCTGTCTGACCTCTCTCATATACTCATCAGTCCTCTGAGCCTCTCGCACCTCATCAACCAAGCTGGAGAAAGAAACTAGCGAATGGAGTGAGTGTGCTCGACGGCTCAGGGCATCTGCTACAACATTGGCCTTCCCTTCTTTGTATTGGAGGTCAATGTCATAGTCTTTCAGAAATTCTAACCATCTCCTCTGTCGAAGATTTAACTCCTTCTGAGTGAATATGTATTTCAAACTTTGTGATCGGTGTAGATCGTACACTAACCCCATATAAGTAGTGGCGCCATATCTTCAAAGCGAAGACTACAGCTCCCAGCTCTAAATCATGTGTGGGGTAGTTCTCCTCATGTTTCTTCAACTGGCGTGAGGCATATGCCACCACCTTGCCATGTTGCATGAGCACGCAACCCAGCCCTCTGCCGGATGCATCACAATAAACCTCAAAGCCCTCTGTACCGTCTGGAATGGTCAGTACCGGTGCAGTGGTCAGTGAGTCCTTCAAGCGCTGAAATGATCTCTCACAGTCACTGTCCATAGAAATGGTGCATCTTTCTTCATCAGACTGGTCATCGGCTTCGCGACCTTGCTGAAATCTCTAACAAACCTCCTGTAGTAACCTGCCAGACCGAGAAAGCTCCGGATGTCGGTAACAGTCTTCGGCCTTGGCCAGGTACGTACGGCATCAATCTTTGCTGGATCCACTGCGATCCCAGCATCTGAGATGACATGACCTAGGAAAGAGACCTGGTCAAGCCAAAACTCACACTTGGAGAACTTAGCATATAGCTGGTTCTCCCTTAATATTTCCAACACCCTTCTCAAATGTTCCTCATGCTCAACCTTAGACTTTGAATATCATATATCATCAATAAAACCACACCGACTTGTCCAGCTGCTCCCGGAACAAGCGGTTCATCAGATCCATAAACTTCGCTGGCGCGTTCGACAAACCGAACGGCATCACTGTAAACTCATAGTGGCCGTATCGTGTCCGGAATGCCGTCTTCTCAATGTCTCCCTCCTTAATGGCTATCTGATGATACCCCGATCTGAGATCAATCTTGGAAAACACAGATGCTCCCTTCAACTGATCGAACAGATCGTCAATGCGGGGTAGTGGGTACTTATTCTTCACTGTCACTGCATTCAGCTCTCTGTAGTCGATGCAGAGGCGGAGACTACCATCCTTCTTCTTCACGAAGAGGACTGGCGCTCCCCATGGTGACACACTTGGTCTAATGAATCCCTTATCCAACAAATCTTTCAGTTGTTCTTTTAACTCAGTCATTTCTGCCGGAGCCATACGGTATGGTGCTTTGGCTATCGGTCCGGTACCAGGTAGCAGCTCAATGGTGAACTCTACCTCCCGAGTGGGTGGCATGCCGGGCAGTTCCCGTGGAATAAGTCGGGGAACTCCGACACTACCGGTAAGTCGGGGTCGAACTCAGGGTCTCTCTCTATGTCCTGTACATAGCAGAGGTATACTTCTTCCTTTCTCCTTAACTCTTTGTACATTGCCATGGCGGTGATGATCTTAGTCGAAGGCTCTCTGGGCCTCTGGCGGTATGATATTGTTACCCCAGACGGACTCCTGAGCAGCAATCTATGCTCGGCGCAGAGGATACGTCCCTTGTGCCGCTCCAACCAGTTCATCCCGAAGATAACATCAAATCCTAGCTTACTGAACTCAATGAAACTGACTGGGAAGTCTTCCCCCTTAATTCTGATGGTGGCTCCTCGGTAGTAACGAGTGCAACGAACCTTCTCCTTAGACGGGAGCGTAACCGTGAAGTCGGGTAGCTCATCAGCGTCTAGCCCCAACCTGCTCGCAAATGATGCAGAGACAAAGGTATGCGAGGCCCCTGAGTCGAAGAGAACTGATGCCTCAATCCATTGATCGGAAAGGTGCCGGTGAGGATAGTACCGCTAGCGTCGGCCTGTGCCTCTGTGAGTATGCTTAGTGCACCTTCCGTACCGAGTCCATGACCTAATTGTGTTCACAAGCTTCATGAGTATTGATGGTATAACGAGAGTCGTAACAATTTATATGAACAACACTGTTATTTTATTCATGACCATCCTGTTTACAACATGTGCTTCAATCTTACATCTCATTTCTCATCTCATTCTAACATTACATGGCTAATATTGTCTAAAGGTTAGGTTTTATCTTCCTGGTCTCATATGCGTCGCATTGATTACTGCTGACGGTGCTGTATTCAGCTTGATTCTCTTAATCCCATGGTACAACATCCTTGATTCTCCTCCCAAAATTAATACATCACCTGACTTAAGTACTATCTTATATGCACGGTCCGTACGCTTCTGCTCGCCGTATAAAAACTCCGCATCATCTCCAATGGACCAAGACACTACGGGTATCCCTCTTTCGAGAGACTCCGTTGTCTCGTCCTTATCCTGGTGTAGTCCCAGTTTCCCATCTTCTTCGTAGAAGTTTACAATGCAAATGTCTGGCTGGATGTCTGGAATCGGTTCAGCTTCCAACTGCTGAGCGATTTCCACGACTTGTGTAATAACTAGATGGAACTCTTGGGGTATTCCCGGTGGTGAGACTCCATCTTGCTCCCTTGTGGTTTGGTAATTCTTGGCATACGGATTCCAATCCTTGCCCAAGCTCATCATCTTTAATTTCATCATTGCTCCCCCTGGGTACTCCGGTGTGTAAAAACCTCCCGGTCCCATTCCTAGTTGATTGCACCTCCTGATGATGGCTATTTGTGCGTCGGGTGTCAGGTATCCCCTTAATAAAATCATACCTGGGCGGATAACCTGACATTGTTCGGTTGGAAAGTCCATGGTTTCGATGTCGGTGTGCTCCGGGTTAGATGTAGATGGTATAGGGTAGCAGATGTTGAATCTTCCTAAAGTGGTAGTAGGTTATATCTTACTTAGGTTCTAATCTCATCTTATTTTACTTAACTCATATATTTCACCAAACATGCATGATAATGCGGTAAACAGGTAATTTTATTACTAATTGGTTATAGTGGTACCTGGCCTCGATGAGGGCTCAGGCTCATCGTCCCGATCCACCATATGTAGAGTGGGCTCCGTCTTCTGGGTCGCCCGTGGGTTTTTGTCCGCCGGCTGCTGCACTTTCCTCTGACCGTCAGATCCAGCTCCCTGATCGGTCTTGCCCTTGCCCCTGGTGTCGGGCCTATAGGCTCTGCTAGCAGGGTTCCGGTAACACTCGTATGCCCGGTGTCCATACACTCCGCAGAAGTTGCACTCCACTTTGTTTCCCTGACAGTCGAGCCCGGGGTGGTCCTTGTGACACCATCTACAGATGAAGCGTCGCTGGTAGCCACCACCGGCTCCCCTCTCAGTCTCAGATCCTGATGATTCATATTGTCAATTCTCATATCTCAAACCGTTATTAATTTTACTTCTTAACTCATTCAATATCAATTTTTCTCACCCTTTGGCGCCTTAGAGCGCAGTGGTGTAGCTGCAATAGCATAGGTCAGCTTCAATGGCTCTTCCGAAGCCTTCTCCTTTTCCTCCTTC